>CM053582.1:487458266-487477478 GCA_028627135.1 Pseudochirops cupreus
ACATAGGAGAGAATAGACTGGGGGAGGGGGGAAATACTGGGATGGCTGTTTTGGGGGGGTGGGCGGGGGAAAGACGGGGAGAAAAGATGTAACTCAAAAAAATTTAATAAAGAATCTCATATTAAAAAAAAAAAAGAAGAAGCCTAAAGAAAGCCAGACGCTGAGTAATGTATGGTCGGTCTTTGACCCAAAGAAAAGATGAGGAAACACCCCTCAGGCGAAATCAAGACCCCTCTCTTGATTGAGTTGAGATCTTATTTTACTCCCATCTAAAGGGCTCAGTCATTCTTGTAAATTTTCTGCAATGTTTCAATCTGTATAAATTCTCTGATTTCTATTTGCTCTTTACTTAGGTAAATAGGTTTATCTGATGTTTGCTATTTTTGATAGTCTTCTGCATAACCAGTGTTTGATGGGAAAGAGTTAGGTAGGCCAGCAACTAGGAAAACAGCTCATTTGCCCAGACCAGCAATATTTTAAGCAGGAAGATAGAAATCATTCCAGTCTGATACCTTCTTGGAGACAGGCAAGGAAAGGACCACATTTTTTCTCCTGTTCCCCCAAGCCAAAAATCACAGTCACCTTTGGAGAGAGGTGAGCCAGATTCCACAGCTATCTATCTATGCTGCCCACAAATTGCATTTAGACAAATCATGTACCACATCTTCTAAGGACATACACACATGTGCGCATGCACACACACACACACACACACATGCACACTAAACTTCAATGAGTAAATACAAGTCAACTTAAGGAAAGAGAAAGCACTAACAATTAGGAAGACCAGGAAGACCACAGAAAGTATAACCATAGTTCGGCCTTGAAGGAAACTAAATAAAGTAAGAGGTAGAGCTAATCCAGATAGCATACTAAAAAACCAGAGATATCACCTTGTGGACAAAGGTCTGTATAGTCAAAGCTATGATTTTTCCAGTAGTAATGGATAGCTGTGACAGTTGAACTATAAGGAAACTGAGCCACAGAATTGATGCTTTCAAACTGTGGTGCTAGAGAAGACTTTTAAAAATCCCTTGAATGCAAGGAGATCAAAACAATCAATACCTTAAAAAATTAACCCTGGCTATTCACAGGAAGGGCAAATACTGAAGCTAAAGCTTAAATATTCTGGTCACAAATGAGAAGACAGGACTCCTTGGGAAAGACTTTCATGTTGGGAATGATCGAAGGCAAAAGGAGAAGGGGAAGGCAAAGGATGAGATGGACAGAGAATGTCATGGAAGCAATGGACATGAGCTTGGATTCAGCAGATAGTAGAAGGCAGAAAGTTCTGGTGTTTTAAGGTCCATGGGGTCACAAAAAGTTGTACACAACTGAACAACAGCAACAAGAGGTGAATAAGTTTCACATAAGTTTCACAATTTCCAGGTGTGGAGGACATGTCACCTGTGCAAAAGAACAGATACAGTAGGAAATAGGATGCCAAGTTCAGGGATGAGCAAATTGACCCTTTTAACTGACATGTAGATTAAATGAAGAGGAGAAATAGCTTGGAAAGGTATTCTGGAGCCAGATTATAAAGAACTTTAAATGCCAACTTCAAGAGCTTGTAATTTATCTTACTCTTGATCAGAGAAGTGACATGATCAGATCCATGCTTTAGGAAAATTATTTTGGCAGCTATATGGAAGATGAATTGGAAACAGAAGAGACTGGAACGATGGAGAGCAATTGGGAAGTTAATGAAATAAGAATGGCCTGAATTAAGATGGTGATCATGTAGGTAGAGATGGATTTGTGAGACAATGTAGAGATACAATTGATGAGAGTTGGCAACTGATGAAATATGGAATATGAGAGAGAAAGTGATTCAATCAACTGGCAAACATATATTAATCAGCTTGTCTATGTCCTAGGCATTGGAAGAGTAAGTGGTCAAAGAAGATTCTAAGGTTGTGAATATGGATATTTGGGTGGGATTAGTGTTGCCTTCATGAGAAGATTGAGGGGTTGGGTTTAGAAGGGAAGATAATGAGTTCTGTTACTTATATTTTGAATTTAGGGCTGCAGCAAAAGATTTATAGTGGGCATCGGGTGAAGTGGGACTATAGTTCAGGAGAGAGGTTAGGGTTGGATATAGACTTGGGAAACATCTACAGAGAGATGATAATTGAACCCAGTGGAGTTGATGACATCAGCAAAAGTGAATGTAGAGGGAGAGAAGATGTCTTGAGACACCCACAATTAGGGCTAATGAGCCAACAAAGAAGATGGAGGAAAGGACAGGTAAAAAGAAAAGGTGATACAGTAGAGAGAACACTGGGTCTGGAGATAGGAAGACTCAACCTCCTGAATTCAGATTTGGTCTCAGACACTCCCTATTAGGTGCTAGTAAGCACCTAATAATGATTTCTTAATTGATAAATCCTATGGTCTTTGGTCAGTCCTCACCGTCTTTGATCACTTACAACTTTTGGCCTGGTTGGCCAACTCCTGCTATGGATTATAATCTCCTCTTTGCATTTTCATAGCATCTTTATTATTATTGTTATTCTGTCATTTTTCAGTCATGTCTGACTTTTCTTGACCCCATTTGGGGTTTTCTGGTGGAGATACTGGAGTGGCTTGCCATTTCCTTCTCTAACTCATTTTACAGATGAAGAAACTGAGGCAAACAATCAAGTTACTTGCCTAGGGTCACACAGGTAGCAAATGTCTGAGGTCAAATTTGAACTCATCTTCTCAACTCCAGGCTCAGTGCTCTATCAACTTCTAGCTGTCTCACCTAATTGGGTGTCTGTACTAAGTCTGGTAACAATGTGGGGAATCTGTCGGGGGAGAGGGAGCAGACCAGCAGGCTGCTTAAGGAGGGACAAATTGGCCCAGGTCAGAAATGGAGCAGGTCAAAACTTCCATGTAATCAACGGTGGAACTGGGCCCATGAATGACCTCTGAACTTCTAACATGGGTGAAGTAGAGAGACTCAGTTTCAAGCGGAAAAAAAGTTTTACTCATCCACGGAAATACAGCTTTAAAGGCTCATCCAGTGAGGTATCTCCCAAATATATTAATATCCTACAAGACTCCCTTCTATATACAGCCACAGAAATAATTTTCTTCAATAATATGCTAAGTATCTGCTTCAAGCAAAGCATCCAACAGTGAGACAAGATCATCAAACGTCTTTATCAGCCTTAGAGAGGAAGTCCTGAATAAAATCCAGATAAAAGGTGAATTCCATATAAATGGAAATGTTATACAGATGTTCCTGTTACACAGATGACATTGTGCTGATCACATTGATCCTCAAACCATTGTAGGGACTGTTCAATGAAATCTGTGGTCACTGAAAAGAGACTGGTCTAGCCACTCATACTTCAAAAACAAAGTGGATAAGAAATACACATTGATCAGATTATGACATGCAGTTGAAAGGACAACCCATTGAATTAGCTTATCACTATACACACCTTGAACTGATGCTGTAAACTGATAATAATGTGGCTTCAGAATTAATTAGAAAGAAGATATCGGTCTGAATCACATCTGAGAAACTGTGCTTTAACTCCAATAATCAGAAGGAGGTTGCTGCTCCTAAACTCAATTTTTATCACCAATATTGTCCAAGTGATGCCAAATAGTGGTGAATCAGGGAACATCACAACCTCAGGAGAAGTGAAACTGCAGGTGATTTTTAAAGGGTAACGAAAAGACTAACGGCAAATATAAACAGGCTACCACAAATTACCTTCAACAATTGCATGTGAGGAGCAGCATCAAAGATTTAATCAAGGACATGTACAAGAAAGGTAGTTAGTTATGTAATAAGAAACAAAGGAAGGAAAGATGAATTTATCAAGTGCCTTCTGTGTGTCAGACACCACGCTAAATACTTTACAAATATTATTTCATTTGATCTTCACAATAAACTTGGAAGTTAGATGCTATTATTATCCCCATTTTACAGTTGGGGAAACTGAGGTAGGCAGAATAAGTGACTTGTTGCAAGTCACCCAGTTGGTAAGTGCCTGAGGACAGATGACCTCGGATCTTCCTGAATCTAGGTCCGATGCTCTATGCACTGTATTTTCTACCTTGCCTCTGTAAGTAAGAACAGGAAGTAATAGATGGATTGGCTGAGTCCTGCAGTGATATGCACAAAATATTAAAAGAACCAGAGAAAGGTCTCCAGCATATCAGGTAGGTTGCTTATGGATGATACACAGAAAGACATGGTTTCCTAGGAGCCCAACAATCTACACCATCATTTACGAACACTAAAGCTAAGCTTACCACTCTCCCAGTTACACGTGGGACAGAAGAATCAGATAGGAGTACCCTTCCTCAGGAAACAGAAAAGATCTTTCTTTAGTCCCCACCCACCCCATCTAGGCCACCATCTTCTGGGGATTTATTTTCCTATGTAGTTAGAGGTTTCGTTGTTATTTCAAAAAACATTTATGAGAACATACAATTGTGAGTTCCGCCTAACCACTGGTTTGTTTGTTTTTTAAGAAAGATCTTTGGGTTTTTTTTTCCTTTGAACAGATGTAATTTGCTCTTTCTAAGCAGAGAACATACTGTCTTCATTTGAAATGTGCAAAAATGGTGTTAGAAGTGGTTTGGAAGCCTTGCTGCATCAAGCACTCTGAACCACCACCCCAAATCCTCCAGACAGCTTGCCAGGCTAAGATCTGGCACCTAAGATTCCCCAGGGAGAACTTGGCCATCATATGCCTCTCACATTCTGTCCTCCTGCTCAGATACTGAACTGTGGCTTCTGAGCAAAAGGGGATTTCAAGAGAGGAGCCAAGCAGGTTGAGAAAGGACACGGGTTCCCTTCCCCCATCATTATATGCTTTACAAAGATGGGACCCATCCCTCAGTGTGGGTATAGACATATTTTTCTCCTTATTCTAAAAGTACCAGAAGCAACATCCTATAGTAGACAAATCATGAAGTCCTGGGATTTGGAGCTCATAGGAAACTTAGAGAGAACATTGGATCCGACTTCCTCGTTTTAGAGATGAAGAAATAGGCCCATCCAGGGAGTAATTCAAAGAGCAGAGATTCCAGACCAGTCTTCTAAGCCTAATCTAGTACTGTTTCCATGGCATGAGTCAGGAGAAGAGAGCCTAGGTTCTGTGACCAAGAGTAATTCCATCCCATTCTCTGGACCGACCTCATTTTCCTTCTCTGAACAAAGAACAGAACTAGATGGCCTTGCTAAGTTGCCATCAGCTCTAACACTTCTGTGATTCTAATACCGTCTGAATCCATTTTTCCAGGAACGGCAATGTCGTTCTAAGACACAGATCAGACATAGTACATGATGTAATTCCCTGACGTACACATTACCTTCCAAAGGCAGAAACCTCTGGGATAGATCTCTGTGTGGCAGCAGACTTCATACAACTGAACCAAACAACCTAGGGCTCAGTTGCAGATCTCCTGTGACTGTTCAGAGGCTTATGCAACTTCTAGATCAATTTAAGTTCCCACTTTGAATTCTCCCTGAGGTTTGGGTGAATTCAGAGCTCTAGAGGGGTGACTAATGACAGAGGCCCCTACAGCAAATCCTTCTGTCCCCCCCAAACAGGCACTCAGGGGCAGGCAGACCACAGACCTCTATCCTGTGGCTTAGCAGGAACTCATCCAAGGCAAAAGCACTGTGGAGTTTCTTTTCCAAGAGACCTTAGCCCTGGACTCCACAACTCCAGAATATTTGAGAGATGTGGTCTACAACTATCTGATCCTGGGGGATTAGAAAATAACTATTTAGGTAAAAATGGTTTGAGGACAACCCATCTCAATGACTTGTCTTGATGTCCTTGTGACCCCATATACTGGAGAACTCAAAGAATGGAAGAGACAACTCTAATTCTTTCAGTAACAGAGTGGAAACTCTCTTCGTTTCAATCAACAAACATTTCACTTTAGTGAAACTCATTTCATTTCAATTCAACAAACATGTATTAAGTGCTGGGATTAGAACTCCACAAGGCTCAGTCCTACCACAATAAGATCTTGATAAAGTGATTATTTTACCCTTTCCCCAATAAGATCCTATGGCCAAGAAAACTTATATTCACCATATAGGATTTGCACATGCACTTCCACTGTTCCCAGAGGAACACATGGGAAATTAGGAAGCCCAGACCCAGTAAGGCTGGATTGCTGCTCCAACTACAACCTCTCTCCCCTTTATTTTTTGGATCTGAATTGATTTTTTTTTTCAGGCTCTGACTCATAGTTTTTACCCCAAAACATTTCTCACATTTAACAGCTGCATTTTCAAACTATGAGCTAAGAAGTTATGAATGTTCATTAAATTAGTTTCTATTGACATGAAATACATCCGAAAACCTCATCGTGCTAACAACTAAGACATACATTGTGGCAGAGTCCCTTGTATCTGTTTAAAAATCCTATTGGACTTTCAGTCTAAATATTCTCTTTGCCTATGTATATTTATTTAATTTTTGTCAAGAGAATTTCTTTTTTTTAATGCTCTTTTTAAAAATTCAGAATTTAACAAACCCCAAATAAAATGAGCATTTCCACATATGTAACAGGAGAGAGTTAAACGGGAAATTGCAAATCTCTATTATATAGGACTTGATTTGTTTTGAAGTATATGATAGCTGGGTGTGGTGGGCATGCCTGTAATCCTTGAGACTGGAAAGGCTGAGCCCTGTAGTTCTGACCTCCAGTGTGCTAAGCGGATGCGGTGTTCAAACTAAGTCTGGCACCAATATAGTGAGTCCCTCAGAGTAGAGACCACCAGGTAGCCAAAAGTGGGGCAAAATGGCCCCAGAGACAAATGGCAGTGGTCAAGGCTCCTGTGCCAGTCACCAGGGGGATTGGTCTGTGAGTTTTCCCTATGCTTTTACCTTTCATTTCTTTCTCTTGCCTTATTGTTATCCCTAGATTTGTTCTGGATGAGATATCACTATATAATTGCAAGTTTTTAGTTATTCCAAGTTCTATAACAGACATCAAGTTACTGGGTGCTAAAGGGGTCATTTGTTTAGTCAATAAACATTTATTGAGCACCTGCTATGAGCAAGACACCATGGCAGATGCAAAGATCCAGCACTTAATACAATGCCTGGCACATAGTAGGAGCTTAGCAAATATTGATTGAATTATTATTGAATGAAAATGAAACATGGTCTGGGTCTATAAGATGATTACAAATTGTTCGTATTGTAAGTAGCTGTTTATATCGCAAACTCTACTTTTATGAGTAGAAGCTAGGTGTCCTTGGGAAAGGAGGAGACAACATGTACATACAAGATAGATGCAGAATAGATGAAAGGTAACCCTACAAAGGAAAGCTGTAGAAGGGGAGGAGGGGAAGGGAGAGACCAGTCTCTTGCAGAAGGTGTCATTTGAGCTGGGTCTTGGAGAAAGCCAGAAATTCCAAGAAAAACAAATCTAATTCCTCTACCACTTCAAAGATCTTGAAATACTGGAAGACAGTTATCCCATCTCCACCCCGTTTTTTCCTCCAGGTTTCAGTTCTTTCAACTGCTCCTCACATGGCATAATTCTATGACTCCAAATCTAATTCTCTTTCCACCAGACTCCTGAGGTTCAGACTGCTGACATAGAGATGTACTGATGTGATTGAAAATTCTTTCTGTGCCTACCTGAGGATGGAGAGAAAGGAAGTCTAGGATCAGAAAGAGCAGGAATTAGAAGGGCTGTCCTTTTCATTAGTCCCAAAAGCCAAGCAAAGTTTGTACCCTGTTTAGGATGGTGATGAAGTACATTTATGAGAGCCCAAGGTATGGGGAAGGAGGTTAGTTGTGCCTAATAGTTAACAGTTTTTAGATCCCACAAGGTTCTGGTCATAAAAGGTCCTTTAAATTCTGACTAAACATAGCCAACAGTGGCCTACAGAGAGAGATTATGCCAGGGCACACATTACCAAAACAATTTGCCAAAACAGTTCTGAGCCAAGCCCTTAGATTTGATAGATTGTTTAACCTCAGCCCTCAGACTTTGACCAAAACATTCGCTCCCTCACTCTTGCTTTGACATTTCTGGTAATGTGATTTGTTTTGGTTTAATTAGGGGCAATCAAACAAGTCAATTTGGACTGAGAGGACCCATGTTTGAATTCTAACTATTCCTTTTACTACCTGTATGACCTTGGGCCAATGACTCAATACTTCCCCATCATAAACGTTTCTTGAATTAAATCTGTAAAATAAGAAATTTGGACTAGATAACCTCTGAAATCCCTTCTGGCTCTATTCCTATGTCCCTGTGATCTTATGTTATTGGTATTTCCTGACTAACCTATGTAATATGCTTTCCCCTTGCCTTGATTACAAGTCATCTTCGGATGTTGAGACATCAAGTGGTCCAAGCTTGACATGAAGGTTTGTCCATTCTGGTTGATTATTTGTGGTTGTATATAGTGGAAAGAGAATAGTGTTTAACATAAACCCCGAGGCCCTGGGTTTGAAGTCTAGCTCTTTCATTTACTACCTATGAACCTAAAACAAGCCATTGTTTGGCCTCAGTTTCCTCAATTGTACAATGAGAAGGTTGGACTAGTATCATAGATTTAGAGCTGGAAGGGAGCTCAGAGGTTACCTAGTTCCACCCTCTCATTTAAAAAAAAATTCCTCTTATTTTTTAAATGAACTCACCGTACATTGTAGAAACCATATTTACTAATGGAATAAATAAGTGGAGAGTAAAATCATACCTCTATATAGACACACCAAAAAAAAAAAAACACAAAAAGAAAAAGATTGACCCAAATCAATTAGGTACTGAAAATAATTATTTACATCTTCTAAGTCCTTAGAAGTAATAAGCATCCTAAATCATTGCACTGTTTTATGAAAGGAGGTCACTACCCGGAAAAGACAGCCCTCTCTGCCTTGTAAGCAGGTCCCTAGAGTTTGGTTTCATGAAGTGCCTGCGCTGTTTGGAATGTGTCTCTGTGGTGACCCCAGCATACACACACACACACACACACACACACACACACACACACACACACACACACACACACACACACCACAAAGAATAATTCCAAGCTGGGGGAGAGAGAACTGTCTGGCCAAGAGTTTTGTCTTTATGGAAGACCTTTGGGTCTGCTCTCCAGCAGTAATCAATCACAGGTTCCTTTCTGCTTGGTGCCAGTTAAAGACTCTCATTTTACTGATGAGGAAACTGAGGCTCCAGGTCCTACAGCAAATAAACACCTACTTGGGATCTGAAACTCCATCCTTTGGCTCTAAATCCATTGTGGTTTGTTTTTCCCCCCTACTATACTACACTCCAGCTGGGTAATGAGGTTCCTCCCCATTCTAACCTTCTTTGATGCTACCCTAGCTGAGAACTTGAGACCACAAATACCTTCTTCATGGTTTTCTTCATAAGTGCTTTCACATCCCAAGTCCAGTCCACCCCCTTTTCTTAGGAAGAGAGTGGGAAAGGGAAGAATTGAGCTCTATGAGGCTTTGCTGGATCTTCCTGTTGGTGCTGAGGCTATAGGTAGTAAAGGGTCATAGATTTTAAGGAAAGGTGCCCAGACCAGGACAGAGGATACATACCCCAGTGACCTGAACCAGCAGCAAGACCCAGAAGCCGGAAGTCATTTCAGAGTCCAAAGGCCTGGAATCAAATGAGCAATGTGAAGTCAGGGTACATCCAGGTGCTGTCAGAAACAGCAAGACCAAAGATCACAAGACAGGGGTCTAGCCAAGGTCAGGGCATATTCAGATGGTGAGGGTCAAGGTCAGAGTCTAGGCTTAAAGACAAGAATTAAGGGACCATGAAACCTGGAAGTAAGAACATAAGAAGTCATCAGAAATGCTAGGTATGTCTGAGGGGTAAAGTAAATCTGACCAAGCAACAGCTAGGAAGAGCAAGGACCACCGAAGATCCAGAGTTCTCATATGCTTTCAGCTGCCCTAGAAGATCATCTTCACACAGGGAGCCTGAGCCCTGGTGCATGTGTCTATAAGCTTAAGTTGTCCTAACTAGTCAGAAGCAAAAGCACTGAGTCAGATTCTGGTATTTTCTTCCCTCCTCTCTCTCCATTTCCCATTGTTAAAGGTAATTTGCAGTGAAAGGAACAGTAAATAGAATGGGAAGACCCTATTTCAGATGTAGTCTTAGAAACGTCTGTGTTATCCTGGGCAAGTCACTTAATCTCTATTTGCCTCAATTTCCTCATCTGGAAAATGGAGGTAATCATACCACCAACTTCATAATGAGACAAGTGTAAAACACTTAGCGCAGTGTCTGGTACATGTGAGGTGCTATATAAATGTTAACTATTATTAATATTATTTCCCTACTGAATCATTCCAGCGCCATTATACAAATTTAGGCCCATGCCTCAGGGCAATGACTCATTTTTTTAAATTACAGATTTAACAATGATCAATATAAACATTTCATTATGCAAAAAAGAACAAGAAAGGGGATTCTATACGAAACTGAAAACTCCTTTTACTTAAGTTAGTTCTTCAAGAACTGTATGTAGACAATTTCATTGGTGTAGAGAACTTCTAGGAAGGAAACTCCCTTTATCAAATGCAAATTGGTGATTGCCCTGAATTTCTAACCCTCTAGAGTTGTTTGGGACACTGAGATGTTTGGGACACTGCGATGTCCTGACTAGGATCCTACAGCCAGGATGTGTCCACGTCCAAGACAGGATTTAAACCCAGTCTTCTCTAAGACTATAAATAGCAGAGAAAGTGTTGACCTACTTGGGAAAGAGAGTTTCTTCTTCAGTGAGTCCCTGGTAGCAATGAAATCAAAGCTCTAGTCCCCATAAGGTCTAGTTTGCATAAAAATTACACTAAGACTTTTGGAATACCCTACATGTATATGTACACAAGTATGTGTGTGTGTATGTACATAAGTATTTATATACATATATATGTGTATATATCTATATATTAAATTTAACAAGATTATAATAAAACTGTTCTATTTGTGTCACTTTCCATACTTTTAATTATTCATAAACATTTAAAACTATTTGAACAAAACTGTTTTTAAACAGCAGTTTCCTCATCACATCTTTTCCAGTGTTACATTTTATGCCACGATGACATGCTTCCTGAAGGGTTTGGGGCTTTTTTGAGGCAATTGGGGTTAAGTGACTTGCCCAGGGTCACATAGCTTATTAAGTGTCTGAGGTCAAATTTGAACTCAGATCCCCAGACTCCAGAGCTGGTATTCTATCCATTGTGCCACATAGCTGCCCTACTTGTTGAAGTTTTTACAAAGTTCAGTTCTTCTAAGTCAGTTACAACTTCCAATGCCTGTCATCTTCTCAAACACAGTGAACTCTAAATCAAAGGAACAGAGATGATGATGCTTTGTGAAAAATCTGAATTTTATAATGCTTTTGTGGGGCAGCTAGATGACATAGTGGATAGAGTGCCAGACCTACAGTCAGGAAGCCTTATCTTCCTGAGTTCAAATCCAACCTCAGATACTTACTGGCTTTGTGACCTGGCCAATTCATTTAACCCTGTTTGCCTCAGTGCCCTCATCTAGAAAATGAGCTGGAGAAGGAAGTGGCAAACCACTCCAATATCTTTGCTAAAAATACCCCAAAGGGGGTCACAAAGAGTTGGACACGGCTGAAAATGACTGAAAAACAACGCCTTTGAAGAAATTATGTTTAAGGAAGTTCTTAAAATTTACAATAACTAGGAACTTACAAAGTGCTACAGGGGGAAATCTGAATATTTAAGAATCGTTTTGTTATTAGCATATTTACTACAATTAGCATATTAGTTGCAAACAACTGCCACTACCTCTGGAAAGTATTTTCTTTAAATAGGAAAAGCTTCCTCTCATCTCATTGACTGTTAATTTCTTAGGCTACTCTCTTTTGGATACCCAGGCATCCCTCAGAGATAGTCAGGGTTTGGTTCCAGACCAATGCAATAAAATGAGTATGACAGTAAAGAGTCATACAAATTTTTTGGTGGCACATATAAAAGTTATGCTTACACTATACTGTGGTCTATTAAGTGTGCAATAATATTACATCTAAAAAATGTACATACCTTAATTAAATAATACTTTATTGCTAAAAAAAAAAGAATGCTTACCATCATCCGAGCCTTCAGTAAGTTGTAATCTTTTTGCTGGTGGAAGGTCTTGCCTCAATGTTGATGGTTGCTGATTGATCAGGGTGGTGGTTGCTGAAGATTGGGGTGACTGTGGCAATTCCTTAAAATAAGACAACAATGAAGTTTGCCACATGGACTTGAACACTTTCACTTGAACTCTTAGAGGTTATTCTAGGGTTATTAACTGACCTAATTTCAATATTGCTGTGTCTCAGGAAACAGGGAGGCTGGCGGAGAATAGCCAGTTGGTAGAGCGGTCAGAACACACATGATTAGGATCGATTAGGTTCACTGTCTTAGATGGGTATGGTCTGTGAAGCCCCACAACAACTACAATTATTAACATCAAAGATTGCCAATCACAGGGGTCACCATAAAAGATATAATAATAATGCAAATTGGAAATATTGCTCGAATGACAGAGAAAGTGGCACAGAGATATGATGTGAGTACATGCTATTGGGAAAATGGCACCAACAGATTTCCTCAGGGCTGGGTTGCCACAAACCTTCAATGTGTAAAGGAACAAAATATCCAGGAAGTGCAATAAAGCAAGGTATGCCTGTAGTGCAAAAGTTATCCTTATAGGCCAGAAATCTGCTTACTAATCAAGAATTCCAAACAGATGGATTCCAAATTAAGGAGGTAGATACCTGTCCAGAAATCTTGGCTTAGGCTTCCAGTGGACCACATCTTTGGAGGCACTGGATAAAATGAACCACAGCAGATGAACCAACAGGTCATAGAATCTTAGACCCTTAAAAGAGTTGGAGGTCATCAAGTTAGCTGGTCCTGTACCCATCACTGAAGACTCAGGGAATTTGGGTTTTTTGTGTTCTTTTTTTTACTTCTTTGGGACCTCTCAGCTGACATTTGTTTCCACTGCAGTAGTATGAAGGTCCCTCCTAAGGATTACAGTTGAATAGGAAGGAAGGAAGGAAGGAAGGAAGGAAGGAAGGAAGGAAGGAAGGAAGGAAGGAAGGAAGGAAGGAAAGAAGGAAGGAAGGAAGGGAGACAGAGGGAGGGAGAGAAGGAAAGACCAAAAGAAAATTCTGTTTGCTGGAATTGAGTCTCTGGCCTTCTAAGTGAAAATTGCTCTGTCTCCTTACACTCATTCTGACTACTTTGAAATAAGGAAGAAGAGTGACTAAAGTTGATTCAAACTTTTGTATTTTAAGTCTATGCAAGTCTTGTTCTTTGAAAAAGGAGGAGGAGAAGGAACAAGGGAAGGAGGAGAAGGAGAAGGAGGAGAAGGAGAAGAAGAAGGAGAAGGAGAAGGAGGAGGAGAAGAAATTCCACTCATTTCTTTTACTCAAAGAATAATTTTCCTTTTCTTCTTCCGTGTGTGTAAGTGTGTGTGTCTGTGTGTGTGTGTGTGTGTGTGAGAGAGAGAGAGAGAGAGAGAGAGAGAGAAACAGAGACAGACAGAGAGAGAAATAGAGAGAGCGATAGAGAGAGAGAGAGACAGAGAGACAGAGACAGACAGACAGACAGAGACAGAGAGAGAGAGACAGAGAGACAGAGACACACACAGAGAGACAGAGACAGAGAGAGAGACAGAGAGAGAGAGAGAGAGAGAGAGAGAGAGAGAGAGAGAGAAATAGATAGAGACAGAGAGCGACTTAAATAACTAAGCAAAGGATTAGTGCCAACAACCCCCACTCTGTTGTACTTTGAGGTTTGCCCCGGAGAGGTGGGCCCTACAAGCGTCACTGGCCCCATTTTACTGGCGAGGCAAGGAAGGCTCAGAGAGGTCAGGCATGGTCAGAGCGCCAGGGCCGGGACTCAACCTTAGGGCTGTTGGCGCGGGTCTTGCTCTTGTTCCGCTGTTAGTGTAAGCCGGCCGCTGGTTGTTGCTGGGGTCCCTGCTTTTCCCTGAAGCCTTCAGTAAGAGAGGCTTTGCCTAGATTTTAAAATCAAGTTACATTCAAGTTGTTTCCTCGTTGTTGCTCTCCGGCTTCCATTCGAGCACCCCTAATTAAGAGCAGATGGAGACAATAGTCCTTTTGACTAAAGGAAAATCGAATGCTTTGCCTTTGAAAGCTTCCCCGCTGTGAGAAGCCTCCCGGTGTGACGAATGGTGAGAGTGTTAGAAGTTACTGGAAATCCAGGCCCGCCCTCCTCCTGACTCTGCTGCTGCCTCACCAGTCTGATTAATTTTTCTATGCCTCAGTTTCCTCATCTGTAAAATAAAGACCCTTCCGGCTCTAAAATTCTACTAGAGTAACCAGCCACGATTTTCCTGAGAGAAAAGATGTCTTTCTCCTTCATAGTTTCCACTTGAAGATAAATTCAATCATATCGTCTTTTGTTATAGTTTTTCTTGTTGTTCAGTGGCGTCTGACTTCCTCATCCCATTTGGGGTTTTCTTGACAAAGATACTGGAGAGGTTCGTCACTTCCTTCTCCAGCTCGTTTTACAGGTGAGGAAATAGAGGCACTCTATCCACTGTGCGATCCATCTGTCCCCCTTATTGTAGATTTCACCCAAACTCCCGCCAACTCATCAGTATCTCTTTATCAAGCATATATATACAATATATATATACATATAGTATATATGTACTATATAAATATATATATATACAACCCCCATGTAGGATAGCAGTCCGGATTTTACAGATGAAGTTAGAGTACAGGACTTTTCCCACTACTCTGAACCATGACTCAGGATCTAGAACAACAGAACAAAAACAAATAAGGAAACCTGGCTCTATTCACAAGGCTGGGGCTTGAAAAAGAGGATCCGGAAGCATAATTGGAAGGCACCTTCAAGGACCACCCCGCCAATTCTACTGACGAGAAAACCGAGTCACAGAGAGGTTTAAGTGACTTGCCTAAAGGCACATGGCTCATAAGTATTTAAGGCAGAATTAAAACCCAGGTCTTCATTCTAAATCCAGTGCCCCATCCGATGTGCCCTAGTGCT
The DNA here is from genome assembly GCA_028627135.1 of Pseudochirops cupreus. NCBI lineage: Eukaryota > Metazoa > Chordata > Mammalia > Diprotodontia > Pseudocheiridae > Pseudochirops > Pseudochirops cupreus. Next base: position 487,473,287 of record CM053582.1, read on the forward strand.
TCTCAAGATGAGACAAACACAGAGATTGGGTGGGCAAAAGGTCAGGAATACAGATCAGCAACAGGAGTGGTTGGCAGAATCAGGCTCACAGACTAGAGCAGGGTCAGGCCAGAGAAGAAGATTCTCGATTGGAAGGGTGTCCCCATAAGCCTTTGATCCTTAAAATACCTTAAGGCACACCCCTTCTGTTGACCAAGGGCTTAACGACACTTGTGTCAGAGCTGTAATCAGTTGATCTACAGCCAGCAGCATGAACCAAGCCCTGAAATCGACTTTGAAGTCATGATGTGAAAAATCATATAAAAAGTAATTAAGATAAACTGAATTGCATAGGAAGGAGAATTTTTTACTAGATGATTTAGAAGATAGCATCTCAAAGCTAGCAGAAACAGCTAGGTTGCTCAGTGATTAGAGTACTGGGCCTAGAATCAGGAAGACCTGAATTCAAATCCTGCCTCATATAACTACTGGCTTGTGACTCTGGGCAAGTCATTTAACACCTCTTCTCCTTCATATACTCCTTTTGTAGGCAGCCATATTTCCCCAACCCTCCATGTGTCCTCCTCAATCACCTGAAAAGTCCCTTCCAGCTCTAATTCTATATGAGATTATGCTTCCAAATAACAGGTAAATTGTGTATAAGGAATAAAGTACATAGCATTTGACCTGCATTGTAGGCAGAGGAAATGAACATTGAAGGTGAGATGGGGAGAGCTATTAAGAAGGAAACACTGATAGAACTTATGACTGTATGTAAGGAAATTGGGAGAGGAAAAAAATCAAAGATGATTCAGAGATTTTTAAGCTTAGATGAGAAAAGAATAGTAACATCATGGACAGAAATGGGGAATTCAGGTCAGAGAGAGTGGTTAGGGGAAATATGATAGATTTGGCTTTGGACATACTGAGTTAGACAGTGGGACAGTAAAATAGAAATGTCCAAGAGGTGATTGGAAACAATCAATCCGCCAATCAATAAAAATTTACTAAACACCTACTATGTGCCAGGCATTGTGCTGAGTGCTATACTATAGAATTCGTATCAAAGAGAGAGGTCAGGGCTGGAGATACAGATTGGAGAGTCATCAGCATGATCACCGAAATCACGTGAAATCATCAAATCATTGAAACTGATCATTGAAACCATACGACTTTTAGAAGTAGAAAATAGAGAGAGAAGAGAAGGTTAAGGATGCAGAAGGATATTTATGAGACAGGAGGATTTTTGCAGATATGTAAAAGGAAGAAGTAGAAAGAACCCCCCTCTCCTTAGTCCCCTATATCTAATCAAGCAAAAAGTTATTTTGATTCTTTATAATGTCTCAGCCCCATGGCGCAGTGGATAGAGTACTGGGCCTAGAGGCAGGAAGAGTCATCTTCCTGAGTTCAAATCTGGTCTCAGACACTTACGGTGTGACCCTGGGAAAGTCACTTAACACTGCCTCTGTTTCCTCATCTATAAAATGATCTGGAGAAGAAGTCTTTGCCAAGAAAATCCCAGTGGGGTCACTAAGAGTCAGGCACAACTGAAACAACCAAACATCAATTTCTCTCATAACTTTCCTTTTCCTTCTGTTCAGCTTCCATCAAGCTACATGGAACCTATAGGGAAGTAGGTTAAGTAGGACACAGCGGGGGAAAAGGGCTATAACTAGAACGGGGCAACTAGATTTTTGCTCCAAATTACTGGGGCAAATTTAGAGGGTAAAAAATGTTAACACATTCAGTCCTATAGCAGAGTAGAAGAGCATGAAGGGACTGAAAATAAAGTGAGGACAGGCTGATGAGGATTTTTCTCCTTTAAGGAACCCTCAGGTTTCTTTGAATTCTGGCAGAAGAGTAAAGAGCAAGAAAGATTGGTTTACTAATGGTTATGGGGGAAATGGACTTTGTCTTACTTCCTCCCTACTTTTTTCTCTCTAACCTGTGAAGAAATCCTCACCCCGACCTTTTCCCTTCCCAAGTAGTCCAGACTTTCTGTTACCCTCCTTCTGTAGGCAGTCATATTTCCCCAACCCTCCACCCCTAGCCTCCCCTCCCACCTCATTGCAGCTGCTTCAATGGAATAGAAAAAGCAAGGTAGATCAAATTCCATGGGTAGGATCAGATACCCTCTGTGGTAATGGAATCATAGATTTAGAACATTTGACTTGCCAACAAGTCAAATTCTCTCCATTTCACAGAAGAGAAAACTAAGACTTAGAGGAGTTAGGCAACTTGCCTAGAGTTATACTGCTACAGCTTAAATGGCAGCAGAGACTGGCTTTAAACCCACTGACTGAGCATCCATTCTTCTTTCTACTGTATCATCATATATCACTATGTATGTATCACTGTGTCATAGGTATTTTAAGGGCATTATATCACTGCCTCAAAGTGAATATTGAAAGGCATTTCATCATAGAACAACCAGCACTCCCTGATTGCAGAAATCCCATCAGCAGAAGATATGAGAGTGCCTATAGAGGAATCAAGCAGCAGAGGGTATTGGCGATGATAGACAGACAGACAAAGACAGATAGATAGATAGATAGATAGATAGATAGATAGATAGATAGATACATAATCCTTTGGCTAGTCTGTCATTCTGCTGCAACAGAGTACAGATGCAAACTAAGAAAGATAAAGAGCTCCCTCACGATGTATAGAAGGGACCATGATGTCTTGGTAAATCTGGATTTCCCCTGCCCTGATCTGTTTTCTTTGTAGCCCTAAGGAGATGAAGTCAACTCCATCAGACATGGTGAAAGAGGCATTGAGGTTGTCTCTGCCCATGCTCCCCGCTGAGAAGAGAGTCAGTTGGGAATTGCCACTGGTCTCCACTCTTCCCAGTGGTAGGAGGCCTAGGGTACTAGCATCCCCAACAAGGGAATAGATTTGTTTCTGTGACCAGCAGAATATTGAGCTGATTTTCGTTTTCAGTAATTGGATTATTCCATCATTCAAACAGCAGGATAGATTGGATGGGAGTTCTGGTGGGGTTAGGCAGGAGGGGCATAGCAGGGATGACATAAGGCTGCTTTTACTGAGGTATCAATTATGGCCTATTTTTAAAGGTGTTTTTTTTTCGGTAAAATAAGTTGCAGGCTTGTCCCCCTGCCTCTGTCCTCTCCTCTTTCTAACCTATTCTCAACACCACCATAAGAACAATCTTCCTGCAACATAATTTTCATCATATTCAGATACTTTCCGTGCCTCCTCATTATCTTTAATAGAAAGCCTATAATTTTAGCCTTGCATGCAAGGCCCGCCATAATTTGCCTTTTCTCCTACTATTCCTCCATGTGAACCCTCCACCACAATCTAAATGCCTGGCATTTTCCTACCTGTGTACTTTTTTTTCATACCATTTCCACCTACTTGAAATACAAGAAGATGAACAGCTGGGTAGCACAGTGAATAGAACACTGGCCCTGGAATCAGGAGAACCTGAGTTCAAATCCAGCCTCAGACACTTAACACTTACCAGCTGTGTGACCTTGGGCAAGTCACTTAACCCCAATTGCCCTGCCTTCCCCACTCCAAAAAAGAAGGAAAAAATACAAGAAGAAGAAATGAATCATGAATATAGCATGGGCAGTAGAACCTGCGAACCAGCTGTGGGCTTACATGCATATTCAATCTTGAAAGTCTCTCAAACGAATATATTTTTTTAACTCATGCACTCTCCCAGAATTTCCCCTGGGAATAGCCAAAGTTTTCTGGTTCCTGTCTAGGTCTCTACAACAAGGGGGAAAAGTTCCCCTTAGTTCCCATGTAAGCACTTAGACTAACAATGTATAAAATATTGGGTACCCATTAACCCATTTTTAAAAACTGCAAAGGACTTACACTCAAGGCCATAAATGGTCACGACATCTTTATTTCCCTCTCTGGTGAGACCTATCTTCCCAGATAATATAGATTACTCTAGATTTATGGTACTACCCTGGATGCCCTTATACCTACTTCATAAATTTGGAGCGGATTGCGTGACTTTTTAACAACCCCAAGATCTTCTTCTTTTTTTTTTGAATTAAAACTTTTATTTATTTTAGTTTACATCATTCATTTCCACGAAATTTTGAGTTACAAATTTTCTCCCCATCTTTCCCCTACCCACCGCCCCAAAATAGCCATCCCATTGTATAACCCTTCCCCCAATCTGCTCTCTCCTATGTCCTCCCCCCTCACCCCTCTGACTTTCCGGTAG
>CM053582.1:487477578-487589027 GCA_028627135.1 Pseudochirops cupreus
GCAGGAGGGATCTCCCTACCACAGTGCCTGTGTATCTCAAGTTCCAGTTGGATGTAGTTAATAATATTAATAATAACAATAATCACATATATATACATATATATTTTTAACATTTGATTATAGAACTTTAAATTCTAGATTCTTTCTCTTCCTCCCTCATCACCCATCCCCACTGGAAGGACAAGCAATCTTGTCCTTCAATTGTCCAACAATTGATTGTCCAACAATCAATGCTGAACATGTGTAATTACGCAGAACCTCTCCACAGTGGGCATATTGTGAGAGTCTGATTACATGTCTCTTCTTCCTATCCCTCCCCCTCCATCCACTCTCTACCCTGTCCCTGTCCCTGTCCCTTTACAGAAGTGTGCACTTCCATCAACCCTCCCCCCCACCCTGCTCTCCCCTCCATCATCCCACCTCTCATCCCCCTTCCCCCTACTCTTCTATGTGGCAAGATGCCCAGTTTAGAGTTTATGCAAGATCTTTCTTCTTTTGGGAAATCCTGCCCACGGTAGTTGGAGAATGGTATAGATTGCTTTCAGTCAACTTCTACATACCTACTACAACAAAATCCTGAAGTTCACACTGGACTAAATAATGATCAATAAGTCCAGTGAGTAACTACATTGACTTCCTCTACCCTAGAACTGCACAAGAGGTCCACCAGAAGCCCAAGGGCAATAGAAAGGGGACACCAGCACAGAGTAGCTTCCCAGAGAAGGTAGAGACCAGCCAGAGATATGTGTAGATTGAAAAGCTCTGTGTCCCAAAGCAGTAACAGTAGAAGATTCTCTTTAAGAAAGTCCTGTGGTGGTCAAAAGGCCCCTAGTGTGGGGACCTCAGAAGCCCCAGGGAGCAGCAGCACAGTATGCAGTTACCAGAGCGTTGTGGCAGTGCTCAGATCAGAACAGTACAGGCCCAGGGGATCTAAAGTCCCTAACGCTCTGTTCTGAGATACCAAAGAAGGCCTTGGGGATCCAGCACTCTGAACCTCAAAGATCTAGAAAGGTCTAACCTCAAGAGGTGGAAGTCAACAAAGAAACTAGGGTTGACTCAGAGTGAGACTAAGCAGGCTTGATCACGTCACCCAAAAGTACAGCAGGAAGTAGAGCCTGGACTAGTCACAATGTCCCAATTCAGGAACTAAAGCTGAGAGAAATGAATAAATGAAAGAAAAGACCAATATAAAAATTTATTATACATCTAGAGATGCCAAAAAAGAAGAGAATTTGTAAATGCAAGAATGAGCTCAAAAGAAAAAATGGATTTTTCCATAAGCACTACATGAATATATAAAAGGAATGATATAAGAGATTAAAAATGAAATAAAAACTCTGGAGGGAAGAATTGAAAAGACAATAGATAGCTTAGAAGTTAAAGTGATAAACCTCACCCAAGTAACAAATTCCCTGAAAACTAGAATAGATCAAACAGAAATCACTGGTGCCATAGGACAGCAAGAAATAGTAGAACAAACCAAAAGACTGAATAAATAGAAGAACATGTAAATTGTCTGATATAAAAAACAACTGACCTGAAAAACAGATCAAGTAGAGATAATTTAAGAATCACCAGACTACCTGAAAACCATGATGTTTAAAAATCCTGGACACTGTATTGCAAAAAATCATAAATGAAAACTGCCTAGATCTATTAGAACCAGAGAGTAAAGTGTATTGAAAGAACACACTGATCACCTCTTGAAAGAAGTTCCTAAGGAAAGAGTCCTAAAAATGTCATAGTCAAAAGTTAGGGTTCCAAAATACAAGCATGAAAAAAGAAATAGTTCAAGTACTAAAGAAGCGTAGTCAGAATCTAATGAAATCTAACTCCTTTTGTTACAAATGAGAGATCTTGGAATGTTATATTCCAAAAGGCAAGAGATATACAACTACAACCCAGGATAACTGCAAAGCTGAGTATTCATCCTACAGAGTAAAAAATAAATCTGTAATGTAATAGAGGACTTTCAAATATCTCTGAAACACCAGAACTGAACAAAACTTTGCTCTCTTTCTTTTTCTTGTTTTGTTTCCTCTTTCCCATTGTTCATTCCATTGGTTATAATCCTTCTTTACAACCTGACTAATGTTTAATGTGAAGGTATTTGTAGATCCTATATTTGATTGCATGCTGCCAGGGGTGGGAGGAGGGAAGAAAAGGAGGGGGAGAAAATTTGAAACTCAAGTGATTGTGGAACTAAATGTTGTAAACTGAAAGTAAATTAATTAATTAATTTTAAAAAAAAGAAATACAAACCTAGGCAAGAGAAACTGGAAGAGCTTAATTTATTTGAGAAGCTAGAAAGAGCTTTATAATAATGTAGGGTTAACATTTTAATAGAGGGAGACCTGAATGCAAAAACACTGACTGTGCTTTGTGTACTTGTGATCTCAACGTTTGAGATGTGATATGCAGAGGGAAGAAGGGTTATAGTGGTGGGGAAGTAGTATAGATAGGATGGAGGAGTCGAAGTATATATAGAAGGGATGGAGAACGTATAGTATAGAAATCTGGCGGGGATGGGGGAGTGGTGGTTAGGTGGTGTAGTGAATAGAGCAGCGGTCCTGGAGTCAGGAGGACCTGAGTTCAAACCTGACCTCAGACACTTCACACACACACACACACACACACACACACACACACACACACACACACAAACTAGCCATGTGACCTTGGGCAAGTCACTTAACTCCAATTGCCCTACCTTCTCCCTTCCAAAAAAAAAGCAAAAAAAAGAAAAGAAACCTGGGGGAGGGGGCAACTATGATGTTCTAGATAAGGTACTATTGGCCTACTGGCTTACGTTGTTTCCACCCATCGAGCTTCAGAGAAAGCTGAAGGTAGATATGCTCACAGAGTTTCAGCTGCCATGAGAATACAGAAAGAACTGAAGAGTAGGGGAATTGGTGCCCCAGAGATAGAAACCAAGTAGGGTATAGCTAGTGTGCAAATTTGAGAACAAAGTAAGAGGAGAGTGAGGTACCAGGGTTCCTGTATGCATTTCTACCATGCTGCTGGACAGGACTAAGAAAACTGGACTGGTCATATTCTATGCAGCTGTACGTGCTGAAGCAGTTAACTTCTGAGATCACTTTAAACTCTATATTCCATAAGTCTAAAATTATATGATGTCCTTTCACTCTCACACTTGCTGTTGTAGTGCAGAATAGCATACCTTGCACTTGCAAGAATTAGAATGGTAATCAAGGAAGAACAAGTGGGGGTGCCCTAAGGGACAATCTAGAGCTCTAGCATTTAGCCTTTTGGACACCATGAATAACAGACTACTCCCCCCCTCCCTGAATTGGGATGAATTTGGAGGTTTGAATGTAAGCAACCAAACTCTGCCTCTTCAGCTCCTGGATTTTGTGGCTGACTTATAAAGATTCAGAGCTACTTCAGTCTGGGAGAAGTCACTGGCACCTAGCCCATATAATTTTTTTTAAAACATACTTTGGGTTTTTTCCTCGTCTTTCTATCTTTGTGAATAAAGAACTATAAACCATATTTGTGTGATTGACTCAGTTCCATTGGAATTCAGTAGCGAAAGGAAGAGAGAGTTTTCTAATAGCTAGTAGTACCACAAACTATAAAAGGCTAGTTGGGTAGAGTCTACAAACACTGCATCCCTCCATCCTAACAAGATCAGTACTACATTGCACAAAAAGTGTGGGACTAGGGTATGGAGATAGCCAGCTCTCTGAGAGCAATAGGTAGCTTAGTGACACCCTAAGTACCCTCTGGTGTAGGATGGAACTCTTAACCAGAATGACTGTGAGAAGACTTCTCCCCTTTGTAAACTTCAGTTTCCTCATCTCAGAGATGTGGGGGGATTAGATTGAATGATATAGCCAGCATCTTCCAGCTCTAAAGCCTATGGTCCCATGAGCCAACCAGGAGCAATGGAAAGAAATAAAAAAGAAAAAGATTTGGGTTTAATGTGAGGGGGAATTTCCTAACAATTAGAATTGGCCCAAGATGGAATAGGCTACATTGGGAAGTAGTAAATGTATATCAACTGAATCAAATGTATATCTAATGAAGATCTGATGAAAGACTGGATGACCACCAGCCAAAGACATTGTAGTGGTGATTTGTGTTTAGGGAAGGGTTAGACCTCTGAGGTCCCTTCAATTCAGAGATTCTTTGCTTGCCAGCATTTGATCTTCATAATGGAAAAGGGCAAGCAGAGTACTTGTTCAGTATCTCCTCTGCAGTTGAAAATAGGTGCGAGGAGGAAGGGCATGGTGGGGGCTGGGAAGCAATAGTTTAAAAAAAGATCAACAACCCGCATTATTGACGACTTTCCCACTCTCTATAAATACCGCTTGCTTTTGCATTCCCCCAGGACAGCGGTTCCTCTTTCTTCTATATTTATGAGTAAAGCTCTATGGACCATTTTTGTGTGGTTAACTCAATTCATTGTAACTCAGTGGTGAAGGGAAGGAGTTTTCTTGCTTCCTGCCTCTGCAGCTCAGTTCTGATAAGAATAATGATGCTGATGCTGCTGCTGCTGCTGATAGCTAACATTAGCACTTACTATGCTAAGGTACTAAGCTAAGCACTTTACAATTATTACCTCCTTTGATCTTCACAACAGTCACAGAGGCAGATGCTATTTATATCCCCATTTTGCAGATGAGGAAACTGAGGCAAATAGAGGTTAAATGACTTGTCTGCAGTCATACAGCTAGCAAGTGTCTAAGACTGGATTTTAACTCAGGTTTTCCTGACTCCAGGTCTGCTATTCTATCCACTTAACTACCCCGATGTTGGCTCACCTGTGGTGCTGTCAGGGACAAGACCTGTCAAGGTCAGGGAGAAAAGTTTATAGGCATTAGGGTGGAGTGGGACATGGTAAAGAGGCTAGAAGCTGTCAGTCAGTGGGTCATAGATTCACACGTGAATCTTAGATCAGAGATTTAGAGCTATAAGGAAACTCAGAAATCATCCAGTCCTTCCCTCTGCTTTTACAGATGAAGCAGCCAAGGCCCGGAGAAGTACAGAGATTTGCCTGAGTGGCAGAATCAGGTAGAAGGTTAGAGCCCAGTCAGAAGTCAGAAAGCACAGGGTCAATGGAAGCCAATCAATGGACAGGGACCAGGGACTCATTCACAAGCCAGGGACTGCACAGATGTACAAGGCAAGGAAAACATTCAGGTCAGAAACAGTCAGGACAACAAATCTGTGAAGGGCCAGTGACATTCTGAATCTGAGATAACTCCTGCCTCATGCTAAAAAGATCTTGTATGTTTCTGATGTGACAGGAGGTACCCTCCAAAATTGGAGTAGGCTCGAGTTAACCTGACTGTTAGGTGGGTGTTAGAATACGAGGTCCTTGAGGCCAGGGGCTGTGTTCTTTGCTCCTTTGTATTGCTAAGCCTTAGCACACAGCAAGCATTTAATAAATGCTTGTTGATTGGCTGATTGAGTGGGGCGTGGAGGGTCAAATGAGGGCAGCTAATAATGAACTCCTTGCCTATACTTAGGGCCTCAGGTCAGTTCCCCTCTCCTTGATCACCCCCCCTGAAATGATCATCCATTTTCTGACCTACTCATTTGACACTCATCACACCCTGGCCAGATCTGTTGTTACCTTTTCATGCATCCTCTGACTTCTCCTTTCCTCAGGATAGTAAGCACTCAGTAAATATTTGTGGACTGATCAATCATTGATTGGACTAGCCCTAGAACATATTAATCTTGGGCCTGCTTAGCCTTAGCAATTCATTTTTTTCTTGAATAACCAATTTTATTATAAAAGGCCTTTGGTCACAGAGTATCTCTTATTCTCCAATGATTACAGTTATCAATTGTACAGCAACAGGGACTGGAAAGAGTTATATTTTCTGTTCTTGTGACATTTGTACTTGTCCATGACCTGCTTTTCTTTTAGGCTGGGACAAATTAATTCTCTGACCTGAGTCCAGGGGCCAGGGCTAATTGTATGGTGCCAAGTAGGGGAGGAGCCTAGGTTGGAAGCTGCCAAAGGTCAGAGCCATAACTAGGGACTTTCACACCTAGGGCGAGTGTCAGTGGTTGATTGTGGGATGAGGCCACAGGGGTGGAGGAAACACCAGCTTTCTAAGCTACTGCAGGGTGAAGAAGCATAAGCCAGGACAAGGGCATAGGTGCTGCCTTGTGTTCAGGACAAGGTGCTGTGCCCTTAGGTTGTGGTATCAGTGCTCTGTAAACTCCCTGCCCTGGGGCAAAGCGCCACTCCAGGTTGTGCCTCTGTCAAAGGCCATAGAATGCCCCTCTTCTCTGTCCTGGTCCACCTCAAATTAGTGTTGAGGGCCTCGCTCCAGTCACTTGGCTTATGGAAGTTGTACTCAGGTGAAAACTAGCCTTGCTGATTAAAACCCTGGATAGGGTGTGAGAAATGAGGAAAGGCCTACTCTCGGAGTGATAACTGTCACATTATCATCTCAGTGGGACCCCTGGGAATTAAGATGAAACCACTTTGCCTCCTAGGGACATGGATTTGGAACCAGGCCTTTGAGAAAGATTGGCTTTGTCCTCAGTCCAACTTCCTGACTTTCACTGGGGACCATGATGGTTTGGGTCTCCTTTCCCACAAGAAGAGTCACAGACTTATGGGACTTAAGAGGTAAGAAGGGACTATCAGGGTTCGCCTCATTTCTAGGCAGCTAGGAGAAAATGTACAGAGCTGGACTTAGAATCACAGAACTTTAGAATTGGGAATAGTCCAGCAGCCACCTTGTCCAACAAACTTGTCCAACCCATGTCCCCAGGTGCCCACTATAACATATGGGAACAAGGACTCATCTAGTCTCTATTCAGAACTTTCAACAAAGGATAATCCACCATCTCCCTTCAGATTGTTAAACTATCAATTTAACCTTAGTCTCAAGCTTAAATTTGACTCTGCACCTTATACCCATTGTTCCTGACCCTGCCATCTGGGTCCAAACAGAACAAATATAATTTATATTCTACATAGCAGCCTGGCTTCTAATCCTCCCTCAGACATTTACTGCCTGTGTAATTAGGGACAAATTACTTAACCTCTTTGAGCCTCAGTTTCTTCATCTGTGAAAGGGAGGAAAATACTTGTCATAGCATTTACTCCATAAGGTTCTCATAAAGACCCAAATGAGTCAATGTATTTAAAGTGCCTAGTACATTTCAAAACCCCATGGAAATTTCAGTTATTATCCTTTGACATAGGAGGACACAGAAACCCATGGAGACAAAATCCCTTGCCCGAGTTCACATACTTAGTTCATGCTGGATCTGAGATGATGGCTCGGATACCACAACATTTATTCCAATTCTCTTTTTTCCACAGGACCTAGTAGATTTTGCTGATGTAAATTCTCATTTCTTCACTGATGCTGCATACAGTGAATAATTTGATGGGTTACTTTAAAGTATTTAGTTAATAAGACAGATATTTATTGAGTGCCAATGTGTCTAGCCCTGTGTTTGTACTTTTCTAGGAAGTAAAGAAAGAGACCAGTAGTGACTTGTCCCTCCTAGAAACTCTGCTAACCTTATGCTTTTTTCCTTCTCTGGTAAGAAGAAGTTCTCTCAGCTCCATGCCTCTGACTCTCCGTGCTAAACCCAGAATGGACTCCCTCCAGGGGTGAGCTGGAGCCAGCTCAAATGGCTCAGGTGAGCTGATTGTTAAATTTTCAGTGTGAGCATTTACACCTTGGAAATCAACAAATGTTACAAATAAGGACCTGATTTAATGTCTTGTTTGATTGTCTAACCCTAATAAAGTAATGGAAAAAAATCTTAATTATGCAGATCAAACCTAAAACTGTTTTATGAACTTTGCAGGGAGGGGGTGAGCAGAGAGGTTCTGAAACATTTACCAACACTCCACTGAGTTTCTTCTTACCTTCACTTCACAGAATTCCTCTCTTCCTTTAAGACCCAGTTCAAGTACCATCTTCTGCATGAAGCCTTTCCTGTTTCTAATTAATGATACAAAGATGCAAATGAAAAGGTCTCTGTCCTCAAGAAGGCGAAATATGTACACAGGTGAATCAACGCAAAATATATCCAAGACCATTTCAAAATAAAAATTGGGGGAGAGGATTAGGAGAGCCCTCCTGCAGGAGGTAGCTCTTGAGTTGAGCCTTGACAAGAGCAAAGATGCCAAAAGGCAGAGGGAAGAAGCATATATAAGCATAGATGATGATAGTTTATGTCAAAGTTGGAGAGCAGGAGATTGAATGTTATGCATGGGGAACAGCAAGGAGGCTTGTTTCACTAGAACATAGAGCATATGAAAGGGATTACTATGACTAAATCAGTAAAAATAGGTCCAAGTCAGATTGTGGAGAGTTTTAAACACCAAACAGAGAAACTTTGTCCTAGAAGCAATTGGGAGCTGGTAGAGCTGTTAGAGCAGTGATTGACATGGTCAAACCCAGAACTTCAGGAACATCAGTTTTGTAACTGTGCAGAGACTGGATTGAAGAGGGGGAAGAGACCAGAGGCAGAGAAATGAATGAAAAGTCTATTGCTGTAGTCATAGGGAGAGACAATAAATATCTGGATGAGAGTGGCGGCTATGTGAGTGGAAAGAAGGGGAAAGATGGGAGAGATATTGGAGAGGTAGAACTGACAAGACAAATCAGTGAATACCACAATCTACAAAAATTCAAACTAGTGGGTCACCTAACCAGAATGTGAAAGACAAAGGGTGGGCATTTGAGAACCTTCTTAGGTTCCGAGTTGGGTGTTGTTTAGAAATGGTTTCTTCTGGAAGAGATAACCATCATTTTAGAAAACAATTTCTTGTCTGAGCCGAGTTTTTGTAACTCTCAGCTCTGTTAACAGACACAGCGCTGTCTATGTATTAGGTGCTATAGGGACCATTGGATGAAAATGTTGTTCCCACAAGACCCAGCTAAGCTATTGATTAGAAGGGAAGGGAGGAGCTCGGAAGCAGAGTCACTCAAAAAATAAAATAAGTGGTTGGGGAAGGTTATGACAAAAAAGGGGCCATGTAGAGCAAGGCCTTCTTCTGATGGCACAGTGCAGTTTACATGGTAGGAATTTGATAAATCCTTGTTGACTGATTCTGAAGGAAAAGACCTCAGTGGGGCTCAGTCAGCTAAGGTAATTAGGTAACAGTATAAATTTTTTATTTCCCCCCCCCCCCCCATCAAGCAACCTTATATGAGGAAGCAAGAGGAAAAAGCTGACTGGGGCATATTATAAAGGCAAACCAGATCTTCCCTAACAAAAGTTAACCATGAAACAGAAAAAAAGGTGGACCAACTGTGGTTGTAGTGGAGAAAAGCTATAAAAAGTTGGCAAACTGAGGACTAAGTGCTGGAGGAGATTTTCCAAGTTGACCTGAAGCACGAGAATCATGAATACATGCCAGGAAAGAGCTTTGGGGGAGTGGGGTGGTTTTTTTTTTTAAACTATAAGTTAAAAGATTTATCTCTAAATAAGAAGCATTGTATTTGGGTCTGGGAAGAAATCTAGGGTTAGATCTAATGAAGATTAATAAGAAGGATCAGTGAGGAAAATATAAGAATATACACAACTTTTTTTTTAAGGTCTTTCTCTTTAGGACTCTATTTCCATTTTGGAATGTGTAGGTAGCTGAAGAAAAATGTCTGCTTTGTCTTCCCAAAAAGGACTCATTGAAAAGTATACTGGCTTTTCTCTGATATTTATAGAACTGCTCACATCATGGGGCTACAGTTAAGGTACTATGCTACCGTTCACCTGATGGTAACATATACTCATTATAGGGAAGGTACCTAATAGGAACCAAGTCAATCTCCTTAGTGCAGAGGCTGCAAACCAAAACACACAAAGTAACAGGTAATTGGGGAAGCTAGGTGGTGCAGTAGATACCCTGGAGGCAGAAGGGCCTGAGTTCAAATCCAGCCTCAGATACTAGCTGCGTGGCCTTGGACAAGTCACTTAATCCTGTTTGCCTCAGTCTGCTCATCTGTAAAATGAGCTAGAAAAGGAAATGGCAAACCACTCCAGTATCTCTGCCAGGAAAACCCCAAATAGGGTCACAAAGAATCAGACACAACTGAAATGACTCAAAAACAAATAAACAGCCTAACCAACAAGGATCTCTTCACAGAAAGGACATCCCTTATAAGGCTCAGCAGCAAAGTAGCTGAGTGAAGAGACCAGGAGCCACCCGAGACTCTCCCTTGGTGGTGTGCTTTGGGCCTGAAGACCACAAGAATCAGAAGAGGCAACATATGGATCCAATCACCAAATGGGGGCAAGGAAATCGACTCAGTTTGACAAATAAGGAGGAGCTGGTTACTCCAAACATGTGGGCTGTGGAAGAAGAGCATACTAAAGAAATTGAGGGGAAGAAAGAAAACAGATGTTGGGTTCCACTGTGCCACTTGGTTTAGATCATGTTACATGACCTAAAAACCAGAGATGTTCCTTTGTTTGTTACCAGTTAATAGCTTGAGTATCAAATCTTCCACCCAGACCCAAAGTGAAGATGTGGGAAACTTTCTGGCTGTAAAATAATTCTTTTCATAGAGTAGCTTCTTTGAGACCTGAGGTACCCTCTTCCTACGCCTGTTTTGCCCACTGTTATCTAAAAACTCTTTGGGGGTTCACATTTCAGTGTATTGGAATTTGGGCTTTCAAGTGAAGTAGGGAGCTGAGATGACTTGCATATAACTCCTACAGAAGGACTAACAATTGAAGAAAAAGATGGATTTGGAGCCTAATCTGCAATTACTACCACAACTCTTCATTCTGCTTTTGTTGAAGAGGCCATGCTCTCTACCGACGAAGGCTAGAATTTAGGGCATCCTAGTAGCAGAATTGTAGTGTTCAGGGATGGATCCGAGGATTCTTCTGGTCCCTGTCAACTCCCCCTCCTTTAAGAAGGGATTTTACATTGGTCTCTGGCAGAGGTAGAGGCCTCAGATACCATCTAGTCCAATCCCCTGCATGACAACATTTGTGACAAGTGGCCTTCTAGTCTCCCCTTGAAGACTTCCAGGGACTGTGAACTCACTTGTTCCATTATTGGCACATCTAGTAATTGTAAAGTTCTTCCTTACACAGTAAGCAGAAATCTGCCTCCCTAAAACTCAGGATCATAAGACTTAGGCTGGAAGGAACCACCCAAATCCCATCACTTAATAGATGAGGAATCAGAGATCCAGGGAAGTTAATTAATTTGCCTAAGAACACCTAGAGAGATGTAAAAGAGTCAGGATTCCAACCCAGGACCTCTGACTACATATCCATGAATTATTGGTTCTAGGTTGGTCATTTTGAGATACAGAGAATCAATCTAATCCTCCTCCACATGACAATAATTCAGATGTTGGAGATAGTAAACACATTTCCCCCTATCTCTTCTCTGCTCTAGGCTAAATGGAATAATTAGTTCTGTTCTCAGTATGTTTTGGGTAATATCTTGATGGATACCAGATCAGTACACTTCTTGACTCCAAAAGGGAGACAGACCCTCTATCAACCAACACCATGTTTACCTTTTGATGAATGGACAAGGAAGATCAGAGGATATAGAGTCCATTTTAAAACAAAAGCCCAGGACCGATATGATTGTTTCAACCAAACACTGGGAGTTGCCTCATTTAGTATTAAGTCATATTGAATTGTACAGATCTAAAGAGTGGGCTATCATTCGTCATCATAGTCCTTCCAGACTTGGGGTTTCACTGGCTCATATGATCGCCTCCAGATGTTACTACTTTCCAAAAACCAAGGTGGAATCTGCCCTTCCTCCGCCATGAACTTGCAGAAAGATCTTGGAAAAGCCATTTTGTTGCCTGTACTGTCTGTCTGTCTCTTTCACACACACACACACACACACACACACACACACACACACACACACACACACACACACAGAGTGTCTTCTAATTATACAAATGACTATTGAATTCAATAAACATTAACTGATCATCTTTTCAATAAAGCTAATGTGTATGAAATAGCTAACACCTATGTAGCACTTACGATGTACCAGGCACTCTGCTAAGTGCTTTATAATGATCTCATTTGATCCTCACAATAACTCTTGGAGGAAGGTGCTATTATTATTCTTATTTTACAGATGAAGAAACTAAGGCAGAGGTTAAGGGACTTGCCCAGGGTCACACAGCTAGTAAGTGTCTGAGGCTAGATTTGAATTCAGGTCTTCTATCTAGCACTCTATCCTCTTCATCAGTTAGCTGCCTGGGCTTCATTTCCTTCATCCATTAAAGGTAGGTTGGATGAGATGACCCCTCAGGTTCCTTCCAGTTCTGACGGTCTATGACGCTGTGACAACAGCTGCTGCCTCTGAAACAACTCTCCTACCAGAACAATTCTATTTCTCCCTCTCTAATTATTTAACAGCCTGTCGTCTTGGCAAACTCCACCCGGTGAATTCAGCACATTAACGAAGAAGCAAAGTGTTCCCGCTCCATCCAGCAGCCAGTCTCTGGGGTTTTCCCAGAATGAATTCCACCAGGAGTGCATTCTACTAAATAGAAGTATATCATAATAATCTCTGACATGGGCATAGCCGTCTTGAAAGTGCTTTTGCAGACATGATCTCATCAGAACCTCACTACAACCCTGGGAGCTAGACAGGGCTGATTGAATTGTGCTCACTTTGCAAAGGAGGAGCTGAGGCTCCAAGATGTTAACTGACTTTCCCATGGTCCTAGGGAAGATAAAGGACAGAAGTGCGGGGATGACACTTACCTAGGCCCTTCAGTGGCACGGTGGTGCAGGCTGTTTTCCAGTAACTGGTGAGCGTGGCCAGTTTATGCACGAGGTCCTACAGTAGAAATAGCAGCTCTGCCTTGCCGTCATTGTTCAGTCATGTCTGACTCTCTGTGACCTCATTTGGGCTTTTCTTGGCAGAGATCCTAGAGTGGTTTGCCACTTCCTTCTCCAGATCATTTTATAGATGAGGAAACTGACGAAAACAGGATGATGTGACTTGTCCACGGTCACATAGCTAGTGTTTGAGGCCGGATTTGAACTCAGGAAGATGAGTCTGCCTGATTCCAGGTCTAGGACTCTATCCACTGCACCACCTAGCTGCCCTCTTACCCTCTGCAAGCCTATAGAAAAACAGGATTTTAATTTATTTAATTGGTTGGTCTGTTTACTAGCTAACGAGTGTAGCATATAATTTGGCTATAGTGATGCTACACTCATGCTACTAGCCAAGTAGCTTGGTCAGCATGTACCCCAGTACCTCAATACAGGCCTCCTCAAAGGCATCGGGATACCAGCTGTTCACCTCAGGCAATCACCCTATAAATTCTAAGTCTACCCTTCCCTTCCCATATCTCTTAGTTCTCCTGGCTCCTTGTGACAGCAAATACTGGCCCCGATTCAGTATTGATTTAAGGGTATAAAAAGAAAATACTCCTCCAAATTATTAGAAAATTGTAGGAACATATTAATACAATTCTGCCCCAATCCTGTGTCTTAGAAATTTCCTTCACTCCAACCAATGTTCCATTTTTTACATTTCACAGGCAATACAGATTGTGGCCACCTGGTTTAGTCAAACAGCAAAATGAAATCACCAAGCAACTGTCAAACACTCTTCTCTCCTGGATCATACCAGTCTACCCAACCACATCCTGCAAAACCTTCTCCAGTCTATAAATCATGGGAAAGGTTATAGGAATTGATTAATTGTTTGGAATATACTAGGATCAGTCCTGTAAACAGGAAAATAGAAGAGGGGGGGCAAGATCCAAGGGACAGAATCAATATCACTCTTTCTTCTTAGCTGCTGAAATTTCATGGAAATTTCCAGTCCCATCCCATTTGTCTCTGCCTTGGCTCACTGGTCTGGCTTACTGTCCATCTCTTCCCCTCAATCCCAGAGGCTCTATTTACACCACCACAGCCCCTCAAGACATGTCCAGCTCTACCTTCCCTGTTCCCACCTTGGGTTGTAAAGTCTCAGTTGAAAGGTCAGTAGCATCCCGCAGCAAGTGTCTGTCTATGGCTGCTTAGCCCATCAACAACTTTCCATTTCTGATTCTTGACTCCCAGTCACATGGGAAGAAAGAATGGCCAACGAAAAGTCTCTTTTAAGAGCAGAGGAAAGGAGCAGCTAGGTGACACAGTAGATAGAGCCCTGACCCTGGAGTTAAGAGGACCTGAGTTCAAATCTAGCCTCAGACACTTGATACTTGCTGTGTGATCCTAGGCAAGTCACTTAACCCTGATTGCCTCATCACCACCCCCACAAAAAAAAAGAGCAAAGGAATAGGAAACAGGATTGGAACCTGTATGCCTGCATACTGTCAGCTAGGTGGTGCAGTGGTTAGAGAGCTGGATTCAAATGTGGCCTCAGACACTTACTAGCTGTGTTACCCTGGGCAAGTCATATAACCCTGTCTGTCCCAGTTTCCTTATTTGTAAAATGAGCTGGAGAAGGAAATGGTAAATCACTCTAATGTCTTTGCCAAGAAAACCCCAAATAGAGTCATGAAGAGTTGAACACGACTGAAATGAGTGAACAAATGCCATCTTCTCCCAGGAGCATCACTAATCTGTTTCTTCTTGTCTGGCCTTCCCGGCCCCCATATTCCTGCTCTAGGTCAGAACATCATTGTACAAATAGCACGGCATGTATGTGGTCTATTGCATACACCGTCAGCCTTGTTAGATGGGCTGGTTTATTCTGATAAACTTACTTTTATTCTTTTTCATCTTTATTCTCTAATGAAAAGGATGGTTCTCTGGGCAGGGAGAGGGAGAAGGATGTCGTAGGAGATGAAATTCTACTAATACTAAAAGATACTAATACAGGTGATTTTAAAGAAAAAGCCACATGTTACATAAGATTGGTACAGCACTTCCCGCACGTTCTCTCATATAACCTCAGAAGAAGCTTCTGATGTTGGTAGTACACGGATCATTTCCCTTGTTTAGAAATTGAGGAAATCGAAATTAAGAGAAATGACTTACCCAATGTCACATCCAAGTAGTATACTGTAGCACTAAAATTCAAACTCATGCCTTTTGCTTCTTAGGTGAAAAACTCTCAACTTGGTCAGCAGTCTGTGATGGGAAGGGTCCATGATAGCACACCCCTCTGCCCCTGCCCAGGGTATTGTGTCACTCTTAATAATTATTATTCAGTCTTTTCAGTGGTGTCCAACTCTTCATCACCCCATTTGGGGTCTTCTTGGCAAAGATATTAGAGTGGTTTGCCATTCCTTCTTCAGCTCATTTTACAGATAAGGAAACTGAGGCAAATAGAGTTAAGTGATTTGGCCGAGGTCACACAGCTAGTAAGGGTCTGAGGCCAGATTTGAACTCAAGAGGAGTCTTCCTGACTCCAGGCCCAGCACTCTATCCTGTGTACCACCTAGCTGCTACTATTTATATATTGTATTATGTATTTATATAAATAGCCCTTTAAGGTTTCCAAGGTACCTCTTATTGTCCCCATTTTGTAAATGAGGAAGCTGAGGCAAACAGAGATTAATGACTTTCCCAGGCTTACACAGCTAATAAATATCTGAGACCGAATCTGAACTCAGGTCTTCTAGAATCTAAGTCAAATTCTATACATTTTGGCTACCTAGCTGTCCATAAGATCTGATCCTAACACAGAAATAGCAGGAGAATTTTCTAGGTTACAGGTTCTCTGTGGCTGTTTCCTGTCCATTGTCCAGTATTTTTTAGCCCCCTTCCCCATGTTCAGGTGACCTTTCTGTTTGTCTGAAGACTCAAGAATAATTGCATTGGGGACAAGTGGCAAGGAAGGAGGTCAGCAGCCAGCACTGAGGGGCAGGAAAGTTTGCTCTGAGTGACTTTCCCCAGTCAGCGCCGTCCTAGATCAGTCCTACTAGTTCCTCTATTTTGGAGCAACATTCAGAGATGGAGGTGAGTGGATTAGCATCACCAACATTTATTCCCTGCTGTTAACCACACCTGTCACCTGCTGACCAGCATGCTATCTAAGATCCTCAGTTCTACTCTTCCATTTAATTCAACACAGATTTTTTAAAATACCTACTATGCACAAGTTACATACTAGGTGCTGGGGCTACAAAGATGAGAAACAGTTCCTGCCCTCAAAAACTTATAGCTTATTAGGGGAGGTGATATTTACACAAACATAATATATGGTAAAATATTGTTGGCACAAAGAAGAGATCCATCTAAAATGTTTTAGGAAAATTTGAGGAGCAGGAGAGCACTTTCCGCCGGAGAAAAGTTAATGCAGGATCATAAATAGGATCATAGGCAAAGAGCTGCAATGAGCATCTCAGCCAAGGTCATACCAGAGCTGGGGAAGAGAAGAATTCCAACAAGTGGAAGTGCAGAGGGAGGGATTTACAGCATAGGGACCACCTGTAGATATTCAGGGAGGTGATAGAGAGCAGGAAGAGCCTGGGGGGTCACTAGTAGTCTACTTTACCTGGAAATTAGAAGGCATGAAAGAAAGTAAAGTGAAATAAAGTTGGAAAGGCAACTTAGAGCAAGACTGGGGAGCACTTTAAATATCATGCTAAGGAATTTGCATTTTGTTCTAAGGACACTGTAGGTGTCTGAGCAGAGGAGTGACATTGTCAGGCTGGTGCACTCAGAAAATGGCTCTAGAGGCTCATGAAGGGTGAAGTAGAGGCCAAAGGTTATTATTCTAGTGAGAAGTAATGAAAGCCTAAACTAGAATGATGGCCATGGGAGAGAAGAAGAGGGAACAGATGCTAGTGTTGCTATGGTACTAGAATCCACAGGACTTGGTGACTACATAACTAGATGATGGAGTGGCTAAGAGTGGTGGACTTGGAGTCAGGAAGACCTGAGTTCAAATCCAGTCTCCAACACTGTGTGAGCCTGGGCAATCGCTTATCTGCCTCAGTATCCTGATCTGAATAACAGCAATAATAAAATAGCTCCCACCTCCCAGGGTTATTGTAAGGATCAAATGAAGTAATATTTGTAAGTTTGCAGATTGGGAGGGAATACAGTGAATTCACTTTGGAAAATGCTGTGGTTTAGGTACTGGTAGAACGGTCCAGCAGGTGGTATTTCAATATGGTGACCTTGAATGTCAAGGCAAATTGTCCAATAAGACCTTGCTGAATTCTAGTCAATTGATGAGTTAAATTGAATTCCTGTTACTAATTGCTAAACCTTATATGAAGAAGTGCTCTAAATCACTATTGACTAGAGAAATGCAAATTTAAAAAACTCTGAGATACCTATCATATTGGCTAATATGACAAAAACAGAAAATGAGAAACCTTGGAGAGAATGTAGGGAAATTGGGACACTAATACACTGTTGGTGGAGTTGTGAACTGATTCAACCATTCTAGAGAGCAATTTGAAACTATGTTTAAAGGGCAACCAAATTGTGCATGCCCTTTGATCTAGCAATACCACTACTAGGTCTGTATCCCAAAAATCATAAAAAAAAGGAAAAGGACCTACATGTACAAAAATACAACAGCCCTTTTTGTGGTGGCAAAATATTGGAAACTGAAGGGATGCCCCTCAACTGGGGAATGGCTGAACAAACTATGGTATATAAATGTAATGGATAGTACTATGAGAAATAATGAGCAGGCAGATTTCAGAAAAACCTGGAAAGACGGATACATACTGATGCAAAGTGAAATGAGTGGAACCAGGAGACCATTGTACACAGTATCAGCAACATTGCACGATAATCAGCTGTGAATGACTCAGCTCCTCTCAGCAGCACAGTGATCCAAGATAAGTACAAAGAACTCATGAAGGAAAATGCTATCCATATCCAGATAAAGAACTGATGGACTCTGAATGCAGATCAAAGCGTGTTTTTTCATTTACTTTATTCTTTTTAATGTTTTTTCTTTTGTTCTGTTTCTTCTCTCACAACTGTGACTAATATGGAAATATGTTTTACATGATAGCACATGTATAACCTACATCAAATTGCCTACCATTATCAGAAGAGGGGAGGGGAGGAAAAGAGGGAAGGAAGGGAGGGAAAGAGAAAAATTTGGAACTCAAAATCTTGTAAAAATGAATGCTAAAATTTATCTTGACATGTGACTGGAGAAAAATAAAATACTATTTTAAAAAAAAATTTAAAAACTAATTGCTAAGCCTACTAAGTTTTTCAAATCCGAAGGTCTCTAGGGGATATTTACATTTACCACAAATGTTTCACACATTTGTGCTTAAGAACATTAGTTCTGAAGTCAGGAGATCTGAGTTCAAATGCTATTACAGCACTAACTATGTGATCCTGGATAAAGGTATTTAACCTCTCTGAGAATTATTTCCTCATCATAATGAAATTGTTTTGCATATAAATGAGTTAGGTTTATTATTGTCTCAAAGTTAAGATTTTGATTTACTAAGTAAAGGAATAAACTTTATCCTTCAGTAAATGGAGTATTTCTTCAGAGCACCCTTCGGTACAATTCTTTAAATAAGAACTCCATGAACTTTGCTTCATTGTGTTTCTCTTAAAGCAATTGTTAGTTCTAATTTGTTCGATATTTTTATTAATGACTCAAGTGAAGGAACAGATGACCTGCTAATCAAATTTCCAGATGACACAGAGTCAATAGGAATAGAAAATATTCTGGGCAACAGAAGTAGGATTCCCAAAGGTCTCAACAGGATGGGACAATTGGCTAAGTCTAATGAGATGAAGTTTAATTGGGATAAATGTAAAACTCTATGCTTAAGTTTGAAAAATCAACTGCACAAGTATAAAATGGAGAAGCTATATGATAACTTATATAAAGACTAATACAGAGGGATAGGAGCAATAACAAAAGATCATAGCCATGATTTCAACTACATGAAATTGAAAAAGTTCTACACTAGCAAAATCAATGCAACTACAATAAGAAGAGAAGCTATCAAATGGGAAAAGTGTATCAGAGATATGGAATGTGTCTGATATTTAAGACATAGGGGACTGAAACTAAGATTAGGAATATATCCCGAATGGATATGAATAAACAGTTCTAATTGTAAATGATAGACAATCATATGAAAGATTTCTCCAGGTCACTAATAATAACAGAAATGTAAATCAAAATCACCCTGAGATTTTTATCTCACATCCCCAAAACTGTAAACTACAATAAACGTATGAATAACCAATGTTGAAAGAGCTACAGAAATATAGATATACTAAGACACTGTCAGTGGGATTGCAAATTGGTCTAACCATTTGGAAAGCAATTTAGAATGATACTAAAAAAAAATGACTAAAAGGTCTGTGGCCCAGAAAATCTACTGCTAGGAAAGTATCCCAAGAATCATTAGATCACAGATCTAAAGCTGGAAGGAACATCAAAGGCCATCTGGTCCAATGTTCTCATTTTATGGATGAGGTAACTAAAGTCAAGGGGGGTTAACTGACTTGTCCAAAGTCAAAGGCAAGAAAAAAAAGCTCACATAAGCACCAAATATTCCTAGCAGTCTTGCTACGATAGCAAAGAATTAGAAGCGAAGGAGACGCCCACTGATTGGAGAATAGCTAAGCAAAGTGTGGTACATAAATGTAATGGAATACACCAGAAGACATGATGAGTATGAATAAGAAGTGGATAATCAGGAAAGAGCATACAAGAGAAATGATGGTAAAATACATCCACACATGTGGGGGTGGAACATAGACCCTGTCCGGCAGCTCACAGCAGTTTTGTCTTCCTCACCACCAAGTAGGAAAAGAAACAAAAAGGGCTGACAGGAGGTATCACACATCATTGCTTTTGTGTGCACACTCAGTTCTGGCCTAGCAGCTCATAAACTATCAATCCTTCCAGCTTCTCATCCACCCAGAAGATTCTTTGTCCCTACACAATATGAGCCCTTCAGCTATATGTGGATAGAAGTAGACTCAACAAGCCTCTGTGCCTTGGATTGGAGCAAAGAAGGGAATCTGCACATAGCCACAGGGAAAATGTTCTAAGAGCCCCACTGGACCCTCATCATGCAACTCCTTCAATTACAATACAATAAAGTCTAATCTCCTTTGCTTGATTTTCGAATCCCTTCACAATCTGGTCCATATACCACCTATTATAATGGTAGTAACTAACTTTTATCTAGTGTTTTAAGATTTTCAAGGCTCTTGGCATACATTATTTCATTTGCTTCTTGGAACAACCTTGAAATAGATCTTCCAGATATTCTTAATTTCCATTTTGCAAAAAAGGAAATTGAGGCCCAGAGAGGTAAATGTACTGAGCGGGCAGCTCTTCTTCATTCAGTGGCCACTCCTTTTTTGAAGTATCTCCTTCAATAAGGCCTTATATGCTCAGCACATGTGTCCCTGGAAGAGATCAGAAGGACTGGGTGCATGCTCAGCGGGATCTACTCCAATCCAATCCCTGCTACACTGATGTTTGCCATTAGGTTACAGATTTATGCCCTCCAGTTTGGCTCTATAATAAAGGTGTTTTCCCCCTCCCTTTAGTTTCTTTGTCTAAAATTCAGAAGCTGCTATCAGATTAGTGGTAGAATTAGGACTCAAAGCCAATTTTCTTCAATCTACCCTTCCTACTTCCAATACGAAAAAGATAAAATAAAGATCATCTCTCTGCTCGGCTTCTAAAGCCTTACTTTATTCATTTTATGGAACAGGATAAGGATAACATAAATACCTTAACCAGATGGAATTGGGTCAAATTTCAAACACAGGAAATAGGAAAATTTTGATGTGATGGCAAAGCAGCTCCTATCATTCCTATGGCCACATGTTAACCAACATTGAGGACAACGTTGAGACCCACAACTGAATTACCCAACAACCTCAAGTGTTCCTTTATAATCTTCCATAAAGTTCAATTATACCCATTCTTCAGATCTACTCTCACTGTCTAGAGAACATCCATAGAAGAATGATTAGGTGTTCTTTATTTAATTTATTTTTTCTAGGAAATACAAGGGATCTCTTTCTTTTTAACTTGGCTAATGTGTTCCCTGCCTGACTTTAAATTACTTTATTAAAGATATTAGTACATGGGCGTGGCTAGGTGGCGTAGTGAATAGAGCACAGGCCCTGAAGTCAAGGAAGACCTGAGTTCAAATCCAGCCTCAGACACTGAACACAAAACTAGCTGTGTGACCTTGGGCAAGTCACTTAACCCCAATTGCCCTACCTTCCCCCTTCCAAAAAAAAAGCAAAAAAATAAAAATAAAGATATCAGTACCAAGAGGAAGCATGAAATAGTGGAAAGACGACAAGACTCAAAGTCAGGAGACCTACAATCTACTCCCAGCTCTTCTACTATTGGCAAAATGTCTGACAACTTTCTGAGCCATTCCTTTATCCATTAATGCTTATTTTCCTCTAGATTAGCATCTAGAGCTAGTCTAACTGGTGGCCTATCATGCCTACTCCTTGACTGGGCTATGTGCTCTTGCGTGGATTCACAGATGACTACACCTATGAAAAGCCTAGCCAGTTGGTGACCATAACCAAAACCCAAGACATTACTACTAACCCAGGCGGATATGTTGTGGTCCCAGTCCTAAAAGGAAACCAGTTGCCGATTAAGCATCATTCTTGAAAAGTCAGAATTTTATGGTCAAAGAAAGTATCACAAACACCCAAATGTCTCTAAGCTTCTAATCTATAGTAGCGTATATTACACATAGTAGGTGTTTAATAAATGCTTGCTGAAATAAATTGACATTGTAAAAATCATTAGGAAGAGGGCAGAGAGGGAGATGGGATGAGGGTAGAGTTGTACTCTGCCTTATACCCCTTCAAAACCCTATAAAAGCAATCAGCCCCTCCATTCATTGTAGGGTTTTCCCCATTCCCATCCATTTGAACCCCAAGGTGGTAATCTTACCCTCCCCTGATATCTCTTCAGGCTATATGGGACAGAACTCTGGACTTTGAATCAGGAGACCTGGCATTCTCACGTCTTTCTGTGCAGCCTTGGATGGTTATTGAATGCTTTGTGTCTTGGTTTTCTCATTTGTTAAATGTGGATAACAATACCTTTCCCGACTACTACTAAGGGTTGTTGTAAGGAACAAATGAAATAATGGATGTGAAAGTGCTTCATAGCCTGTAAGGTGTTATACAAATATAAGTTACTATTATTGCTATTAACAACAGGGGTAGGTTGTTTTTTTTTTACAAGTTCTTTCTTTCTGGATTCTGTCTACATTCTTTTGCTATCCCATGAAGTAGTTAGTAATTCTGTGGTCTGTCACTCATAGGCATCTTCCTAAATTTGTCTCTTTCTGGAATGCAGTCTTAATCATTTCTGAGTTGATTTTTCCCACTTTCTTATATCCTCTGACATTTTCTTTTGGTTGCTGCCTTAACCTGTTCTTCTCTCAGCCACAATAAAATCACATTTCTCTTTCACCTGGGAATAGGTGCAAGTGGAGTGGGAGTAAGGGATTTGGGCAAATCACTTAACTTCTCTTGCTTCAGTTTCCTCATTTGTAAAATGAAGGGGTATACCTGACAACCTCTAAGGTGCCTTCCATCTCTAGACCTATGATCCTATGATTGGGTATGCACATGTGTATTGAAGAGAATAAATGTTTGTGCCTTTGGCTGTGTGAAGGTGTGAGCAGTTGTGGGGCTAGCTGCTTTTCTCTATGTTCACCCTGCCCTCTAGTGTCCAGATTTTAGCGGAAGGTAAAAATCACATTTCCATTTCAAATCCTTATTACATTTTGTCTTCACTGGTTTCAGTGTATTATTACTGGTGTAATTTGGACTTTGATCTGGAAGAAATGCTGACCCTCTTAGGAATCAGTTCTAAGGCTCTCTCTTCAAAAAGCCAACTGAATGTCAGGTACATCCAACCTGTTCCTGAAGAAATTAATTTACAGAAGACACTATGGATTGGGACAGAAAGGGAGGAAGCTTGAAACAAGTTCTCATGATTGAGAAAAGGACAATCATGAGTCTCAGGGAGTCCTAGCCCCCTGTGAGTCTGGAAATTGTTTTCTATCCATGACTGAGCATATAGAGGAGCAAGAAGAACAAAGCATCCAGTGTGACTCCAACACAGCTGATTTTTCCCGATACAGGAAAGGTTAGGAGTAGATGAAAGCAAACTATGGGGTTGGGCACCACAGGCCAAGATCCAAAAGGACATCAGGACATTCCCTATGCTAGGTCAGATTGCAGAGGAATTTTCTAGTATGAGCTAAACCTCTTCTGACATCTGGCCTTTTAAAAATCTTTTACATGACCTTGAACTTTTCTCTGCCTGGCCCTTAGACCACACTGCTGACCCGTTTTCTTCAATCCCACGCTCACTTCTTTTCTCTGGCCTTGAGGTCACTTAATATTTTTTATTATTTTGATGGATCAGTGATCTCATTAATGTGGGCACTCTACACACACGCAATGGTACAGATAACAACCAATCCCCAAATTCTCAACCATTCTTGCCCATGAGCATAGCGATCTTCCACAAATCCACCCAACATCCAAATGGAAACCTTCCTTTCAGGCCTTCCTAAAGCAGAGTCTGTGAACTTGGGGTTGGTAAAGAAAATTTTGATAACTGTATTTCAGTATAATCAGTTTCCTTTACAATCCTACGTATTTTGTGTATTTAAAAGCATTATTCTGATAAGAGCTAGATTATAGGCTTAATCAGACAGTCAAAGAATAGTGCTTGACACGAAACAAGGTTAAAAGCTCATGCTTTAGATCTTTGTACATTTTGTGGGTACCAGTGCAGTACTTACTCAGGTTTTTCATGTTATCTCCTCACTCTCTCCACATAGAATCAGAGATCCACAGTTGGAAGTGGCCTTGGTGGTCATCCAGTCCAATTACCTTATTTTACTGATGATGAAATTAAAGTCTAGAATGGATAAGTGACTGGTGCGTGATCATATAGGTACTGAAATTCAAATTCCACTATTCTTCCCATTTCATTGGATTGTCATCCACCTACCTTTCCCATAATAAGTTTCCTCAGTGACGCCTCTTAGATTACATGTCAGTCATCACTGGAACAATGGAACATTATTTTCTCTCTTTTCTTCTACCTCTATACTCTCTTTCAGTAACCTTATCAGGTCCCATGAGTTTAACTGTTACTTTTATGCAAATGACTCCCATATGCAGCCCCAGTCTACCAAATGCCTATTAGACATTTTAAATTGGATATCTTGTAGACCTTTTTGGCTCAGTAGGTCTAGGGCATGATCATTCTCCTAGACATTCCTTTTTTCCAACCTTCCCTACTTCTGTTGAAGGTATCACCATCCATCCTTTAAGTTCTTCATCTTTATATTATCTTGGATTCCTCACCCTCCCTCTCTCCACATGTCAATCAGCTGATAAAACTCACCATTTCTACTCTTACAACATGTCTCATATCTGGTCAGCTCTTTCCAGTCAAACAGCTATCATAGCTTAGGCCCTCCTTACCTCTTGCCTGGATTATTGCAACAACCTCCTCATAGTTTTACTGTTTCAAGCCGTTTCCTGCTCTAGTTCATTCTACACACTGCAGCGAAAGTAATTTTCCTTAAGTTACAAGATCGAACCATGTGAATCCCCTACTCAAAGAACTTCAGTGTCTTCCTATTGCCTCTAAAATAAAATATAAATTCCTATGTTTAGCTTTTAAAGTCCTACACAACCTTTTCAGCCTGGGCATTGTTCTCCCTCCTTCCCCGTGCAATTCAGTCAAAATTGGCTTTCTCTCAGTCCCTCACATATAACACTCCATCTCCTATCTCTATACCTTTGTATGAATTATCCAAGACTAGAATACCTTCCCTCCTTCCCTCTGCCTTATAAAGTCCCACTCTTCCTTTAAGATGCAGTTCAGGCTCTGATCCAACCATTGTGGAGAGCAATTTGGAACCATTCCCAAAGGGCTTTAACACTGTGCATGCCCTTTGACCCAGTAATACCACTGCTAGGTCTGTATCCCAAAGAGATCAAAGAACAAGGAAAAGGATCTATATGTACAAAAATATTTATAGCAGCTCTTTTTGTGGTGGCAAAGAATTGAAAATTAAGGGGATTCCCATCAATCAGGGAATGGCTAAATAAGTATAGTCCAGTATATGATCATGAAGGAATACTATTGTGCTATAAAAAATGATAAGCAGGATGGTTGAGAAAAACCTGAGAAGATTTATATGATCTGATGCAAAGTGAACTGAGATAATTATACACAGTAACAGCAATATCATACAATGATCAGCTGTGAATGACTTCGCTATTCTCAGCAATGCAATGATCCAAGGCAATTCTGAAGGACTTATGATGAAAAATGCTGTCCCTGTCCAGAAAAAGAACTGATGGAGTCTGAATGAAGATTAAGCATACTTTGTTTTTAAACTTTATTTTTCATAGAGTTATTTTATCTGTTTTTTCTTTCCACAACATGGCTAATATGGAAACATGTTTTTCATGACTGCGTATGTATAACCTATATTAAATTGCTTGCCCTCTCAAGGAGGGGGGAAACAAGACAGGAAGAGAAAGAGTTTGGAACTCAAAGTTTTTAAAATGAATATTAAAAATTGTTTTTCAAACTAATTGGAAAAAATAAAACATAAAAATTTTCACATAAAAGATACTGTTCAAGCACCGTCTTCTACATAAAACTTTTCCTGATTCTCCCCAACTCCTAGTGCCATCCCTTCCTTAACTCTCTTACACTGAGCTATTTGATGTGTACGTCTATCTCCATATAAATGTATATATTTATATATGTATGTATGGGACCATATTTATGTTGTATATTTTTGTATGTACTTTCTCCTCCATTAGAATATAATCTTCTTGTACACAGATGCTGTTTCATTTTTTGTACTCGTATCCCCAGGGCCTAGAATAGTGCCTGATAAATACATACAGTAAGAGATTATTAAATACTTGTTGATTAATGCTGCCATCTATTTATGCCCACCATGGTCCTGCCCCTTTACCTTTCAGTCATCCATAACTCTGGTTTGTTATGTTTCACCATTCACAACTATACAGCATCTTTAGGATAACAGTGGGTTTTTTTTAATGAAGTTTTGTGCTGAGAGTTGTTGAAGATCATTGAAAGTACTGCAACCTTTTTCTAAAACTTAATGTGATCTACTCTCTCCCTCCTATTCAATTAGGGACCTAGTATGTTGAGACAGAGATAGAGACAGAGTCAGAGAGAGAAAGAGAGATTCCAGCTATATACCCCAACATACTAACTCAATGTACCAGCCATCAATCAACTATGTCATCTAGATCAATGGTCTCTAAAGTGGGTACATATTCCCCAGAAGGTCCACAAGATAATCCACTGGGAGTAGGGAATAGAAACAACAGATTAGAACTTCTATTTGTATTTCATCTTTAAAAATCAACTTTTACTAATATTAAACACTGGTGCCTTCATTTGGTCTGTATGTCAGATGGTCACATGTCACATCTTGTATGTAAAGTATCTTGGGGAAAGAATGGGAGTTCTACAATGAGAAGGGGTTGATAGTGGTACCCTTACTTGTTTATTCACTTTCCCTTTTTTCCTTCCTTATTTTTCTTTTTTAAGACTGTTTCTCCCTATTTCTCCCAGGCTGGAGGTGCAATGGTCATACATAGGCTCTATCTTACAATAGATTGGTACAGGAGCTTTGAGTTGCTCAGTTTCCAAGTTGGGTCAGTTTGGTGCCTTCCTAGGCCACCAACTCCTAGGAACTTACCTTGTTGATTTCTGACTTAGAGTAGACACCTGATTGGGGTTAATCCATTGGCACTCAGAATCCACAAGGTAAAGAGATTCACCAGCCTCAGACTAGCAGGTTATTACAAGTCTTGGCCACCATACTCAGCATTCATTCACTTTCATTTTATTGCAGTGTACCTGTATCTAGGTAAGTGGATGTAGAGCTTATATTATCTGGTTTTTTAACTAAATGAATCCTAACAAAATAGACACATGGCTTTAAAAAGATTCCACAGATTGAAGCTAATACTAGTAACACAATATTAATAATGCAAATACTATGAACTCAAGGAAATATGAAAATGGCAGCACTCAAAACTTCTCCTACAAGCTCTTCATCAGCCACGTTAAGAGATAAGAACAATGATGAGCTAATCACATCTGACAAGAAATCAGATAGGAAGTGACCATGAAAATCTTTTGTATCATATAGAAGTTCCCTGGTTTTCTCTTGGCAAAGTACTTAAAAGAGTTGTCAGAATTAAATATAAGTTACCTATTTCTTCCACATTTGCTGATCTTTTCTGTGATGACAAGAAGATATCAGGAGTACGCTATTTAGCAGATATTTCTGGAAAAAAAATAATGGTCTGTCCCTCCAAGGTGAAAGTGATGCTTTAAAGATGAGTGAGAAGAAACTCGTGATGGAAAGAGCATTTTGAAAACAGATGTTTGGATAGGTTTCCATTTTAAAATGATTTTACTGCTGAAAACAATGTGTTACTTATAAAAACTTTCCTCTCTAAAAACTTAGAAACAGAATTTTCTAATCTGTTTAAAAATCTTCCAAATGGAGAGTCTGAGTGAATTTTGAAGCATTTTGTTAAAGTGATAAAAAAATGTAATACCTCTCAAATATTTTGCAAAAACTGATT
Organism: Pseudochirops cupreus; assembly: GCA_028627135.1. Lineage (NCBI taxonomy): Eukaryota > Metazoa > Chordata > Mammalia > Diprotodontia > Pseudocheiridae > Pseudochirops > Pseudochirops cupreus. The sequence continues at coordinate 487,505,125 of CM053582.1, forward strand.
GACATTGTCCACCCCCACACATATACATACATGGAAATCTACTAGCAGGGATTTCAAAAGAAACTTTTGCATAATTGGCAAATGTCATTGAATATAAGTATCATCGTTTACTGAGCTTAGCCAAAGATGTACTTTTTCCTTCTAGATTTACATCTATTTGTGAAGTTTTTTTTTTTCAAATGTGACAGCCATTAGAACCTATTACTGAAATAAACTAACCCTTGAACCATTTATGAGAAATGTATGCTAAAATATTCTTTACTGTTAGGGGTGCACGATCAAAAAAGTTTGGAGATCATTGGTCTAATTGGTATCAAACATAGCAGGGAACCTTGAGTAGCCTGAAAAACTGCACCAGATTGAAATGTAATTGGGAAATGTTTAACAAAATAAACAATAAAATAATACAACATAGAAAATGTTCTTTTGAGGTTTTCCAAGTCAACAGGCAGCCCTGGAGGGATTTATTTTTCTCTGAGCTTCTGGATAGGCAGCCCCACCATTAGTTGTTTTTTTTTTCAATATCAATAATTAGGACATTTATTACAAGTAATTGTCTTCAGGACACCCTATAATATTCTGGGGCTTGATATAGTCAGCACAAGCTCATCCACAAACAGTAGACAATTTCACCATCTATTGCAAATCTCTGTTCTTTTTGGACCCCTTCCTAGGAGGTTATAGGTGACCACGGCAATTATCTTTGTGACCCTACAGTTTCTTGTTTCATAACTCACTTAATAATATTAGTCATCTGAAGGTAATAGAACAAAGTTACTTCTGGTTGCATTTATCAAGGAATCTTATGATAGGATAATATATGCATGAGAGACTCCTTGTTGAAAGAGAGACTACTTTTTGTTCTACCAGGTCAAATTTTATTTTGTTTTTTGGTTTGCTTGGGGTTTCTTTGGTTTTTTTTGGGGGGGGGGTTGTAATTTTTTTTGTAATCAACAAACAAAACACATGCTCTGTATTCTATATGCTATTAATACACTGTCAGAATGAACTTTCAACATCTCCAATTAACCCCAGTTGTAATCTTCTACAACTCTCATGCCATCAGGCATACCATCTATGATAACTCTGGATCCAGGCAGTAGGTGATGAGTCAATTAACAGTTCCAAGAACATCATACTGGCTGAGAAAGCTAGTCTTTTTACGGGATTGTGTGAAACTTCTGGTAGAAATGCTATATAGTAGAGATGTCAAACTCAAGAGGCCTGTGGAACTCCCACCAAACCAGATTAAAATGTAAATCAGAAATATTTGATAAAATAAGTAAAAATGTAATACAACATGCCTAATGTTAATTTGTGGTTTTGTAAGTCAATATGGAGGCTGTAGGGATCCATTTCTATTTAATTTTACCCCACTGCTCTATAGCAATGGTTCTCAAAATGTGCGTGAAGGTCCCCAAGACCCTTTCAGAGTGTCCGCAATGGCAAAATTATTTTTACAATAATACTGAAGTGTTGTTTGCCTGATGAAATATTCCCCCCTTTTCCGACTACACATCTGTGTAAGACCAATTTTTCTTCATTTACTTCAACCAAAACAACATATTGCAACAAATTGAATGCAGAAGCAGATATGAGAATCCAGCTGTATTCTATTAAGCCAGACATCAAAGAGATTCGCAGAAAGATGAAAAACAATCCCATACTGCTCACTAAATTTTGGAAAATATAGTTATTTTTCATAAAAAAAATATGTCATTTATGTTAATATAATGGGTTTATTATTTTTTAAAATGAATTAGTAAATACCTATTTTAAACATTTTTCATTTTAATTTCTAATAAGGTAAATATTGATAGTTATAACTCACATAAACAAAAGCTCTTTGGAGTCCTCAATGATTTTTAAAGGTGTAAAGGAGTCCTGGGGCTGAGAAGTTTGCTAATTGTTGCTCTACAGTGTGTTAGCACCACCTTGTGGGGGGAAAAGTGTTGGGGAAGATCCATGAAGGGTGCTGCATTAAAACTAATGTAGAAAGACTAACTGATCCATTCAACTGCTGTTTACAAAGCACCTACTATGTTCAGTGCACTGTGTTAGGCACTGAAAGCAATGTCACGGTCATTAAGACTTGGTTCCCTACTGTAACAGAGTATTCTGCAGTATTCCTACTTTACATTTGTAGAATATGTGAACATTTCATTCCAAGGGCACCATCTTGTTTATCATTCCCTTTCCAATCATTCCATCATTATAAATACTTGGTGACTTCTGGGCCTTTTTAACACAAATTAGCTTGAGAATGATTTTGTTAAAAATAGTTCAGACCCTTTTCAATCAATGTCAGCTTGCTAAATGCTTGCTAAAGTCACACTTCCCTAGTTCGTATTTTAAAGATATGCTACTGTTTGATGGTTTTTGCCAGAGAAACTTAACCATGAATCAGAGCTTTAGAACTGAAAGAGCACTTAAAGATCATCTACTTGAACACCATCTTGTGACAAGAGGAAATTGAGTCCTAGGAAAGAAAAATAGCCTCTGAGGACTGTTTAGGGCAACTAGGTGGTGCAGCAGATGGAGCCCAGGGCCTAGAGTCACAAAGATGGTTACTGGTCATGTGGTTCTAGGCAAGTCACTTAACCCTGTTTACCTCTATTTCCTCATCTGTAAAGTGAACTGAAGAAGGAAATGGCAAACCGTTTCCAAGAAAACCCAAATAGAGTCATGCAGAATTAGACACAACTCAACAGTGAAAACTGCTTTCAAGGCTTGAACTCTACCTATGGTCATGCCACATCTTGACATACCAACCTGTAGAATGTAAACTTTTTGAGGACAGGGACTGTTTCAGTTTCCTCTGTAACCCATGGCCCTGGCCTCCCTCTAACTGGGCTTATACCTATCACATCCAATCATGGGGACTAACCCAAGAGGGTCTTTTTCACTCTTTTTGGTTCATGGTTCCCACCTGGAGTTTACTCCAGGAAAAACTCCCAATACAACCTGAGTTTGGGTAACCTTACATACAGGTAAAAGTGGTCCTCAGTTCCCAAATAAGCATATAAGATAATAAATGAAAATCAAACATGAAACAGTCTTTATTTTACCCCACATAAAATGCAGACTAATTAAAAGACCCACAGGAACCTATAAAGAGAAGAAAACTGTACAATATTCAAATAATTCATAAATTCTGCTCAGAAGGAAATTGTATTTTGGGACCATTGAAGAAATAGCACCCTTTCCATTAGCTCTACCCTGTCTGAATCACTTACAATAACAGGAGGGTATTGGTGGCAAGGTCTAGGTCCCTTTTGACTTCAATCATGTTGAAATTTCTGCTCTTATCAGCTGTAATGGGAAAACAGGAGATATTAGATATATAGTTTCTAAAGTTAACTACTGTTCCTCTCCCACTACCACCCTTTAGGCAGCCAACAAAACTGGTTCATTTCAACTGATTACTCAGTAATAGCATCCTCTCAAAAGTAAATTAGAAATTATTGGAAATATTTGACTCAAGGGAATTTCCTAAGACAAGATTCACTGAAAGCAAATAGTCTCCCCCATTCCCTTACGTTTTGATAATACTTGTTTCTCTTCCAATAGACACATCAATTCTGGAAAAGAAAAAAAAAAGTTTTCTCCAAAACAGTGGGTGGTTGTTCTAAATGTAGAAGGCAGCTAAGTGGCTCAATGGATAGAGCAATGAGCCTGGAGTCAGGAAGACCTGAGTTCAAATGTGGCCTCAGACACTCACAACCTGTGTGACCCTGAGCAAGTCACTTAACCTCTGTTTGTCTTAACCCATTGGAAGAGGAAATGGGGGGAAAAAAGTCTTTGCCAAGAAAACCCCAGAGACAGCATCGACATGTTATGGTTCACAGGATTGTAACAACAACAAAGCTCTAAATGTAGGGAAGAATGAATTGTACTAAGATGAATTGTGCTAGGGTAATGAGACTGATACCGCAGAAAGAGACCTTCCCACCCCTTATCCTCATCCCCAAATGTCTTTGCCATTCTCTTTCAATGACTCTTTCCTCTGTAGCAGCTGAAAGATGAAATGACTAAGGAAACAAAGGTTTGATCTTCCAAGCATATTGATTATATTATATTACCAATTATGCATTACCTAACAAAGCAGGACCAGTCCCTTTCCTCAGCTTAGACCTGGACCCTGAATACGGAGGGAGATAGGCTTTTATACATTAAAAACAATTACTCAAACAAGATCAATGAATTAAGAGGAAACAATACATTAGGTGATATGATTTCTAATTGTATAAAAGATTAGGAACTTTCCAAGTTAGAAGGGAGAGCGTGAACAGGTGCAGTTCTGTGAATTCACAAAAAGAGGTTTCCCATACCTCCTAAGTGTCTGTAAATAACCAAAGGAACATGGAAACAATAATTGATTGATCAGTATGGGTCCAGTTTTTGGATATGACATATGGATTACTGTGAGAAAACTCCTTCCATCAGTCTTTGGATCTAACTAAGTTTCTGGTCAGCACAGCCTAGGTCCTTAGTAAAGGATCTCTAAGCAGCAGGGAGAGGTGATCCAGCCTCCCGGTCGTGCAGGGCTAGGTTGAAACCACACAATAAAGTTTTCTCCCAATTCCCACAATTAAATAAAGTGTTCTACAAGACAGAAGTTGGAGTAGAACCGTGATTGAATAGTAAGGGAACTGAGCTAGCTGCAGAATTGAGTCACAAGATGGAGTCAGTAAGTCCCACAATTAACCACTTGCTCCCCTCAACTCCCTCACCCCCAAGATTCCATCTTTAACCCTCTTCACTCCTCCCTGTACTTTACATCAAACATTCTACCTAATCCCACAACTTCAACTATTACATCTATACAGATGATTTCTAAATCTAATTATCCCTAATCGCTTTCATAGGTTCTAATTTTTCATTCTAATTGTTGGTTGGGCCACTCTACCTCGATGTTCCATCAGCACTTCAAACAGAGCATATTCAAAATGGGATAAGACCCCTGTCAAAAAAAATCTTTGGGGCTTCTTTATTTCTATTAATGGCATCACCAATATTCCAGTTTTCTAAGTTCAAAGCCTCTGAGTCATTTTTAACTCTTCTCTCTCAGATCCCTCATTTTCAGGTTACCTAATCTTCTCTGTCTCCACTAATCTTCCGTCTACTAGACACTCTTGTTTTAAGTCAGAAAATTAGAACAATTTCAAATGTCCATAAGTCAAAAAAAAAATCTGATCTTTCATCGTTACTCCCTCTTTACTGGTTTAAGTGGGAGGTAGAGGGAAGGGAGTGCTACCCCCCAGACCACAAAATCTGCCAATGCTCTCACATCATATTGCCCATTCAGGAAAAGGAGCCCCATGGCAAGCCTTGCACTGAAGAGGGCTTCTAGTCTCTGTACTAATCAGCCCTCAATCTCACACATTAGGCAACTCCCAAAATATACCACTATTGCCACATTCACCAGTCAGGTCACACCAGTCAGAATCTTAAGCTCTATATCCAATGACCTTCATTCTGTCCATACTTCACATCTTGAATTTATTGTCATCCACCATACTGTTTATTCCAGAATCCTTACCCTGGACATCTTAATTCTCTTATACCTGATCTCACAACCTGGGTCTGTTCCCTTATGTCTTGAATGGTGGTTGCTTCAATCATCTCTCCAGACTTCTCACCATGTTACAGTGTACTACAGTGCTGACCCATGCCCTTTCCAGTTCTGGAACCATAATCAAATCAACTCTGTCTTTATTCTTGGTGAGGACATGCCGATCTACTCCCCTGTGGCTCCCCTGACCATCCCTGTAACTTTCCAAACCTAAATACGCCTCTCCAGTCAACATTTTTCTATATGTGTTGTCTTCTCCTACTAGAATACAAGCTTTTTGAGGACAGAAACTGCGTTATGATCGTATTTGTGTTCCTAGCGCTTAAAGGACAATACTTGGCACAGTAGAAGCACTTAATAAATGCCTTTTCATTCATTTATTTTTCATTCAAAAGCATACTCCTCAAAACCCAGACCAATCTCTCTTGCTCCCTGTTCTCATGTCACCATACAGTCCCTAGAGTCATAGCCTGTCTTTCTATGTTGCCATGTTCCTGGCGCCCAAGTCAGCCTCCAATCCCCCCAAACCACGTAATTCTGATGCTGCATCTCTTTCCTGTGTGTGTGACCCTTGTGTGACGGGAACCACAGCAAGTGTATCCACAATCATTATGAATTTCTTTTTAGGGACATAAACATCCAAAAGATAAACTATTCACTTATATTCTATGGGTTTTCCCATAGTTCTCAAAATTTCATCCCAAAAACCAAAATGTATTTTTATTTTACAAGTTTTTCATCTTCATTAAACACTTTTTAAAAATTTACTGGATATTTACTATGTACCCCAGCCCTCCCTCACTCAAATCAAAGTCACCTGCAAGTCATGTCATCATTTCCCTGATGCCATGGTCCTCTTTGAAAATGAGGGACAAACACACAGCACAACACACACACAACTATGCACCCACCTTGCACTGTCCGAGATATCAAGGATGCCTAACCTCCAGGAGAATTAAGACATGGACACACGTTTTGTTTTGTTTTTGAGGGGGGAAGGCAGGGCAATTGGGTTAAGTGACTTGTCCAAGGTTATATGGCTAGTAAGTGTTAAGTGTCTGAGGTCGGATTTGAACTCAGGTCCTCCTGACTCCAGGGCCGGTGCTCTATTCACTGCACCACCTAGCCACCCCAACACACATTTTTAGAAGATGAAAGTTCAGTCAGATAAATAAAAGCTAAGCAAGACAGGAGTTCAGCCAGGAAAAACATTTCATAGAATCGTAGAATTCAGAAATGTAAGTAAGGCACCTAGTCCAACCCCTACCCAATGAAGAATATTCTCAATATAACAACATACCCAGCAACTGATCACAGAGCCCAGTGGGGTTAAACTCCAATAGAAATGGGAGACATTGATCCACACACAAAGATCCCCAGCTGCATATTGACTTAGTTTTAAAATGCAGTTATCTATGTTTTATTGTATTTTTATTTATTTCTTAAAATATTTCCCAATTACATTTTAATCTGATTCTGTCAGCACTGAGGAATATTGAGAGCTGTACGTGACTGGATGGCACTGGTCACATGTCTGACACCTCTGATCTGGCCTTTGCTTGATGCATCTCTAGGGAAAGGGATATCATTGCCCCCAAGGTGGCACATTCAAGTTTGGCATGGCTCTAATTGGGTTTTTTTTTTTAAGTTTCTCCTTCTACCTCCTATGCACTACTCCTAGGTCTGCCCTCTGAGGCCAAGAACAAGTATAATCCTTCCACATGACTGCCCTTCAAATACTTGAAGACAATTGTCCTTTCCCCCTAAATCTTGTCTTCTCTGGTTTCTTTGACCACCCTTATGTGTCAGAAACTCAAGAACCTTAATAATTATGGCTCTTCTCTTCTGGATACTCTCTGGCTTGTCAATGACCTTTCTGCAATGTAGTGTCCAGAACTGAACACAATACTCGAGCCATGACCTAATCAGGATAGAGAACAATAGGAGAGGCAGGAGATAGAGATAGAGAGCTGGACCTGGAATTGGGAAGACCTGAACTCAAATCTGGCCTTGGACACTTACTAAGTGTGTGACTGTGGGCAAGTCACTTAACCTCTGTCTGTCTCAGTTTCCCCAACTATAAAATTAGTATCATAACAGCACCTACCTTCCAGGGTTATGAGGATCAGACGAGATCACATTTGTACACTGAGCACTTAGCTCAGTGCCTAGCACATAATAGGCACTGAATAAATTCTTGTTCCTTTTCCTGTCAACTCCCTGGTCCTGAACACAGGTTACATTAGCTGTCTTTTCTGCCATATATCATTTACTCATATTAAGCGTGGAATCCACTGAAACTTCCAGATCCTTTCTGGATGAACTACTGTGTCTTCATTCTTCTCCCATCTTGTAACTGTAAAGCTGATATTTTGAGCCCAAGTGTAAGACTTTACATTTGTCCCTATTCAGATTGATTCAGAAAAAGTAATGATCTGTCTTTTGGAGCCTGATTCTGTCATGCACCGCTCTGGTTATTTCTCTCAACTTTATGTCATCCCTATGCTTGATTAGAAGGCCATCGATGCCATCCGTGTCCCACACAATCATGTTAAAAGTGTGACCAAAGATACATCCCCAGGATGCTCCAGTGCTGATTTCCCAGTGTCTTTGAACCACTCTGAATCGTTCTGATCACTCTGAATTTCAAGCAACGCCTAATCCATCTAACTGTATGATCATCCAGGGATGAGATTCTAGATCACATATTTCCATCTTTTCCATAGGAATAGCATAAGAAACTTTGTCAAATGCTTTGCTTAAATCTAGGTGAACTATTATAACACATGGCCCAGGGACTGCAGGCTCACACAGACTAGATTAGCTCCTAGGGGCTGATCCCAAGGGGTCAGTTTTTCTCTTTAGCTCTTACCCCCACCTCAGAAGTTTTATGCACAAGACATCCCCTGGATGATGCTTTGATGTGCCTCGTGTCTAAATTTCCCACATATGGGTAACAGGAACCCTCACTCCCTCACTCACTCACACACATAGGTGTTCAATGTACACTATGGATAGGGCACAGTCTTTATTTCACCTACCACAGAAAATGTATAAGATGCAAAGAACTCAGAGAAGTCCATGAACAAACATAAATTCAAAAAAATAAAGTCCTTAAAGAGCCCACTTTACTCTTCCCTCCCTCAGAGTTAGGGTACCCTAGAAGGAAAAGAGATTTGGGGAAACTCATGAGGAAATATGTCTCACTTATCTTGGCCATGCCCTGTCTAAACAACTCATGGTAATAATAGAATTGACAAAGTACAAATCTCTCACCCTCCCTCCCCCCCAATGTGATTTTAGTCTTTCATCTACAAGGCAATACTCTGCTGAGAAGCCTCTTCCAGTTGAGGAAATCTTTTCCTTCTTGGAGGCTGGTTCCCAAATGCTCAAACTTGAGAACTCTGAAACTTGCGGTTACCATGGGACAACTTCCAAAACTGGTACTTCCCAAGAAATCTCCTTTCTCTGGATAGAAGGCTAGAATTATGGAATAGTGGGACAGATGTGGGTGTTACATGTTAGGTGTATATAAGGAAGGGCTGCAGGAACGATTTCCACACATACTTGGCTCCTTCTTCATGCCCTCTGTCCCATAATTAATAAAGCAGCTGAGAGTGTAGTGCACAAATTTGGTCACCAGGTGGTGTTGCACACTAACCACCAACCCAGGGATTATGTCAGGGAGGTGGGCTGATGTTCCCCAAGGGCTGTAACCTCCCTCACTGCTCACCAGGTGGTACTGGCACTACAAACCAGTCACCTACTCCCTGCTCCTATTAGCCTGCTCTCTCCTTAATTGGGATCTGCAGATGCCCCCAGATTTTATATAAATCTAAGTGTCTGACCTAGAATATGTTCAGAAACTACCAAAAAGTAGGAAACTCATGTGTTCTCTCAAGCTCCCATCCTTAATTTGGGAGTTGGGGAAAGTGGAATGGGAAACACAACATTTGGCAACATCTTGGTGGGCTAATCCCCCAATCACCTCGTGACCTGATATTAGAAAGTCCCCAACTCTCACTAAAGGAGAAATAAAATATAGTAAACTCTATATAACAATAGAGCCTGCCTGCAGTTTTGTCTAAAAGGACTTCTTCCAGAGTTTTAAAAGTCTCCTGCCCTTGATCAGAAAATATTTTACTATTCCAATAATAAATCTTGGCAGTCGCCTTCCAAATACTTTTCTCCTTTGGCAGATCCTCCTCTTTCTTTACCACTCCCTCTCTTGTGAAATGCTTTACCTATCTCTCCCAAGTTGCATTGGAATGCTGTCTGTATACTCTAATTGGGCCTGAAAGGTTATAAAAACCAAATCCACACTCTAGAAAGCTGATGTTGCAATTCCATGAGAGAAACCTTGCTAGCATGATGATAAATTTCTTTACTTTCAGTTTGAGCCACAGTAATTAGACCACCAATAATGTTATACCTTTCCCAAGTCCCATTCCTCTCAGTTGAAAGAATTCCCCAATAGGGTCTCCTCACCCCCTCCACAACCAACCAACTTTATTCATAAGACTTAGAAGATTTACTATTTAGTGCTCATGTTATTTACTGAAACACAGTAAGGTAACTATAAAATGGTAGCAGAGCAAAACAAAACTGTAAGAAAGGATTCAAATAGTTTGAGTCGAGTAAAAAGTTGAATCGAAACAATTTGAACAAACTTGCAGGATATAAAATATATGCAAGGAAATCTTCAGTATTTTTACATAATAGCAATAAAACCCAGCAGGAAGAGATAGAAAAAGAAATTCCATTTAAAATAACTACAGAATGTACAAAATACTTAGGAGTCACCTCCTAAGATACACACAAAAACAATATAAATACGCCTATAAATCGTCATTTGTAGAAATAAAGATAACCTTAAATAAGTAGAAAAACAGTCATTTCTGATGGGGAGGATGGATCAATATAATAAAAATATAATACTACTTAAATTAATTTATTCACTCAGTGCCATACCAACCAAACTAAGAATGGATTGCTTTAAGGAACTAATAAAATAACAAAATGAATATGGAAGAAAAAAATAGATTAAAAAAACTCAAAGGAAATAATGAAAAGAAATAGGAATGAAAGGGACCTGGCAGTGTCAGATCTGAAATGTTGCTTATTCAGTTGCGTCCAACTTCTTATGATCCCATTTGGGGTTTTCTTGGCAAAGATACTGGAGTGGTTTGTCATTTCTTTCTTCAGCTCATTTTGCAGATGAAGAAACTGAGGCAAACAGGGTTAAGTGACTTGCCCAGAGTCACACCGCTAGTATCTGAGGCCTGATTCGAACTTATGTAGAGGAGTCTTCCTGACTCCAGCCCCAGCTATCCACCGCACCACCTAGCTGCCCTGAAACTCTACTACAAAGCAGTATTTCTCCAAACAATGTGGTACTGGTACTGGTTAAAAAAAAATGAGACTGATCAGAGCAACAGAATTGGCACACAATATATAGAAACAAATGTATCTAATACCCCAGCATTCAATAAACACAAAGATCTCGCTATTGAAATAAGAACTTGCTATTTGACAGAAATTGATAGGAAAGTTGCCCATCACTACAGAAGAAATTTTAGGCTGGTAGGTGGTGCAGTTGAGAGAGCCAGACCTGGTGTGAGGCAGACTCCTCTTCCTGTGTTCAAATCTGGCCTCAGACACTTTCTAAGCTGTGTGACCCTGGGCAAGTCACTTAATCCTGTTTTCCTCATCTGCAAAATGAGCTGGAGAAGGAAATGGCAAACCACTCCTGTATCTTTGCCAAGTAAACCCCAAATGGGGTCACAAAGAGTCAGACATGCCTGTAAACGACTGAACAACAACATAGAAGAAATTAGATTTAGACCAACACCTCACAGATTATACCAAGATAAGTTCTAAGTACTATGGGACCTAGCTATAAAATATCACATCATGAACAAGTTAAAGAAACATGGAAGGAGGGCTAGGTGGTGCAGTGAGTAGAGCACTGGCCCTGGAGTCAGGAGGACCTGAGTTCAAATGTGACCTCAGACACTTAACACAAAAAAAACTAGCCGTGTGACTTTGAGCAAGTCACTTAACCCCCGATTGCCCCTCCAAAAAAAAAAAGAAAAAGGAAAAAAAAAGAGAAACATGGAAAAAATTATCTGTCAGATCTATTGATAGAAAAAAAAATGTGTATAACCAAACAAGGGATAGAGAAAGTCACAGAAGACAAATGAATAATTTTGATTACATGAAATTAAAAATGTTTTGTACAAACAAACCCAATCAAGCTAAGATTAAAGGGAAAACAACTGGGGGAAAAAATCTTTGCGGCAAGTTTCTCTGAGAAAAGTCTCATTTCATAGGTAGATAGATAGATGTGTGTGTGTGTGTGTGTGTTACTGAATCAAATTTATAAGAATGAGAGTCATTCCCCAACTGATAAATGACCAAAAGATATAAACAGGCGGTTCTCAAGGGAAGAAACCCAGGCTATTGAGAGCCACATGAAAAAAAAATGCTCCAAATCACTACTAATTAGAAAAATTAGTCATTTTAATAGAATTAGAAAAATTTAGTAGAATCAGAAAAATTAGTAATTAGAAAAAAATAATTCTGAGGTTTGACCTCACATCCATCAAGTTGGTAAAAACGACACAAAAAGGAAAATGATAAATATTGGGGGAGTTATATGAAAGCAGGTACTTTGATGCATTGTTAGTGGACCTGTGAATGGGTACAATCATTTTGAAGAGCAATTTGGAATTATATACAAAAAGTTGCTAAACAGTGCATATCCTTTGACTCTTTGACTGTTAGCCTCATACCCAAAAGAATATGACCAAAGAATTAGGAGAGGTCCTATATGTATAAAAATATTTATGGCAGCTCTTTTTATGGTGACAAAAAAAAATGGAAACTAAAGGGATGTCCATCAACTGGGGAATGGCTAAATAAGTTGTGTTACGTGAATATAATGGAATACTATTATGCTGTAATACATAAGAAAATAAATGATCTCAAAGAGACGTGGAAAGACACATATGAACGATAAAGAATGAAATGAGGACCAGAACAATTTGTATTCTAACACCAGCATCTCTAAAACAAACAATTTTGTAGACTTTTTACAAAGGGATGAATGAAATGAGAAAAACCAGGAGCACAATTTATGCATTGACAACAACTCTGCAAAGACAGACAATTTTGAATCTGTAAGAACTATGATCAATACAATGACCATTCATGATTTCAGAAGACCAATGATGAAATGTACACTCAGCCTTCTGACAGAGATGAGAGATTCAAGGAGCAGAATGAGATATGAATATTTTAATATATGGCCAATGAGAAAATTTGTTTTCCTTCACATTGCATATTTGTTACAAGGAATTTGTCTTCATTTTCTCTGTTTTCCCCAATGGGGTAGATGGTGGGAGGGACAGAAAATAGATTTCTGTTAAAAATAAAGAGGTAGTGGGGTGTTAAGGATATGGAATGTTGTATGCACTTTCAGATGGGGACGTTGAATTGTTTGCTTTTGCTTAATTATTTTACTTAGAAAAGACCTCTCATGGAGTTGGGGTAATATGTAAATGTTTATAATATAAAAACAAAACAAGTCAATATGACAAAGAAAAAAGAAACATAGCACACATACACATACCTTCTCCCAGATGAAAGATTGAAGGGAGAATTAAAGGGAAGTAATTGTGGGTTTGGGAACTCATGGGTTTATCTTTTCGAACACTGAAAAAAATGGGGTGTGGGGGAAATTAAAGGTTGTCATCACCTCTCACATAATCAAGCAAATTCAAGGTGGAGCCAGTCCTATCATTTCATTCCATTCTGTGTCTTCCTGTCTATTCTAGATCTGTAGTGCTCCAAGTCTCTGCATAGATTTCAAAGAGCAGCCCCAACACACACAATCCCACCCTGTTTGGCTACAGTAGCACCAGAAAATGTTCTGCTCCAGTCACTTAGAAGGAAAATATAAAATGGAGACTGGACAATTTTGCTATCCCACCTTTCCCTCCTTTCTTTTACACAAAGCAGTTAAGGTTAGTTCAGCATGAACTACCTTTGATGAAAACATGCAGGCGCTTACTGATTCTTCTTCAATACATACACTAACCAACCATCTCTTTAATAATATGGTTTAGAATTTTAGCCAGGAATTGAAGTCAAGCTTGCTGGTCTATCGTTTTCAGCTCTATTCTCTTCCTGTTTTTGAAAATTGGGGTAACAATTGTCTTTTTCCAATACTGTGGTACCTCTTCTATTCTCATTGTTCTGGGCAGTTCACTATTAGAACAAAATTAGAGCTCATTCAACAGCTAACAAAATGAGATATACTTAGCCATAGCTGAAGAAGAATAATGAACATCGATATATACTGAGAAAATCTCAAGTTGATTCAGCTCCCTTGTCTGAATTGCCCCTTCTTTTCTACTAGCCAGGCAACAGAGATTGGAGTTCTTCCTTGCTGTTTTGTGATGCTAACAGTTGAAGCCTTTAGTCCTTTGAGCCAATCAGGTCTGAACGATGACTTCAATGCCTTTTAAGGAAAAACTAGCCTAACTTGTGTGGGGGCAGGGGTCGGGATGTTGGTCCTACCACATCTACAATCAAAGATCATTAACGTGGCTAAGTAATCACATCTGCTGGTTCTTTCAATACCCAAGAATATATTCATCTGGCCAAGGTTGACTACTAACTTTCAACTGGGGGAATAAGGGAAGACTTTGTAGATGGCAGGAAACTTGAGCTGGTCCTTGAAGTAAGGGGAGAATTTCATAAAGTAGTGATGATGGAGAGGGCATCCCAGGGAGGAGGAAATGGCATGAGCAGAGGGGTTAGAATAAAGAGCATGTTTAAGAAAACAGATTACTGGGTGAAATATTTACTATGGGAATGCATATCCGAGAAAAAAAGATAGACCCCACCTTTGAGGGGAGTTACATTCAGATCCAGCTAGAATCAGCTGGAAAAATAGGTAGGATCAAATTGTAGACAGTCTTAAATCCCAGAATAAGGAATTTGGATTTATTTAGTAGGAAATAAAGGTCTTTGATCAAAACCTTCAAAAACTGTATTTGTTGATTAGGAAGATTTATCTAGATTTAGAGATTCCGCAGGCTAGAAAGGACCGTAGAGGTCATCTAGCCCATCCTCTGATAGATGAAGGAACTGAGGAATGGGGAGTCTGACTATACAGAGCTCAGTAGAGATACATCACCTCCCTCTTCTTTCTTTCAGCTTGGTCACCTAACTTTCTCTGACAGTCAATCCAATCCAACCATATAAACATTTGTTAAGAACTTACCATACTCAGGGCAGCTAGGTGGCACAGTGGATAGAGCACTGGCCCTGGAGTCAGGAGGACCTGAGTTCAAATCTAGCTTCAGACATTTGACACGCTACCTGTGTGGCTCTGGGCAAGTCACTTAATCTTGATTGCCTTGCCAAAACAAACAAAAAAATGATAGTTTGGGAGCAACTAGGTGGTGCAGTGAATAGAGCACAGGCCTTGGAGTCAGGAGGACCTGAGTTCAAATCCAGTCTCAGACACTTAACACTTACTAGCCGTGTGATCTTGGGCAAGTCACTTAACCTCAATTGCTCTGCCTTCCCCCCTAAAAAAAAAAAAAGGAAGAACTTACCATACCCTAGGCACTATATTGGGTAATGGAGATAGAAAGACAAAATGGGAAATAGGAGACACCCTCCAATCACATGGAGTATGGGTCTAAATTGATTTTGTACATACAATGAGAGCAAGTATAACATGGACAGGAGGGAGCAAAACTAGGGAAAAACATAATGCAATAAGAGGAATATTAGATTTGGAGTCAGAGGGCTTGGCACAGTGTCTAGTACAAAGTAGGCACTTAATAAATGTTTAATGAACTGAATTGGTGGTTCAGATACTGATTGAGACTATATTACTTTTGTGACCTTGAGCAAGGCAATTAATTCTAATCTTCATTTGCCAATATGTAGAATAAGTAGGTTAGACTAGACTCTATTCACTAGGGCAGGGGTTCTTAACCCAGGGTCCATGAACTTGGGGTTTTTGACTATTTAAATATAATCGGTTTCTTTTGTGTTTGTACATATATTGTACATATAACCCTATGTATTTTATTTGATGAATTTAAATGCATTGTTCTGAGAAGGGATATATAGGCTTCATCAGACTGCGAGAGAAGTCCATGCTGCAAACATCCCAGGCAAGGGACCACAAAGGACAGAACTAGGGTGGTAGCTATGGGAACTGAAAGGAAGAGTCAGACGCAAGGGAGGTTGTAAAGACAGAATTAACAGGACGTAGAGATCGAGTACATGAGACAGGGAAAGGAAGAAGATGAGTCAAAGATGACCCCAAGCTTTGGGCTTTGATTACTGGATAAATGAACAGAAATAGGAATTTAGGAGAAAATGTAGGTCTAGGGAGAAAGAGGAATATAGTTAAGTTCTCATCTCTTCCTAAGAAAACCTTTTGATTGGGATAGAGAAAGAAATCCGTTCTATTTAAGAGTATTTGCCCAGAGCACAAGACCTTCAGTCTGTCTCCCTTTCCATTTTACGGTGGGTGAAAGATGAAATGACCAAGGAAACAAAGGTTCAAGCTTCTGAGCATATCGATTTATCAAGTAATACATGCCAATTGCATAACAAGTCAGGACCAATGGCCTCACTCAGCTCTGGCACCAGACCTTGAATTCAGGAGATATATATTTTTTTATGCATTAGAAATGATTAATCAAATAATACCAATTAGTTAAAAGAAAACAATGAACCAGGATACAAAATTAGGCAATCTGATTCCCAATTGGAGGGAAGAGTAAGGACGTTCTCGGCTGGGAGGGGGAGAGCAAACAGGTATAATTCCCTGAAATCAGAGAAAGAGGTGTCCCTTTCCCATGCTCAGTGGAGCATGGAAACAATGACTGACCGACCAGTAAGGGGCCAGATATAGGGGTTGTTTGAGATGTATAAATGTGAGAAAACTCCTTGCATCAGTCTTTAGTTCTGACCTATGGGTCCCTTCTCAGAATAATGAATTTAAATTCATCAAATAAAATATATAGGACTACAAAAGAAAACAATTATATTTAAACAGTTGTCAAAAACCCCAAGTTCATGGACCCCAGGTTAAGAATCCCTGCCCTAGTGAATAGAGTCTGGTCTAACCCACTCATTCTACATATTGGCAAATGAAGATTAGAATTAATTGCCTTGCTCAAGGTCACAAAGGTAATACAGCCTCAATTTGGTCAATGTAACCTAAGTCCTTAGCTAAGGGGCTCTAAGCAGCAGGTGGAGATGGTCCAGCTTCCCAGTCATGCAGGGCTAGACCCAAACAATGTGATAAGGTTTCCTCCCAATTCCCACAATTGAATAAGTTTTCTTGCAAGACAGAAATTAAACTAGACCCATAACTGAATAGAAAGTGAACTGAGCTAGAGCCACAATTAAGTGACAAGATGGAGTCAGTGTGGTTCATCCAATTAACCACTCATAACTGCTCACTGTCTAATCTTCTCAATATTCTATCATGAAAGCTTGAGCAAGATCTGGAGTAGAAGAAAAAAGGGGGGGGCAGAACGTGTGTGTATGTTACTGCTGGGTGAAGAGAGATAGCTTATAAGGTATGACAATTTGAAGTGTGCTCTCTGTGGGCCCTATGCTCCTGGAGAAAATGAGCCACTGGAACATCATAGTGACACAAGGTGGCAGCAGTAGGCAGAGGAGGAGGAAGTAGCTTACTTCCTGGATGGGATAATAAAAAGCCGAGAGCCCACCACTCATGCTTATAAACAATTAGCATCACCTCCTTGCTCTGTCACCAAGGCAACAGAGTAAGGTTGGAGCTGGCTGCCTGGCAATAACCCCCCCTTCCCCTGCCGCACAATCTCCTGCCTCTCTCCACCTCCAGTGGTACTACATCTCTCTGCTCATCCAGTTCCCACAGATCTCTTGCCTACATAATAACGCTCCTGATTGCTTTAGGTGGAGGCTGAGAGGGGAGGGGGGATGCGGGGATGCTTTCCACCCACCAGATTGTACTGTCACTGGGAACAGGGTACCAACAGCAACCCACTGGTGTGGCAGCAAGCACTTTATAATGCAAGCTACACATGAAGGTATTCTTTTCAGTACAGTGTTTTTATATATCTATGCTACTTAAATACCTATATAATCCCAAATAAACTGAATAAAATTCAAAGTGTGCTGCAAAATGTTATGTTGGTGAGTTGAGAGGGCTCTATATTAATTGTTGGTGACTTATTTTCATTAAGATGCTTCTTGGAGAAACTGGAAGGAGGGATGTGGGCCACAATGGAGTTCCTATTCTCAGATAGAGTTTCTTTTTTTTTTTTTTGCCTTTTTTTGGCGGGGCAATTGGGGTTAAGTGACTTGTCCAAGGTCACACAGCTTGTAAGTGTCAAGTATCTGAGGCCAGATTTGAACTCAGGTCCTTCTGAATCCAGGGCTGGTGCTCTATTCACTGTGCCACCTAGCTGCCCCTCAGATAGAGTTTCTACCATGGTATAATGAAGAGTGCTAGTTTTGGAGTTAGAAGGTGCTGGGTTCAAATCCTACCCTGGTCACTTATGAAATAGCTGCTTCAATAGATAGAACACTGGATTTGGAGTCAAGAAGGCTTGAATTAAAATTTCATCTCAAATTCTTACTAGCTGTGTAACCCTAGATGAGTCACTTAACCACACTGGGCCTCAATTGTTCATCTGTAAAGCGAAAAGGTTAGACCAGACAACCTCTAAAGGTTTGTTCTAACTCTAAGACCATGACCCCAGGCCTCCATATTAATGGAGTGGCAACTTCCTACTGTTGGTATTAGGTATTAGACATCCAGGTATTTGGAGGGTATTTCAAAGGTGGAACAAGACAATTCTACGTAAATCCTATGGAATTTATATAATAAATATATTTAAATATAAATATTAAAAAATAAATATACGTAAATATAATAAATCCTCTAATCCTATGGAATCCTGGAAAATCTGGACCACTGGGGGTGAACAATGAGAGAAGAGAAAATAATCATTCGTGCCTAACCTTTTGCTAACAAGTTGGGCATTTTGGACTCTATAACATGCTCCCTTTTCAGCCCCCAGTGAAAGGTCACATTTGACAAAATTTAAAAGGGCCTGGTGATGGAGAGGGGAAAACCCTGACGTGGCTAAAAGCAGAACTTTGGGAAGATCAATGTGTCCCTTGTGTACAAGATGGAGGTAGGTGGTAGGAAAACCATTAGAAAGCTATTGTTATAGAACCCATGGGCCCAGGTTCCCCCAAAACTCTGAACTTACACAGATAGGTCTGAAGCCAGAAGGGGTCTCCCCCGAAAAAGTCATTTTCTGTCTGGTTCATTGCCCTTACTCAGAGTGGAAGAATCTCCAAATATAGCTCATATCTAGAGTTCCACAGATGTGGATAACCAGTTCACCAGCTTCCATGCAATCACTCAAGGTAGTGAACAGATAATGGCCAGCTTTTTATTTCACCCAGAGATGATACAGAAAATGAAAAACACTCAGAGGATCCCACAAATGTAGAAAATACAGAAGGCCCTTCTAGTAGCCCCTGGGTTCCGCATCCTAGAGAACTAAACTTGGGGTTGCTATTAGGGAAACCCTTTGATGTTCCTGTGAAATTCGATTGAGTCCTACACAGTCCCTCCCGGTTCACTCTGTGTACATTACACTTCCCTAAAAAGCTAACATACTTTGAGAATGCTGAACGAGCCAGATCGCTTTCCAGGCTGATTTGTACTATCCAAGTAATTCACTGTAATAGCTGAGAGTGGCTAGATTCCTTGTGCCTGGCCCTCTCAAGCTGTGGCTCTGGGAACAGGAGTCACGTGAGTGACCCTCTTCTTTTTCCAAGAGGTAATGCTGCCTGGGCATCTCCCTTCTTTCTCTAGAACAGGGATTCTTAACCGTGTGTGTGTGTGTGTGTGTGTGTGTGTGTGTGTGTGTGTGTGTGTGTGTGTGTGTGTGTGTGTGTGTGTGTAATAGATGCCGTTGGCAATCTGGTGAAGCCTCTAGATTTCTTTTCAGAAAAAAAAGTTAATGCATAAAATGCATAGGATTGCAAAGGGAAGGGGGAATAAGGAAAAAAGCATTTATTATGTGCCTACTGTGTGGCAAGCACTGAGATAGGTACTTTACAAATATATCATTTGGTCCTTGTAACAATCCTGAAAGGTAGGTCCTGTTATTATCCCCATTTTACAGCTGAGGAAACTGAGGCAGAGGTTAAGTGACTTGCCCAGGGTCACACAGCTAGTAAGTGTCTGAGGCCATATTTGAACTTAAGGCTTCCTATTTCCAGATCCAGTGTTCTATTCACTATACCACCTATATGCCGATTCTATTTAAATGCAGTTATCGAAATATTTTTTAAAAGTTTACAGACCTTGCTCTAAAAGGCATTGTAAATGAACTTCCCTTCTCTGATTGGATGAGCTACTTCGGTCTTGTGATTCTATAAGAACTCCATCATTGCCCTGGCTGATACCATCTCTGGGGCTTGAAAGGCCACTCTCAGGAGCTTTCCCCTCAGGCCATTGGGCAAGTATGTATCTGCCACGTGTTTTTTACCCATTCCCCATTAACTACTGGGAGTGTGGTGGTAGAGAACGAGGAGAAAAGGCAAAAAGATGAAAAAGACAAAAGGGCAGAGGGCAGCTTGTCATTCTCTTTTACAGGTCAGCACAGAGGCAGCTCCACTAACCAGAGACTGTCTCCTGAGTATCAATCATCTTTGGATTAGACCCAGTCACTGAAAAATAATCAGGAGTTGTTTTTGGCTTCTCAATAGGCACAAATGGAAATGCCTACACCCTCCAGAGAAAATCTCTTCTCCTGTATGTAAGCTCATTGATTTATCAGGGAGATCATCATATAGATCTGATGAACTTCCCTTACAACGACAATACGGGAAGGAAATGATGGGCATGGACTAAGGTAGTGGTGGCCTCTAGAGAGTGTGTGAGACCAAGGAACATGCTGAAGAATCAGTAGGACTGGATAAAAATTCATTATGGAGAATCACTCAAAGACCCTAAGATTTTGTACCTAAGGGAATGGAGAGAAGGAATAGGAATGGAATAAGATGAGTTGAAAAAGAGATATAATTTTGTGAGAAAGACAATGAACATAGTTTTGGATATATTGTGTTTATGCATCTGTATGAATTGCCTGAGATGGAACTGGAAATTCAGGACTATAGCTGGAGTGAGACATCAAGGTCTGAGAGGTAGATGTGAAAATTATTTGTGTAGATGGGATAGTTGAAACCTTAGGAGGGGCAGAAGTATCACTGTTGTGACTTCCAGTCTCTTTGCCTCTCCCTGTTCTCCCAGTCCATCAATCCTACTATGACCTCACTTTTCTCTATAATACTACCCCTATAGCTAACTAGTTCAACCACACACTATTGAGTACTCTTAAATCCTTTGCTCTATTGCCCTATCATTTAAACCTATTGCCACCTTGCCAGATTCCAATCCTGGATTATCCTTGACATCCTCTTTCTCCATTCCTACTTCCATATGCTAAATTCTTCCAGAAAAAGTCATGCAACCATACCAACTAGGTTCATTACAAATTTATGTTATCTAACTACCAATGGGCCTGCACTGCATAGAAATCTTTTTCTTCTTTCCTTATCGACAATCATACAATCATCTACAAAGTGACCATCCCAAACCTTCTCTTCATACTTCCTATACCAACTTTTTCCTGCCTTCCCTCTCACCAAAGGACCTTGCTTCCTACTTGACTAAGAAAATAGAGATCTTTCATCCTGAGTTCCCTCCTCTACTTTTTCTGTACCTCAATTAAGTATAAAAGTGGCCATACTTGATCTACTAGTCCAGCAACCTTGTAAAAAAAAAATCAGGTTAATATAGAATGACTTGTTTTTGATGAAGCCATGTTGGCTTTTTGTGATCTCATGCAAAACCAGCCACAGAAAGTGACAGAGTGGGAAAATGTTGCCCAATAATGGGTAAAGTGGTTGGTATAAGTTGCGTTGAAGGCAAACTCCTCAATACTGTGGGCAGAGTGAAAAGCAACCATCTCCCAAGTCTTTGATTGATTATCCCAAATCTTTGGTCATGGCACAGCTTGTAGGAACTATGTGGGCCCCACTTTGCATACAGAAGCTCTGCATGGCACCTAGTAAATAGAATGTTATCATTGTAAGGAATACTCTGGTTCAAAACCCTTATTTTATCTTATTGATACTTTTTTTTGCATCATGGTCATAATTTCTACCTCTTGCTTGCACAAGAAGTACAATTAAGCAAAACAGCTGACACATTTGCCACATTAACCAATATATGCCTTACCTTGTATCTGTGGACCACTACTTCTCTACTGAGATGAGAGAGAGATGTTTCATCATCAATCCTCTGGAGTCAGGAGTGGGCGTTACATTCATCTAAATTTTGATATATTTAATGCTACTCTTCTTTATGTTATTATGTATATTTCTGGTTATGTTTATTTTTCTTTGCATCCATTTGGAATAGTCTTCCCAAGTTTCTCCAAATTCTTCATATCTGTCCTTTCTTATTGCATGATAATATTCCATTAATCATATGCCAGTCTATTTAACCATTACCCAGTCTATTTCCAGCTTGTTTGCTACCACAAAAGGTTCTACTATAAATATTTTTAATATACGAGAACTTTCTTTCTGTCTTTGACCTTGGTAGAATATATTTCTTTCATAATCAACTCAACTCTACATCTAGATCCTGCTCCACTGGATGCTGCCATTCTATTATAAAATACTGTTGCTGATAGAGTCCAGGGAGAGAGCCTCAGGAAGAGCGAAAGATAATGAGAAAACTTGGCTGAGAACTGGCTGCTTTCTCTACTGACCCTGAAGCCTGATTTTTCTCCTTTTTAAATTTTATATTATTCTCAGCTTTCCAAATACCAAGAAACCTGAATATTTCCATAATCAAGGAGCAGAAAAGGAATGTTGTGTGTGCAACCATAAATATCACTATTTAGAGATAGCTTTCTGCTTTTCTAAAGTAGATGTTAAATTCAACACGTTAGCTCCAAAAGCTGTCTTGTTGTTGGTGTTTCCCACCAAACCCTTCCTTCTGTTGGCTTCTGTGCATTTTTAAATCATTTACACTGTTTTAAAATTCCCCTTGTAATAAGTTAGTACAGTCACACAAAATAGATCCCCATATTGTCCATGTCCAAACACATGCCTCATTCTGCATCTCTAGCTCATCACTTTTCTGTCAAGAGGTGGATAGCTTGGTTAATTCTTGTTTTTTGGTTGCATTTGGTCATTTCATTGATCAGAGTTTGAAAATCTTTCAAAGTTGTTTTTCTTTACATAAATTATTTTCCCGGTTCTGTTCACTTCATCTGCATCAGTTCAAAGAAATATTCGTAGGTTTCTCTAAATCTATCCCTTTTATCATTTCTTGTAGCACAGTAGTATTCTATTACATTCATATACTATAATTTCTTCAGATTTTCCCCAGTTGATGGACATTACCTTAAATTCTACTTCTTTGCTCTAACAAAAAGTGCTACTGTGAATATTGTCGTACACAGAAGTTATTTCCCTCTTTCTTTTATCCCTTAGGAGCACACACCTGCAAGGGAATTACTAGGTCAAAAATGTATGCAGTTTAGTGACTTTGGAGGTTATTTTGAATGGAATTTCTCTTTCTATCTCTTTCTGTTGGGGTTTGTTGGTAACATGAAAACACTGGTGTTTTGTATGGGTTTATTCCATATCTTGCTACTTTGCTAAAGTTATTGCTTAAATTTTTTAGTTGAACCTTCAGGATTCTCTAGGCAGATCAACTAATCATCCTCAAAAAGTAATAATTTTGTTTCTTCCTTGCCTATCCTTATTTCCTCAATTTATTTTTCTTGTTGTATTGCAATAGCAATAAGATGTCTATCCATTTTTCAAATAACAATGATTATAGTGGACATCCTTGCTTTGTTTTATCTCTGACATTATTGGAAAGGCTGCTAGTATTTATTATATATAATGCTGACTCTTGGTTTGAGATAAAAACTATCACATTAAGGAAACTTTTTTTGCTTTAAATAACATTTTATTTTTCCCATAATTATAAGTCAAGACAATTTTTAGTATTCATTTATATAAGATTGTGCATTCGGAAATTTTCTCCCTCTCTCCCTCCCTTTTTCTGAAGATAATAGGCAGTTTGATATAGTTTAGACATATGCTAACATGTAAAACATATTTCCAAATGTTTTTTTAAAAGCATGAGAAAAAATAAAGTAATTGAAAAAAATGCTCCAATTTGCATCCAGAGTCCATCAGTTCTTTATCTGCTCATTTCACTTTGCATCAGTTCATACAAGTCTTTCCAGGTTGTCCTTTACTTTGTGTGTGTCTCTCTGTTTCATGTGTTTCTTGCAAGCAACATATTATAGGATACTGGTTTTTTATCCACTCTGCTACCTACTTCCAATTTTTGGGAGAGTTTGTCCCATTCACATTCACCGTTATGATTACTACCTGTGGATTTCCCTCCATCCTGTTCTTCCTCTTGTTTTACCTCTCTCTCTTTTCATCTTTTCCCCTGTCACCAATGTTTTGTTTCTGTCTACCACTTCCCCTGATCTGCCCTCCCTTCTGTCAGTCCCCACCCCCCTTTATTGAATCTCCTCCCCTCCTACTTTTCTGTCTGGTAAGATAAATTTCTATAGACATCTGATTGTGTATATTATTCCCTCTTTGAGTCAATATTGATGAGAGTAATGTTCAAGCAATATCTATCACCCCCCCTTCCTATCTTCCCCTCCACTGTAATAGGTCTTTCTCACCTCTTCATGTGAGATAATTTACCTCAGTTCTACCTCTCCCTTCCTTCTGCACCCATTTTACTCCTCTTTCTCATTCCTCATATATTTTTAACGTTGCAGCTGCTAAGTCCAGTGCAATCCTGATTGTGGCTCCCCAATATTTGAATTGTTTCTTTCTGACCACTTGCGGTATTTTTTCCTTGACCTGATAGTTCTGAAATTTGGCTATATTTTTCCTTGAAGTTTTTATTTTAGGATCTCTTTGCTGAGGTGATCAGTGGATTCTTTCAATGCCCATTTTGCCCTCTGGTTCTAGGACATCAGGGCAGTTTTTCTTGATAATTTCTTAAAAGATGCTGTCCAGGTCCTCCTTTGGATTATGGTTGTCAGGTAGTCCAATGATTCTGATATTGTCTCTCCTGGATCTATTTTCCAGGTCAATTTTTTTCCTCCATGAGGTATTTTACATTTTCTTCCATTTTTTCCTTCTTTTGAATTTGATTCATTCATAATTTCTCATATATTAGCTTTTGCTTCCCCAATTCAATTTTTTAAATTTTTTTTTTTTTGTTTTTTTTGGAGGGGGAAGGTAGGGCAATTTGCATTAAGTGACTTGCCCAAGGTCACACATCAATTCTAAGTTTTAAGGTGTTTTTTTCCTCAATTAGCTTTTTGTACTTTCTTTTCCATTTGGCCAATAGTACTCTTTAAGGAGTTGTTTTCTTCAGTGGATTTTTTTATCTCCTTTTCCATTTGACCAATTCTACTTTTTAAGGAATTTTCTAAGCTGTTGAATCTTTTTTCCTAATTCTCTTGCATTACTCTCACTTCTTTTCCCCTTTTTCTTCTACCTCTCTTGTAGAATTTTTAAGCTCCCTTTTGAGCTCTTCCATGAGTTCTTTCTGGGTTTAAAATGACCTGCTGTTTTTCTTTGGGGTTTTACTGATAGATGTTTTAACATTGTTGTCCTTTTCTGAGTTTGTATCTTGGTCTTCCCTTTCACCATAACTTTCTATGGTCAGATTCTTCTTGTAATTATATCATAGTAGCATTCCCATAGTAGCAATCCCCATTCAGTAGCATTCCCTCAATTTCTACTTTCACAAGATTATTTAATATTAGAATTTGTTGGTCTTTGAATATTTTATAGAATTCATTTGTAAAGCCATCTGGTCCTGGTCATTTTTTCTTTGAGAGTTATTTTGACTTGTTTGATTTTTTTTTTCTGAGATTGGTTTATTTAAATTCTCTATTATCTTGTTCTGTTAACTTCAGTATTTCAATTTCCTTATTTTACAGAAGAGAGACCTGAGGCTCTGAGATTTTAAGTGACTTGTTTTCCAACTAATACTATCAGTTTTATTACATAACTGAGCCTAGAACCTGATCTCCCAACTCCAAGGTCAACATTTTTCCACTATGCCGGGGGATATTTTAAGTGTGTGGTTGAATGTTAGCCCACTGAATCTGACTGGGGGCTAAGTAGAAACTCTAGAAAAAGAATAAGAAGTGGGGTTGAAGGGTAGGAAGTTTTCCTTTCTGGAAGAACAGCCTTGGAAAGATAATTGACACCCATGCTATATACAGGCAGTGTGGTTGTAAAGTCTACAGCAATTGATCAACATCTCTCTGCTAAACTCCATCCTGGAGCCAGTGAAGGCAGGGGAACTGGTACCCATGAGTTCCATGCTGAAAAAGGAAAATCAGAAGTAGAATGATGCTCTGAAGCCATCAGGCAAGGAATTGAAGCCCATACCCTGTGCTGACAAGTAGCATGACTGTGGTTATCCCCTTTCTCCTTCACTCTGGTCCTATAGTAAGAGTTTTCCCCTTGCCTGATTCCCACCAGTCAATACCATGATTCTCCAAATCCACCACCTCCCTTCCCTGAACATCCTGCAACAAACACAGAGATTGCTGAGGAAAAAGAAAGAATAAATTTACTAGATTATATGTCAGCCACACTTTTATACCTTTCTAATTCTTAGCACTTTACCTGTCCAAGTGCCTTTACTTTTCGCCATTCATACTGACCTATGCTCCCAGTGGCATCACTACCTTCCACTAAATCTCACACCCAAATGGCCACATAAAGGCCCCAGGAATCTCACCTCTGGAAGACCTGCTTACAACACACATAGGTTTCATAGTTGCTGTTGGTGAAACTTGTGTTGAGGAAGGAGAAACAGTTGACTTCTTCCTCTCTGGGCACATAGAGGATACCTGGGTAAAGGAGATGAAGAAGAAGCTGCCAAGGTGTATCTCATGGGACCAGGATCCCTGGATCTTTGGAATAAAAACTTCTATCACTGTGCCTTAGGAGAATTAATCTGATCACCCAAGGGAGGGAGTAGGTGGATTGGGGAAGTATTCCAGGGCAAAGTCCTCCCAGCATGGGAAAGAAAGTGATTCTGATCAGATCATTCTACTTCCATTAAGGCAAGAGGCTATGGAGAGGTATCTTACCTGCCACACAGGCATTGACCAGGGATACACAGGCACCAGTAAGCAGAGCACTTATGATAATCTTAGAGAACTCACTCTTCCGATGGGGAACCATTGAGGCTACGGACAACAAGAAGAAATCAGGGGCAAAAGTTGAGTGCCTCTCCCTCCCAGTGCCCCAATAATCCAGGGTTGATATATACTTCCAGTCACCTTAGTTACCCTGCTGACCCCTCACTCCATAAACAAAGTATGCTTCCAGTTCTGAAAAATTGGAAGGGAGTAAATGTTGCCTATGGCATTGTCTTATGGTTAGATGCTCCTTCATAGATTTAGCTGTAACTGTAGTCTAGACCATAAGTTCCTTGAGGGCAGGGACTATGTTTTACCTAAACTCTATATCTTCCCCAGTGCCCTGAACACTTTTTCCTTAGAATTTTTTTTTTTTTTGAATGAATGGACTCACTACACTACCACAGGTATCATCGCCCTAAAATCTCATCTCATGGGCTTTACTGAAACTGGCATATGAACCTAAAATATAAGAGAAGGCTCAGGAAGGTACAAATCTCAGAGACTGGCCCCACTGAGATCATCTTTTGCCCCCTAATATTCTGATCTAGGGACTTAATAGTCACCTCTAGTTTCTATTGTCAGCCCCTATCTCCTCTCCCCTAGTCAACCCTGCTGTCCAGGGAGAATTTTAGAGAATTCAGTCATTCCAAATACATTCAAAAAATAATCCATATAGCAGTACCCTATCCCTCCTGAGTTGATGGGTATTCTTTCTTTCAGATTCAGATTCTTTCACATGGTCATTATATTCCACCCAACTGATGTGTGACAATAAAACCCCATACAAAGTTTAAACAAAGCCCACTCTCCTTGAGTCCTTTCCGGCCTTCCCTCCTATCCTTATCAAAAGCAAGTGCTATGCTGGTAAACACAGTCTCCCCAAAACTAGATGTGGAGAGCCTGGCATCATATGGCCCCAAAGATACTCTACAGTACAATTCCTGCCCCTCCATGGCAGAAGCTTCAGCCTGGAGAAACAAGATACCAGCCCCCTTGGGAGTCAATCCCAAACTTCAGTTGCATGAACCAATCATAGAATCTTGGAAACTAAGATTCTTGGAATATCAGAACTGTAAAGGACCTTAGAAATCATCTCTAATTTCATTTTATAGACATAGAAACTGAGACCTAGAAAGGTTAAGGGACAGACCCAAGGTCATAAAGTTGGTTAGTAGCAGAGATGGGAATGGAACCCAAGTTGTAGGTGCCTGATTTACTTGTTAATGTGCTTTCAATTGCTGATTTAGAGTATACTATAGGGACTCACTTAGACCTCCCAGCATGATACCAATGGAGCTGAAATTGGCAAATCCACAGAGAGCAAATGTTGTGATAATTTCTGCTCTGACCTGAAAAACAAATGAAACCCGTGATAGAAAAGTCCTAGAAGTAACCTAATCCCTCCTATGCTATAATGTCCTGACTCTGGCTTCTCTTCTACTACTTGGAGGACTATGAGCCACAGTGGAAAGGAGCTTCAGCCATGGTCGATCTAGGACTCCATAAGTAATACTTTCCTGTGGCTGCTATCTTGGTATAGTATACAGAGCTACTGCTAGTAGACGTCTCACTATGGCCTTTTCAGTTCACCATCGACTGGCCCCTCCCCCCAGTCAATGTCTCCTATGCTTCCTTTGCTCCCATCTCCAGTTTCCTATCTCTTTTAGTCAAAGTTGTACCATCTTTTCATTGGCCTCCACTATCCTCCTTGAATTCAGTTCTAAGGTCCATAACATCTAGAAAGCCCTCCTAGATTAACTCAGCCTATTTTTCAGCCCATCTCACAAGACCTGCCTCTGAATCCTGGTCCTGCCACTTACTAACCTTGTAACTCTTGGTCACCACCCTGAGTCTCAAGGTTTAAAAATACTTGACCTATCTTCCTTATAGGATTATTGTGAAGATCACATGAAATGATGCCCATGAAAACACTTTGCAACCATAAAATATTATGTATATGAAAGGGATTATTATCATTAGATTAGATAATTATTAGGTTATTGTATATATTATAAGCTCTTAAATGGACTAATGTCTTTGTTATTTCTATATAGTAGTCCTTTCCCCTTAATACAGTTTTTGGGGGGTTTTTTTTGTCTTTTTGGAGGGAAGGCAGGGCAGTTGGAGTTAAGTGACTTGCCCAAGGTCCCTTAATACAGTTTTGTAATTTTATATTGATATGTTTCTGTTAACTGTCAACCTGATCATGTACTCTTTGTTTTTCAGTTGCTTCAGTCATGTCTGACTCTTTGTGACCTCATTTGGAGTTTTCTTGGCAAAGATACTGGAGCAGTTTACCATTTCCTTCTCCAACTCATTTTACAGATGAGGAATCTGAGGCAAACAAGGTTAAGAGGCTTGCTCAGGGTCACATAACTAGTAACAAGGTTAAGTGACTTGCCCAGGGTAACACAGCAAGTAAATGTCAGAGGTTGGATTTGAACTCAGGTCTTCCTAAGTCCAGTCCTGGTGCCATTTAACTGCCCAACTATGTACTCTGTTTGAGGATAAATTCCTTGAAAGCAAAGACTGTATCTGTTCTTTGATTTGTATACCAAGCAACTGGTCTCCATCTTTACACCCTGCTGGTGGGGGGCAGGGCTATGCTGGTAAATGTTTAAGTGGTGAGGAGAAATATATGCACACACACTGCTTTTAAGTTTAATCTGCATTGTTAAAACTTTAAGTCACTGTCTAGACCAGTGGTGTCAAACTCAAATAGAAAAGGATGCCTCTTAACCATATATAAGGATCCCTGCAGATTTCATATTGACTTAGAAAATGACATATTAACACTACCTGTGTTTTAGTGCGTTTTTTTTTCACTTTGTTAAATATTTCCCAACTATATTTTGATCTGGTTTGAGTTGCACTCCAGAGTATTGTGGGTCAAGTGTGAATAATGGAACAATAGATCAAGCCCTGATTTGTGGCAATTTCTGAGATGTAAATGATCACACTGAAAATTAAACATTTTGCTCTTGTCAGCCAGTTAGAGGTGACTCCAGCACACCCCTGGATCAGTTGGTTGGTTTCTCAGAAGGGGATGAATCCCCAACCAAGACCTGTGAGCCGAGTCACAGGCAGGAAGGCATTAGCAGCCTCAGTTGCCTCAGTCACCCCTCCTCAAGCCTACTCAAACCTTCTCTCCTTCTCTGTTGTTAGCACCATGCCTGGTCTCTTTGGGTCACTCAGATCCCTCTGTCCAGGCAGCTTTGCAGACAATCCCTCTTCTCCTTAGTAAATAAGGAAGAAGCAGGGAAAAGGATCCGAGGTTGGGTGAAGAGTGACGTGAGCTGGTGGAATGGTGGAACAGTGGCAGATTTAGGAGCTTGGGGCTCAGGGGCCCAGGGGTTCAGGGGCTCAGGAGTCAGGGGCCCAGGGGCTGAGGTCCTCCTCTGCCTCTTAACAAGGTATATGTAATCTTGGGCGGGCCATTTCACTCTTCTGGGTCTCAGTTTCTCATCTGTGAAATCGGGGAGTTAGACTTGGCAACCTCCAAAATCTCTTCCAGTTCTTGATCTTCTAAATTGATCCAGGTGCCTAGATTTAAGTTAAGGTCAGAAATCTGTGTTTACTGGGCTTTTGTATTTGGTTTTTTCTTCCTTCTCTTGTTCAGTAAAGCTTTCCTTTTGAGACATCTCTCCTTACTTTCCACTCCTTTGCAAATGAGAGGGCAAGGGGGTCCACAAGTGTGGAACACTGTATATATAACCAAAGTTTTACCAATGTGTTGATAGGTTTTGCTGTTTTTTTTAATCTTCTTTCCCTTTTTACATTTTAAATAATTTGTAATAAGGGATGACTTTCTGGGAGGGGGAAAGGAAGGGATACAGGAAGAGATTTAGATGATTTAAAAACAAATTATCAGTGAAAAAAAATTTTTAAACCTTACTTTTGGAAGATTCTAACTGTCTCATCTAGGTTAAGGGGAGAGAAATTACTTATTTACTAAAAAGACACAAAAAGATCAAGAGTACCCAAAAAGACCAGGCACGGAGGAGTTTGTAGCTTGGACCTGGCCTGGTGTTTGTCAAGCTAGGACATAAAGAAAAGGGAAAATTCAGATGGGTAAGTAATGCCCTTGATCCCTTCCTACCTGAGATCTTCCCCTCACATAGCCCAGGACCTAGGCCTTCAGAGGCAGAGGAACGTGAAAATAAATACGTGGTCTCTTTGAAAAGTCTGTAGCTAGGACCCCAAAGGAGCAGTGAGAGCAGCCAGGCAGTGAGTGCAGGGGCCAAGTCAGAAGGCAAATTGTATTTGAGAGTAGAGAGGATGACAATGTTTCCATTGGGGGAACCTGGCCTTGAGCTCAAACAAAGAGATTACCTCCTAACTGGGAACCTGAGGTACCTCAGTAGTGACACAGAACCAAAGGAACACCGAGAGATCTGGGTTTTCACTTAAGGTCAGAAATGAGAGAAGAGAACCTGAGGCCTGCTAAACTCTAGTTCAATGCTTCCGACAGAAACAGCCCCAGTCATCCAGAATCAACAGCCAGACAAAGACAAGCAGGCAGTGGCACAATAATAATAATATAGAAACATAATAATAGTAGGGAAATCATAACTCATGGCACTTGCTAATTAGCAAAACACTTTCGCATGAATTAATAGCAATAATTACATAGCACCTCAAACTTCTTATTTGATCCTCACGACAACCCCATTTTACAGATGAGGAAGCTGAGGGTCATAGAAGGACAGCATTGTGCCTGTCACCCAATGAGTTAGTAACTCAGCTGCCCTTATTCCTAGCACTTCAACTTTGCCACTCTACCCCAGTGCCCCAATACCATTGTCACAGCCTGCCCACATCACATACGGAAATCCACTGTTTCTTGTCCCCAATCCACTCTTCGACTCCTTCTAGACGCCTGTTCTTGTACTTGGACAGCTCCTGATAAGCCACAAATTCATTCAGAAACAGCTTGATGCCCAGCATTTCAGCCACTATTGGACAATCTTCCCATGCCACTCCCAGCAGGAACGCCACAGGACGCAAGATGTAAGAGCAGATGAGCTAGAAGGCAGATCCATGAAAGGAAGGGTTAATGATTAGCAAGGACCCTAGCTAGCATGCTCCTCCCTCAAGGGGTGACCCATCCTAAGAAGTGGGAATGAGAGAGACTCGGGGACACATCCCAGGTCCTATTGGGGCCCATCAGCTACCTTAGACTGTGGGGATCACAACTCCCATTAACGTACCACTATAGGGCTTATCAAGTGCCTTCCTCAAAGAGCCCTATGAGATACAAAAGGCAGTGTAAATTAAGTCCCAGGATTCTGGAGTTGTATGGGACCTCAGAACTTATCTAGTTCAATACCAACCTGATAAAGAATCCCTACTACATATACCCTCAGCCTCAGCTTGAGATCTCCAGTGAGGGGGAACCTGCTGCCTCCTGTTCCACTCCACTCCACTTTTAGAAAGTGCTAATTATTGTTAATAATAATTTTTTTTATTTTTTTGCTTTTTTTAAGGGTGATGGGGTTAAGTGACTTGCCGAAGGTCACATAGCTAGTAAGTATTAAGTGTCTGAGACCAAATTTGAACTCAGGTCCTCCTGACTCCAGGGCTGGGGCTCTATTCACTGCGTCACCCCACTGCCCCAGTTAATAATAACATTAATAGTAGCTAACACTTATATAGTACATAGCACTAGGTGCTATTATTATATTCATTTTACAGATGAGGAAACTGAGGCAAACAGAAGTGAAGTGATTTGCCCAACATCACACAACTAGTAAGTGTCTGAGGCTGGATTTGAACTCAGGTCTTCCTGCCTCTAGACCTAGCAATCTATCCACTTTGCTACCTAGGTGCCCCAACTTGTTGTAAGCTTTTCCTTACGTAAAGCCTAAATTTGTCTCTTTGCCTAGATCTACCCACTGCCCCTGGTTCTTCTCTCTAGGGTCAAACAGAATAAATTTAAATTCCTCTTCCACATATTATTATTGCCATTTAATGGATGGGGTAACAGGGTCAGAATAGTAAGCGGCTTACTTGTGGTTACACAGGTCCAGTTGTCCTACCCCCAAGTCCTCCATCATTGATACCACCGCCACCGAGGTCTTCAGCACTGCACTTAAGTACTGGCAGGGACTTGGGGCCCTTTCCCAGTTCTGATCAACCTTTCAACACATGCCAGGAAAGCTGGACCTTCCCTTTGATAGGTAAGGATGTTATTACCTGGAAACTGAGTTCTTGGATGTCCACCATCTCTCCCAGCCAGGAAAGAGCAGCATTAATGAAGGCTAACACAGCCAAGAAGGCAATCAGGTTGGCAGCAATATTGGCAATGACTCCCACGGAGATGGTAGCTCCGCTAGTGGCAGCTTCCAAAAGGTTCTTAGCCTCCCTGAGTTCATATAAACATTATAATTAATAATCAATTTCCAACATTTAGCAGAGACTTCTGACCCATGTACTCAAGCTGTAACTCAAATCTGAGGGTCAGCAAAAGACCTTACTTAGAAGGGTATAGGGACACAATGCCAGTGGGAACAGGTGTTATGGAACCAGTCTGTCTTAAAGCTTCAGACACTCAAGAAAGAAAAATGGAGAGGATTGAAGAGAGGAAGACTGAGATGTCCCCCAGTATAAGGAGTTACTTGTAGAAGGTCCAGAGGCAAGATTAGAAAGAAGAGAATGGAAATGGAGCAAAAATAAGAATAGACATTGTGAGAATACATATCATAGAATATTAGAGTTGAGAGAGGGTCTTTAGAATCTATCTGGTCCAATCTCCACATTTTACAAAGGAATGATCTGGAGCCCATAAAGAACAAATGACTTACCCAAAGTCATATGGCTTTCCAAGGCAGAGCTGGGACTAGAATACAGATCTCCTGACTCACATCTCCAATGAACTTTCCACTACATCACACTGATTCTCATGAGTAAGAAATGGATGTAGGATAGTGGATCTGGAGTCCAAGAGATGTGAGTTCAAATCCTGACTCAGTCACTTACTAAATAAGTGGCCATGACCAAATCATTTAATCTCTAGACACTTATGTAAAAATGTGAATAATATTAGCTGTACCGTCTATCTTATAGAGTCATTATGAGACTCATCTGAGATCGTGAGATGCTTCCTAAACTACAAAGAGCTTCATGAATGTCAGCTAGCACTACGATCATTGTCACAGGACCTCAGGACCATAGACCTTGATCTGGAAGGGACTTGAAGAGGTTACCTGGCCCAACCCCCTCATTTTACTGATGAGGAAAATGAGGCACAGGGAAGTTAAGTCACTTGCCCAAAGTCACAGAGTACTAAGTACACACATAGTACACAGTCCCAAGTCACAGAGCCAAGATCTGGATGCAGATCCCATGATCTCAAACTCAGGATTCTTTCCACTGACTGCTGCCCTCAAGGAGCCTGGGCACTGAGAATAAGAAATTAAACACATAGAAGAAACAACCTGAAAATCAGAGAAATAGAGAAAGATTTTGAAACAGGAGCTTCA
This sequence comes from Pseudochirops cupreus, assembly GCA_028627135.1. Classification (NCBI taxonomy): domain Eukaryota; kingdom Metazoa; phylum Chordata; class Mammalia; order Diprotodontia; family Pseudocheiridae; genus Pseudochirops; species Pseudochirops cupreus. The sequence continues at coordinate 487,539,525 of CM053582.1, forward strand.
GCTCCCAGGAGAGAATAAGCGATCTGAAGATTAGTGAGAGACAGAAGCTAGAGAAGGGACAGTGGGACAACATGTCGGCCATGGCATCATGATCTTTACTGATTCCTCACTTCCTGCTCCAGCACCTGATCTCCCACCTCCAAAAACAGTCACATAGAGCCTCTCGTAGGACTTACCCATAGGACAGCTTCACTCCCTCTTTATTCTTGAACTTGGATTCTTCTACTTCTGGGTAGACCAGTTTGGACAGGGCCAGAGCACAGGGGGCAGCCATCACAGAGGCAGCAATCAGAGAGGCAGGGTCAATCTGCAAGACCCAGGTTGGGATTAGAAATGACAGGAAACCCCAAGGGGGATGAGAGTGGTTGCTATCGGCAAGTCAAGGCATTCCAACTCATGTTTTCAAGCTAGGGGTCATAGTGGTAGCAACAGTGGAATTTGTAAAGATTTACCCCAAATGCCACATTTTCTCTGTATAATGGTCTGCTTGCTCCCTGCCTTGATACCCTCAGGGGTGGGGAACCTGCTCGAATCTTTGTAGCTGGGATTACTTAATCTCCACCAAAAAAAAGTTCTTAAAGGCCTTCACAATCTGGATTTACCCTATCTTTCCAGGCTATTTGGGCATTAGGGAGGGGATTTCACATGTATATGGCACTTAATATTTGCCAGGCACTGTACAAATATTCTCCTCATTTGATTCTTAACAACACCTCTTCAGGACTATTATTTCTCCCATTTAACAATTGAGGAAACTGAGGCAAATAGTAGTTGACTTTTCCAGGGTCACACAGCTAATAAATGTCTGAGGCTAGATTTGAACTCAGGTCTTCCTGAGTTCAGGCCCATTCCTGTATCCACTGAATCACCAGCTATATCACGCTCCCTCCTGTGATCCAAACAAATTTTTCTGTTTCTAATACCCTACCTTCCATCTCCTATCTTTATTATGCCTTTGTACTGGCTGTTTTCCATCCCTTGAACGTACTCTCTCCTTATCTCTGTGACCTGGGGGCTAATCTAGGAGTTGCCTGACTGTACCTACCACCCCTGGGGGAAAGGGGATGGGTGTCTGTCTGATTTTTAAACCCTCACTGTGCTCAATCTGGTCCATCCTACTTGCCGCTGAGCTCCGGTTATGACATCCTAGAGTTGGCTTTCATTTGCACTTATAAACATGATTTCTTACACTGCTGGTAAGCTCAATTGTTCTCAGGCCTTTACTGGATTATTTGAACTTTTAGGAATGAAGAATCAGCTTTACAAAATTAACATGGGCTTGGATAAAAATAAATAAATAAAAGTACTGGAAACTACTTGGTGACTGAAAAAAAATATATTAAAGCAGAGACGAAGAATAATATTAAAATCGAGGAAAAAAACTTGCCTAGATAAAAATAGATTTAAGAGAATTTGAGACAGCTCCAGGAAAGCTGCTGGCTAGACACCGAAATTCAATCATGGCAACTAGTCAGAGGATTCAAGACATCAGGTGTTGTGTGTTGCATACAAGATGTGCAGGGGCATCGAATGGGCCCTTTGAGAAGGCCCACCTCACTAGGACCTGCTATGGTTTGTATCATGCTGCCAGAGCCTCTGAGAATCCAGGGTCACCTTCCCACTGCAATGAGGCATCAGAGCAGGACGTATTGGGGAGGCCTAGTCAGGGCTGAGAGGGCTGAGCTTACCCCAAAGGAAATGTAGGCTCCCAACAAACTGCCTGCGATGGTGGCGTAGCCTCCTGTTATAACCACATGAACTTCAGAGAGCGTCATATCTGCAAGGTATGGCCGGATCAGCAGAGGAGCTTCTGTCTACAAACCAGGCAAAGGTGATTAGCATCCAGGAACTAGAGCAGACCACATTGAAGAGCACCAGCTAGGAATCTTGTGGCAAACTGGGGAATCGTAATCCAGAAGAGGAAAATAGGACCCATCTACAGGGGTATTAGGTACATTTAATTCCTTCCTGAAGAAGAAGGGAAAATCCAAATGTGGTAAGAGAGAATCAACAGAATTCAGTGCTTTGCCCCCAGACCCATGGCACCAGAAAGGAGGTGAATCTTTTTTTTTTTTTTTGGTATTTCATGAACTCCTTTGACAATCTGGTGAAGTCTATGGATCCCTTTTCAAATTAATGCTTTTAAATAATGGAAGGAAATACTAAGATTCAGTTACATATCAGTGAAAACCAAAATACATTTTTTTTTCTATTCAAGTTCCTGGGTTCTCCTGAAATCTCCCCACCAATCAATCCTTTGAGGCTCTCTGGAGCCATGTTCAGAACTCCTGCCCATAAAGGCACTGAAGTATCTGAACAATGAGTTGTAGAGGCCATCACAGTTCGAAGAGAGATTGAGATGCTACAGAGCTAGAAGGAAAAAAAAGATAAAAAGTATTGATTACTGTTTACAATGAGCAATCACCTCCATAACTCTTATGATGGAGAGAGCAGCCCTGGAAGAAAGGCAGAAGAAGTGACTGTCATTCCATGGGGCGCATTACAGGACGTTCAAGGAGATTTCTGGTCTGTGGTGAAGAGAAGTGGATATGAAGCCAGCTTGGATGCAAGAACACTGGAATATGATAGGCAAACCAGTGGTTGTGGTGAGTTGTAAATTTCAGCAGAAGAGTAATGAGTGAGCAGAGAAAGTGAGAGGCACCTTGGCAAAAACACTTTCCTTGTTTGGCCACTGTGGTGTTCCACAGAGTGCTCCTGGCTGTTTATCTCAGGCAGGGTAATTGCTAGTACTCTCACATGGTGCATCAATGCAGAGCAAGCAAGATGAGGGTTGTAAGGTCGGATTCTGTATAAAATAGCTTATAGGACTTGGGGTATGTAGCCAGGCTTGCCCCAGCTCCCATTTCTAAAGGATGCTACTACCTGGGGCCCAACTGATTTTCAAAGAACTTTCCTTCAGAGAAGGATACTGACTTAATTGGCTCATCTTTTCCTAAGAAAATCAATCCTCACCTAATTGGTCTATAAAGGGAGACTGGTTAATGAGGGCTCAGTCCTGGAATCCCTCACTGGGGCCTCCTCAGTCCTGGACCCATGTGGATGTCTGGGGAGCCTGCTTCTGGAAGCTTGAGGTGATGTGGGAAGGAGAGCCTTAGCTTGACACATTAGGTCATATGAAAGTACTTATTCTCTTACTGTTTTCTGTCTGTTTCCTTTCTAGTGAAGAAAAAAGAAGATCTTTTGGTTGGCTATTAAGCCAACCAAACTCTTAGAACTGAAAGTGCATACAAAAAGCACCAATGGAGAAACTTATGCTCCCTCCTTGTGGCTGCCTGCAAAGTATAAACTTTGAGCTCTAGAGGGCTGCTGGGTGATAGGGGAGGGAAGAAGAGCAGACATGTCTTTTGACAAATTCTGCAAGCTGTAAAGAGCATTATATTTCCATAAAGCCATTTTTATGGAAGGGATGATAGGGTATTTCATGTGCCAAGCACTTTATGATTATTTATTATTGAGGCAACTGAGGATTACTGAGGATGTGAAGTCTGAGGTCTCTAGCAGCTCTCTCTCTGAGCTTTTGTGGAATGGCATAATCCCTTCCCCTCTGAGCTACACCTCCCTTCCCCCCATTTCTATGTTCTGGCTCTTCTAAGGATGGATGGGGAAGGCAATACTGGAAGCTTCTGAGAAGAGAATAGCTGGATTTATTACTTGGGTGGGCCCAGGATGTCTACCTAAGGGAGTCAGGAGTCTGAGGGTAAGGGCAAGGGAGGATCTCATCTTTTCATCAGGAAATCACACCTCATCCAACTTGTTTTCTGCCAAATACTACAGTGTACAAATGGCATTCTATTTCTCCAGATCCATTTTTATGGAACAGGGATGATAGAGTACTTGGGAATGCCAAGCACTTTGTGACTATTTATTACTGAGGTAACTAGGTTTTCTCTGGCAGTCGCTTGGGTGATGTCTCACTTTGCTGCCAACATTTTCTCAGTTTTCTCTGTCTCTAGCAGCTCTGATGATGGAGGATGTAGGACATTTAGAAGCCTCTGCTTTCCAAAGCCAGACATTGCCCAATGAGCTAAAAAAAAACAAAACTCCTAAATAGTGAATGGAGATTCTACCCAGGTCACCTGTTCTAATGGCCCCTACGAAGGTGAGGCAAAATGGGCTCTAGCCAGTGTCTAATGATGACAGATCCAGAGCAGGACTTGGCTCACAAATACAGAAGGTCTTAGCATACCCAAAAGACTTTAAATTAGGGGTTCTTAACATTTTTCCTGTGTCACAGACCCCTATGGCAGTCTGCTGAAACCTGTGGATGCCTCCTAATGATTTTTTAAATGTATTAAATAAAATATATATGATCACAAAGGAAACCAATTATAATGAAATACAGTAGTAAAATATGTCAAACAAACAGAGCAAATTCATGGACCCAGGTTAAGAACCCCTGCTAAATAGAGAGTGTTCTCAGAACCTCCCACTTACTTCAGAAAATTAAGTCTGGGTGGCATATCAGTCCAATCCTTCAGGTCACCCTGGGCACCCTGGCCAATCTCTGTCCAAAGCAGATCTCGTAGGAAAGAATACAGAAACCCACAATTCAGATTTCAGATAGACCACAGAGGACAGAATATGACTTTACGGTCTTTAATCTGTAGCAAGCAACTGTTTTTGGAGCCCACAAATCCCTGGAGCATCTGTGGAACTGAACTGGGCTCTCCAGACCAATACTGGCAACACCTATGTCCTGTGTAGGGCGTTTCCCATAGAGAGGAGTACATGTGCCCTGGACCCTTCCAGTGGACTGGCCCTCTTCATAATGTGCATATGCAATCAAAGGCTACTGGTTGGTCTTGTGTGCCCCACCCACCCACTCACAGCCCTGGGTTGTGTCAAAAATGTCTGGAGACTGAACAGAAAAGGCTGCCCACTCAGTAGACTTAAAAGAAGAGACAACTTCTGCTATCTCTCTTCATGTCTCTGGGTCTGTTTGGGGTTTTTTCCACTCATAAAATGAAGAAGTTGGACTAGGTGTTTCTCCAGTCCCTTCTACCTGTAACATTTTAAATCTGTAAACTAACAAGAACCTGAGTCTTGAGGGTGGCCTAGGGCAAAAAGAAGCCATTAGATGGAGAGGATTGTATAGCCAAGGGTGCTCAGAGCCCTCCCATACCAGGAAGACACAGACAAATAAATACCAAGGAGTATAAGTTTCCTGGAAAAAGGTCTGAAGGATTCTTAGAATATAGAGCTTTCAAGACCAAGAGCTTAGTGAATTTCTGAGAGTGAGTCTGGAACTGCTTGTGAGGAGATAGACAAATAAATTAGACAGCACCTACTTGGCTCACAAAGATGTTTCCTGCCACACTTAGGGTCTCTGTGGCTGTGGTTCCCATGGTGACCTGCATCAACCAGGAGATCTAGAAGGAACCAATGTAGCACATTAGATCTTGGCATATAAAACAACTTACTCCAACTTGTTTTCTCCTCTGAGATGCAGGAACACAACCTTGATAACCCTCTTTCTCTCAAAACAACAACAAAAATTATCTCTTTCTCTCTTTTCCTTCCCTTTTTTCTTTCTCTCCCTTCTTTCCTTCCTTCCTTTCTTCCTCCAGGCATCCCATCTCTCTCTCTCTCTCTCTCTCTCTCTCTCTCTCTCTCTCTCTCTCTCTCTCTCTCTCTCCCTCTTGCTCTCTTTTTCTCATTCTCTCTCCCTCTCTCTTTCTGTCTCTGTCTCTCTTCCTCTTTCTTTCTGTCTCTCTCTTTCTTCCTAAGTTGGATCTCTCTATCTCACCCAGGCCAGAAGGGTAGAGGCTATTCAAGGGCCCAATCACACCATTAATTGGCATGGGAGCTTTGCCTCATTCTGTTTCAGACATGGGCCAGTTCATTCCTCCTTAGTCAGCCTTGTGGCCCCCAATACTAGTTTCTCACCATACTGATACTGGACTTAAACCTCATCAGCTTCACCTACTGAAGCTCATAATTCCATGAGCATCACCCACCCCATTAGCAGGGATTATAAGTGTGTACCACCACACTTAGCAACATGATCACTTTCTGTGGTATTATTCACTACCTGTAGTGACCTTAAATAAATCACTTTTGCCTTCTAGGTCCCATGGGGTCATTTATAAAATTAGAAGGTTGAGCCAGACCATCTCCATCTCTCTCTCCATATATGTTAACTATAATCTGTGGTTCTCTAGCTCATTAGTCAGTGTGGTCTTTGTATTAGTGATTAGTAGCCTAAAGTCTCCCAGCTAAGTGAGATGGCTTTCTCTACCCAAGGAAAAGGCAGGGACAGTGTGGCCTACTGGAAAGGGCACTGAATTTGAAGGCAAAAGATTTGGGAACCTCCAATATGGAAGGTATCTCAAAGGTCACCGAGTCCAACCCCTACCTGAAGAAGAATCTTGTGTGCAGTAGCCCTGACTAGTAGGAATCTAACCTTCACTTTGTGAGAGGGGAAAGCCCCTTGTCTGGATCTCTACTTTGTTCCTTACTATCTGGAAATCTTGAACAAGTCATTGGCCCTCTCAGCCTCAGTCTCTTCATCCATAAGATGGGTGAGTTGAACTGGATATTCTCTGAAGTCCCCTCCAGTTCTAAATGCTATAAACTCTGAGCTGTTCCTCAGTGAAGTACACTGGAAAGGGCCCTGGACAGGTGATTAAAAGGAGTGAATTCTAGTTCTGATTTTGCCACTAATTCATTGTACGATCTTGGGGCAAATCATTTGACATCTCTGAGTCTCAGTTTCCTTGCCTGCCTAATGAAGAAGTTGGACTTAATTAATTAAACATGGCAGACACTAAGTGTCTATCGGGCGCAGTATGCCACATAATGGAATATTAAATTTGGAGGCAGGAGAAACTTGGGTACAAATCCCCACTATTGTTTGAGCATAGACAAGTCCTTTAACCTGTCCATATCTGTTTCCTCATCAGCAAAATGGGATTGGCATGCTTGTAGTGGTTATCTTGCAAGGTTGTCATGAGGGTGAAATGAGGTCATGGGCTCACAATGTTTTGCTAACCTTAAAGCTCTGTCCAAATATTAACTCGCACCAGTGGCAGCGCCCTAAGTGATTCCTGGCTTCAAAATTCTACAATTCATGTATCTAGTATTCCTTTGCCAGGCCTAGCAAACCATCCAAGGACTCTGCCGAGACCTGGTCATGCTGAGATGGCTATTCCAAGATCAATAATAGATGATGCTCTTTTTTCCTGGCCAAAAACCCTTCTCCTTTCTCTCTCCTAAGAAAACCTCCTCTCTGCAGGGTGGAGGCAGGGGATGTTAATGCAGAAGGGTATCTGATCCTGAATATCTTTTTTCCAGTGGGGGGAGGGCATTGAAAAAGGGGTCTAGGATATTTTCAGGGGACTTCAAAATAGGGGACTTCTATATTGCTTTACACAAGCAATCATTAATTAGCATTTAGTAAACATTTAATATGTAATGGTGCTGTCCTAGGTGTTTGGGAGTACAAATACAAAAATGAAATGTCCCTGCCCTTAAGGAATTTGCTTTCTATCAAGGGAGGTGAAATATATATGTGCATGTATGTATGTGTGTGTATATATACACACATACATACACATACACATATACATACATGTATATGTGTATATGTATTTATAAAATCTATAAATAAGCACAAGATATTTGAAGAGTGGATTAGTAACTCAGAGGATCAGGAAAGGTTTCACGTAAAAGGTGCTGGTTGAGCTGAGTTTTGAAAGAAAAGTATAATTCTAAGAGGTAGAGATGAGGAGAGAGTGCATTCCAGACATGATGGATGGTCAGTGCACAGACATGGAGATAGGAGATGGGCTTCATGGGTGAGGAAGAGGAAGAAGATGAGTTTTTTCTGGACCACAGAGTACTTGAAAGAGAGTCATGTATAATAAAGATAAAAAACTAGTCTGGGACCAAGTCTGGAAGGTTTTAAATGTCAATTTAAAGTTTGATCCTGGGGCAAAAAAGGAGCCTTAGATAATTATTAAATAGGGAAGGGAAAAGATTAGATCTATGCCTTAAGAAAATCACTCTAGGGGTGGCTAGGTGGCGAAGTGAATAGAGCACCAGCCCTGGAATCAGGAGGACCTGGGTTCAAATCTGGTCTCAGACACTTAATGCTCACTAGCCATGTGACCTTGGGCAAGTCACTTAACCTCAATTACCCTGCCTTCCCCCTGAAAAAAGCAAAAAAAAAAAAAAATCACTCTAACAACTGTCCCATTTTGCTGCTACAGAGCACTCTGCTTACATTTTCATGTCCTTTGGTCCTTGTCACAGCCCTGTGAGGTAGGTAGTAAGAGTATCATAACCACATTTTACAGATGAAGGAAACTGGCTTAGAGGGACTAAGTGACATTGCCTAAATTCATGCAAAGGCAAAACCAGGACTCGAACCAAGGCGTTTTGACTCCAAGAGTAGTCCCCAATCCAACAGTGCAGCCAAAACTAGTAGCAGAGAAATGGCATTGAGTAGAATGTGTAATAGATGGAAGTCTTGTAGCAATTCCCCCAGATTAAACGGATAAACAAGATGAGAATCCTCTGTTTAGAATTTTGATTGTATCTTCCTATAAAGAGTATGGATACACTTCTTGGAAGAATGGGTTTTGCTGGTGGAGGCTGACCCCATGATGATTTGGTTGGTTGAGGGACAGACTGTTTTAGGAGAATCCATACCTTTGCATTGGCTTAGGAAAGGAAACCTACAGATCTTTTTGGTTTCTCTCTTCTTTTATCACATTCCTTCCAGAGATTTCCTGAGAGTGAACCAGAACTAAAGAAAGACTTAAGTCCTGGGAGGAGGAGGCAAGTCTCCCTAAGCATGTTTCCCCCTCCCTCAGAAGCCTTTAATAGAGACACTGGGGCAAAGCACATGGGAGTTGCATAAGCTCACCCAGAAGTCTGAAAGGAGAGATACTAGAAAATGGTTATTTCCTGGCTTCCCCTTCAGAGAGGCAGTAAGTAATATAAATTCTGTACCATTGAGAGGGGAGCCATATGGCCAGGTGGTGAAAGTTCCTGAGAATTGCCTTTCTAGTTGCCTTGAGTTCAAGAATCTGAGACTTTGGTTAAAGAAGGGAGGATTTCTCAGGTGGTGCCAGCCTCAGGGTTTGCCTCATGGGTAATTCCAAGTTTGAAAAATCTGGCCTTCTATTGAGAGAAGGGGGATTTCTTAAGCAGCTCAATTTTTGGTCAGGGAAGGAGATAATGAATGTGTCTAACGCTCCAAGTCTATGAGAAACAGCAACAAGTAACTAAAGCCATAATGTGGGGGAATAAGGGACCTAGATTTTTTTAACTCTGCTATTACTATAAGCTATTTGGATGATACAGGGATAAAGGGGAAGGGGACCTTTCTACTTAACAGCCCTAACTGTGCTGTTCTTATGAAGGAAGTCCAAACAACAAGGTGTCAATATGAGTCAGAGAAGCAGTGTGAACTCAGTGAAGCAGTGTGGTATAGTGGATAGAGTACAAAACATGGAGGGAGGATGATCTGGGTTATAATCTTGCCTGAGACACTTACTAGCTATGAGACGCTGGATATCACCTCACCTCTCTAAGACTTGGTGTCCTTGTTCATAAAAAGAAGGCATTTTACTTGACTCTACAATTTCTTCCATGCGCAAATCTATGATCCTTTGACTTTAGGACCGTTAAATAGTGGGAGCCACCAGAGTAGGAGGAAAATTGTGTTGTTCAAATTACTATGAATAGTTTTTGTATTTTCTCCAGTGTTAATGGGCTCAGACAAGTCCTTTTTGCATTTTCTGCATTTGCTATGGAGTGGCATAAAGTCTGTCTCCTATTCATTACCTTGAACGTTTCTACAAGGCCAAGGGGACTCATTTTATCGATATCTGTAGAGACCTAGACACAATTCATGTTCAGATATTTTCCTAGAATATACTCTGGGTGTCATAATGGGCCAGAAAGAGAGTAATATTTTAGTGGTAAGACCAGATATAGTCCATGTGAGCCCAGAGCTTGGAGCACTGGACCATGGGCTATGTTCAAGTATTTGAATAATGCTCTGCTGAGTTCAAAAGGCTAAGCGCTAGCCAATCAGTGCTGATAATTAGTAATTCATCAAATGCAAAATCCAAGTGCCCCTGCCCAGTGCATCTGCTCTCCAGATTAGAAATGCTCCTCAGCACCTCAATAGGTCCCAACTGCTTTCCCCTGGATACTTTAGGAAGCCTAACACTAACACCAGAAAACACTATCCTCATTTCTATGAATTCTTTTGAGAGCTAATCAGACTCTGATCCCTGATTAGGAGGAACTCACCTTCAGGATCAGCCACTGCATGAGACCCAGATAGTAGAGAATAGACATAATACAGCTGAAGAAGACGATAATGGGTAATACCTGAAAGCAAAAAAAAAAATGAGAGTGTGTGCCCAAGGGCATAGTGGAGCCCTGGGCAAAAGAGGGGGTTCAAGGATTGACATTTCACAAGGTCTTACTTTAAACATATTTAGGAAGGGAGTTTTGTTTGCAATACATTGGTTGACACTATTGAGATAACAAAATTTTTTTCTGAACTACATGAACATTCCTTCCATTTTCATCACTGACCCCAGCATCTTCTCATTCACCTAGATTCAAAACCTTGAGGACTTCTTTGGTTCCATCTTTCTTCTTCTATAACCATTCAGTCACCAAGTCCTATAAATTCTAATTGTCTCAGTCCTTAGTCTTTGGTGCTACTGTGTCTATTCTCTTAATCTCCAAGAACTCATCCACTTCCACAGCCTCAAACCATCGACCTTCTCTCCTGTGATCCAGTCCTATATCACTTTACAGAACATCTCTATCCACCTTTGATTCTTCCCTCTTATTTACTCCTTATCTGTCAAGCACTGTGAATTCTTCCTTCCCATTCCCTCCTTCCCATTCCTAGCTATGCTAACAAGTCCAGGCATTTGGCACTTCATGCCTGAATTGGTCACCTAACTAATATGTATCCTCTACTCCATTCAATATATATATTCAATATATTTATTCAAAATATATATTCAATGTAATTGAATACATACATTTAATGGAGTAGGGGACATAGATTAGTTACATATATAATTCAATATATATAAAATTGTATATATATGATTCAATATATATTCAATATAATCCATTTAATATATTACTGTGAGACTACGTCCATACTCTGACCCTTCAAGAATCTGTAATTTCATCAGTGTGTATGCTCTATTATCACAGATTGCATCCCCTCTCTAACTTAGTAGATGTTGCTATTGCCAAAAAATGTATCACCCTCACTCAACTTGGTAATGAGCCTTTCCAGACTTAGCTAGGGTGGGCCTTAGACAGCAGTCCATCACCAGGCCTATTTGTAAGGTCTTTCCAGCATAAGAGGACATGCCAGAGATTGTACTCTGCTGACAAAGCCCTCCAAAACCCAAGGTTATCTCCACACAATAATGAGGCATTGGAGTAAGACTTTGTGAGGGCCTACCAGATTAACTTTCCTAAATATTTATTTAGTTAGCTTCACTTCCCAGTTCAAAAACACACAATAGACATTCCTCAACCCCTTCTCCCCCTTCCCCTGCCACACACAGGATAAAGTTGAAACTACTTGGATAGGCCTTCAAGGCCTTCCACAATCTGACATTATCTTATTTATCCAAAATTTTCCCTAATTCCCAACTCAAACCTTCTGTTCCAACAAAGCTCCTTTCATCATCTGTCCAATAATCCAGACTTATTTTCCACTTCCAGCCTTTGCTCATGCTGTTTCCCCAAACTGGAATGCCCTCCTTTCCCTCTTTTGCCCATCCTAATTCAACCCATCTTTCATGGCCCAGCCTGAGCCCTATGTCTTCGAAGAAACTTCCATCATTTCTCCAGTCCACATTAATTCGGTTAAGTCCTATGACAAATCTTTCCTTAAGTACTTATTAAGCACCTACCTAACGCCAAGTACTGTGCTAACCACTTTATAAATATTATCTCATTTGATCCTTACAACAACCCTGGAAGGTGCTATTATTATCCTCCCTTTACAGTTGAGGTAACTGAGGCAGACGGAGTCATCAAATTTGCCCAGGGTCATACATATGGTTCGGTATCTTAGGCTAAGCCCTGCATGGACCAGTTGTCTCTGAATGTCTCTACCATTCAACTTTCCATTTATAAGAATTGGTGAAGAGATATATGGGTTTGACCTAAGCTTAGATCTCATGTTGGAATGTAGTGAGACATACTGATAGATATATAGGGTGGAACCAAATGGTAAGGATCCTTGGTCTGAAGACTGTAAATCTTTCTCTAGTGGCAATTGAGAGTAATTTTGTGTTAGGGGGAAGGGATGTGACCTGAGAAAAATAAAGGTCTAGGAAGAAGCAAGGACTGATTAGGTAGGAGGGCTGAGACAGAGGGAAGAGGCAAAGGTGATGATAGGTCCAGACACTGGCGAAATATCAGTCTCAGCATTAAAAACAGAGATGGCTGTTTATCTATTTTACACCAGGCCTCAAAACACATAAATATTATTTGAACCTTGTCCTATATGACAAGGTAAACAAAAAAGGTAAGGAGGCAGTGCTGAAAAAGCCCTGGCCTGAGATTTAGGAATACAAGGGCTGAGCCTAGTTCTGAATGGAACTACATCTGCGCAGCCCTGGGTAAATCACTTGAGAGTTGGTCTAAAGATAATGCTGTCAAACTCAAGCAAAAACAGATCTCTGTGGACCACAAATGGACTTAGAAAGCCACAGATTAACATAAACTATATGGTATATTTATTTTTTTATCAACATTTACCAATTACATTTTAATCTGGTTCAGGTGGTACTCAGGAGCTTGCCAACTGTGAGTCCTGAAACTTCTGAGATCTATTCCAGTGCTAAGAGTCTCTGGATCCCAAAGCCCAGTCCCTAAAGGGGATGGCACAGCCCCTTATTGTATCAGTGATTAGGAGTCTGAGAAGATCTCACAGCTAGGTACCTGGAAGAAATCTTTTCTACACAGAGATAAGTCAACTTTTCACGGGAGGACAGCCTGGCAGAATGGGAAGTGCCCTGGATTTGGAGTTAGGACACCTGGGTTTGAATCCAAGTTGTGCCACTTACTGTATATGTGACTTTGGGCAAATACTTAACCTCAGGGGGCTGGTTTACTTATATCTATACTTGCCTCCTCCATAATCTGGGATCCAGTGACGCTGGCCTTCTTGCTGTTCCTCAAACAAGACACTCTGCCTCCAGACTCTGGGCATTTTCACTGACTGTCTGATACCTGGAATGCTTTCTCTCCTAATTTGCCTCTCTGGACTTCCCTGATTTCCTTTAAGTCTCAGTTAAAATTCCATCTTCTTTGAGAAGCTGTTCTTGATACCCTTTCATGCTATTGCCTTCCCTCTATTGACTATATATAATTTATCTTGTATCTATCTAGCTTGAACTTTGTCATTTCCATGTTGTCTTCTCCATTAGACTGTGAATTCCTTGAGAGCAAGAGCTAAATTTCTCCTTTTCTGCATCCCCAGTTCTTGGCACAGTGCCTAACACGCAGTAGGTACTTAATAAATACTTATTGACTGACTGTCTAGACTTCCAGATCCAAATCTATGATCCACATGGTCCTCACTCTGCTGTTTCCTCCCTGTGTGATCTCAGTCAAGCCACTCAGACTCATTGAATTCATCTATAAAATTAGAGAGTTGGATTAGATAGAGGTTCTTGGCCTGGGGTCCGTGACCTTGTTTTTAAAAATATTCTGATAATTGTATTTCAATATAATTGGCTTCATACTTTTTACAGACTTAAAACATTATTCTGAGAAAGGGTATAGCAGGGGTGGGGAACCTTGAGCCTCAAGGTCACATATGACCCTCTATGTCCTCAGGCGCGGCTCTTTGACTGAATCCAAACTTCACAGAACCAATCCCCTTAATAAAAGGATTTGTTCTGTAAAACTTGAACTCAGTCAAAAGGCTGTGCCCAAGAGCCTAGAGGGCCACATGTGGCCTAGAGGCCACGGGCTTCACCATACTGCCAAAGAGGTCGATGACATTAAAAAAAAAAAAAGGTTAAGAACTCCTAGACTAAATAATTTCTTTGAGCTTTAAATATTACAGTTTTAAAACCAGTCATTTTTTTCACTGTGATTTAGGAAGATGCAGAGAAGACATCACCCACCCCCCCAAAAAAAAAATCCAAGACCCTTTTTTTCCTCCATAAGTTTAGAGAGCTTGGTTATATTAGCAGGGCTCTCTATACCACACCCTCTAAGAAAATCCAACTATAATCTATAATCTAAACCACAGGAAGTAGACTTCGAATGCAGAATTGAAATAACCCTGCTGAGGGACACTTCTAGGTTCCCTCCCTTCCTAGAGGGAATTCAGCCAAGACTCTGCTCTGCATTCTGTCAGATCTTCCTCCTTCCTGACTCCAGAACAATATAAATTCTTCCTTCTGAGATATTGCCTCTAGAGGTATCAGAGAGGAACCTTCGTCCCCCACACTCCAGCAAGGATGTGCAGAATTGAAGGCATCATTCAGTTCAGCCCTTCAACGGCTCTATTTTCCCATCAATGGCCCAATGTAAATAGAAAAGTACAGATGGAAGAGAAAGTCATGTATCCGAAGGAGGGCAGCCTTGGAAGGGGCCTTGGATCTGGGAGCCTTGAGCTAGGAAAGGTTCTGTTCCTCACCTCTGCGTCTGGGAAAGCCCAGCACCCTCTAAGGTTCAGCTCTAGCTCCATCCCAGCTGCTTACTGATTCCCCCAGTTACTAATGCCCAATCCCAAATAACTGCTCTGAATTTATTTAATGGTATACATCTTATTTTCCCTTCAGTAAAATGTAGGCCCTAGTTGTAGCAGATTCTCAATCTTGTTTGTGTCCTTGACCTCTTCGGCCATCTGATAAAACCTACAGATGTTTTCTCAGAGAATAATGTTTTTAAATGCACAAATAAACTACATAGGATTACAAAGAAAATGGATTATATCAAAGTATAGTAATCAAAACATTTTTACAAGAATTCACAGACCCCCTAAAATCTGTCCACAAGCTCCAGGTTAAGAACTCCCACTCTAGAACATAAACTCACTTCTGGTTGCTGTTGTTGTTGATCAGTCATATCCAACTCTTCAAGACCTCATTTGAGGTTTTCTTGGCAGAGATCCTGGAGTGGTTTGCCATTTCCTTCTCCAGCTCATTTTACAGAAGAAGAAACTGGGGCAAACAGGGTTATGTGACTTGTCCAAGGTCACACAGCTAGTAAGTGTCTGGGGCCAGATTTGAACTCAGGAAGATGAGTCTTCCTGACTCCAGGCCCAATACTCTATCCACTGTGCTAACTGTCCTGGGCTTAGGTAGATATGATATAATAAAAACTATAATTAGCATTTATATAAAGCATTAAGGTCTTCAAAGTTCTTTACAAATTTGAATTCAGGCCCTCCTGACTCCAGGCCCAGCACTCTATCCACTGCACCACCTAATGCTCACTTAGAGGGAACATTTTGTTTTAATTTTTGAATTCCCAGAAGTGAGTTTAATGTGTGGCACATAGGAAGTGTCTAATCAATGCTTGTTCATAGAGGGTCACTGGGCTAGAGCTGGAAGGGATCTCGGAGGCCATCTAGTTCGGCCCCCTCAGGTAAGGAAACTGAGATTAAGTGACTTGTCCAGGCACACAGCATCTGAAGTAGGATTTGAACCCAGATCCTAACACTCCAATGCCTCTTCTTCTTTTCAGAGTACAACACCTTCGAATAAAATAGACCTTAGAGTCCAGGTCTCAAAACTCCTTGTGCTCTTTCTACCATGCCACATTGCCAACCATGCTTACATACAATCACAGCATGTTAAAGCCAAAAGGAACCCTGGAGCTTGGGATAGTCCAAGTCCTCCATTTTTCCATTGAGGCCCAGAGAGATGGAATGCCCTGTTCTAAGGCCCACGGTGAGTTAGCAGCAGCTACTCCTCCAGCAGAAAGCTCCCAAGGAACCCACGCCCCTTGTCATTTGAGGTGATGAATGGGTTTCCTTGGTTCCCTTTATTTACCTACAACATTCTTGCTGGAATCTTTCTGTGTTATATGAGCTCCCAGGAACTACTTTCCCCAGATGACTGCATCATCTTAGGCACTGACGCCTCGGCAGCTATGTCACCCCCTGAGCCCATCAACACAGCAATTGTCACCAGCAACATCCACATTTAGCAACCTTTCCACCACACTCTGAGCCAGCCACAAGTGAGAATTGGCAAGTAGGTCTCCACAAGGGTCAGTTCTGGGCCCAGAGTCATTGGAGATCCTTAAAAAGGGAGTGTCTGGGAGAAGACACCAAGGCCTCCCAAGGACTATCTACTGAGTGACTGAGCAGTGAACCCCAGATAAATGCCATGGAGTTTGGTTAATGACAAATCAACATCACTTATTACTTCCTCCTTGATTAAATGTTAAGTCTCAAAGTCCTTCATCACCAATTAATAAGTTGTTTGGTTTGTTTTTTTTCTTGGTGATACTGAAAGGCTATTAATGTGGAGGACAAAGTACTAGACTTGGGATCAGGAAGACCCAGATTTAAATCCTGTCTTGGACTCTAGCAAGGTGACCGTGGGCAAGTCACCTCAGTCTCAATTTCCCCTTTTGGAATAATCATGTGCTTACCATTCAAGGGTATCATGAGGCTCAAAAGTGACAGTGCATGTAGAGAAGCTTTGCAAAGCTTCAAGTAGTATTTAAATGGAAGTGATACCCATTTTGAGGCTGGGAAAACAATGTCATTTTCCTATTTGTTGTAACTGTTAAAGCTACTAGAGTAAGAATCCAGAGACCTGGGTCTTAGACACTAACTAGCTCTGTGTCCTTGAATAATCTCTGTGCCTTGGTTTCCTCACCTGCAAAATGAATGTGTCAGACCAGATGGTCTAAAGTTCCTTCTAGTTCTTGACCTTCCAAGTTTATGTGTATAACTAGATTTAAGTTAAGACCAGAAATCTGGGCTCTCTGCTAATTCATCTGGGTTTTTTTTTTTATTTTTATAAAGTAACATGATGTCAGAAATATAATTTGAGCTCCTCTCAAAATTGTGTAACTTTGAGATAAACATCTAATCTGGTTTTATTATGGTGTTAACTTGGCATTAACTTTTGTGTTACAGAAACCTCCTGGGTTAGAGGAGGTCCCAGGCACCACTTTTTGTATTTGTCCCTGGATTGAACCAAGAGTTTAACAAGCTCATTCCCATGTACCCTTGAGTCTGTGGCAGGGCAATCACCCTGGGCCCAGAACTGGGACAAAGCATTTGTGTTTGTGTATTTTAGGCTTCGTCTGAAAACCACCTCCTCCCCCGCCCTGTGTGTTACTGTCAAAGGAGCCTCTGAGCCTTCTCTATAAGTGGTATGATCTCACTTTAAGGTTTGCAAAGGGTTTTTTTAACCTATTTTATTTCATTTGATCTTCACAACCACCCAAGGTAGGGGCTATCATTAGCCCCATTTTACAGATGAGAAAACTGAAAGAAGGTAAGTGACCTGCGCAAGAATCACACCGTTATAGGGTATCTGGGGCAGAATGTAAACCCACTCCAGCTTCTAGCACATTATCCACCACAAAACACTACTCATCACATGTGACTGGATTTATCACGAAATAAATACCAATGGGTCTAGAGAACAAAATTTTCTAGCATTTAAAAAAGTTCATTTATAAAAAGTCATATCAAAAAGTATCTCTTGTTGGACCTATAGGTTACACCCTAGGCATCTGCCTACCTTGCCTTTCTCTAGCCCTAATGCTACCTAAACCCCAGCCCTGTTCCATCATCTAAGCCCATATGGTATCCCCCAAACCTGGACCTTAATCCCACAGACTTTTCACAGGATGGGCATATTATAAAATTCTTTATTTAACTGTATACCTAACTCCAGGCACAGAACAAATCCTTGTCCGTGCTAACCACTTCCTGACAAGAAGATGGGTGATGGACTCAAGATGGAGAATAAATACATTTTTGGACATGACCAACTGGGGAATTTGTTTTGCTTAACTATGTATGTCTATTATAAAAGTGGTTTGGAGGTTTTGTTTGTTTGTTTTTCCATTTGGGAGGAAATGGAGGTAGTAGGGAGAGAAAATAAATCCTTATCAATTGAAAAAAATAGTCTTTAAAAATCCTTGCCCATATTTAAAAAGCCAATTTGCCTAAATCTAGCTCCCTGACATCAGGAGACACTCAATCCCCAGACAGCTCCATTGTGGCCCTGGCTTGGCAGGTCATTGAACCAAGCTCTCCAATGGCTTGATGTCTGGCAAGCAGCTGCTCCAGGATGTCTCCTATCTATAAATGCAGACCTGACCTGAAAGGCAAAGACGTCCTTCACCAGCGTCTCCCCAAAGACAAAACTGGAGCCAGATACAGTGTAGTCCAGGAAAATCTGAGGGAGGAATCAAAAAATACAGCATGAAAGGAGGAAGGAAAGACAGACAGGAAGAGAAACCAGTTTTCCTGCCTCCAGAGCTCCCCTCCCACTGGCTAGAGTAGCCACCAGTTAACAGTGTGAGACCCAGGATCCTCTTGGTGACTGCCTCTGCCTCACTAACATGCTCAGCAGAGATAATGAGTCTTGGTCAGCAGATGAGGCCCTGGTTTGTCCTGTGGGCCAGGGCCTACAGACTGAATTCTCCAATGCATAAAATCTAAGATCTGTAGAGAATCTCAGAAATCACACACTCATAAATCTAAAGCTGTAAGGGTTGCCTGAGACCATCTAGTCTCATATTATAGCTAAGGAAATGGAAGCACAGGGAGGGTGTGCCCAAGGTCATCTGGGTAGTAAGCATCAGAAGCAGAATCTGAACCCAGGGCCTCTGACTCTAAAGACAAGCCTTTCCCTTTACTAATGAGGAAATAGAGGACAAAAGAAGGCAAATGACTTGACCAAGATCACACAGAAAGTCCCTATGTCTCATTCATTCTTGATCCAGTTTTGTCTCAGCAATATCACACCATCCTGCAGCCGAGGGTTGAAAAATTTGAACCCACCCTTCTAGAAAAAAAGGTGTCTTCGTGGCTTCTCATCCTCTAGCAGGAACATAGAAGACCCAAGTCCTAGATTTACACCCATTAATGCAGATGTTTGAATGGATGGAATATATGATCAATGCTACAGGAGAGATGAATTTTAATAGGCCATACATACATTTCATAGTCCACTAATGTCCTGCTGGTTTCTGTGATGCTGCTAGTTTGGGGAAAGTCAAGGTTTGTAAAAGGCAAGGGGGTAATGGGACCCAACAGCTGGAGGCTGGGGACCAAGGGGTGTGTATGGGTCTAGGGGTAAGGCAGGGAGGTTGAGAAAACAGATGCTGATGGAGAAAACTGAGTCACTGATTCCCTTGGAGACTAGGAGAAAGCTGCTGCTTCTCTCAAGTCATCATTTTGAACAATCCCCCATCTCCGGGTCTGAGAGAGCTCAGAGGCTGGAAAGGCTTTAAGCCCCTTGGGAGAATGTTCCAACTCAGTATTTCAGAGGTGTTACTGGGGGCACCAGCTACGGTTTCCAGATCTGAGACAAATTAGTATGATAACCACCAGTCTTTAAAAAAAGAAAAAGAGAGAGAAAGATTGGACCAGATGATCTTTTAGATTCCCCCATCCAGCTTTATACTTCTACAATTTCTACAATCTCATCCCATATCTCAAGTGAAATAGTAGATAGAAAAGTGCTTTGAAAAGGATGAAGTATTATATCAAACCAAAGAATGATGATTATTCCTAAACAAAATGACCAAGCTTCATACCAAAAAAAAAAACTATAAGAAGATACCTCCCCCACCCCACTTTTTTTGGCAGCCACAAGTGTGAAATCTGCATATAACATCAAACATTCAATATATCCTACCTGGTTCTACCTTCCCAAGGCAAGAAGACACAAATAGAGCCCAGGGCCCAGTCTACCATACCTTGATCTGGTCACCCAGCCACTGGAATGCCACAAATCCAGGTTCAGTTCTGATAACAAAGATGCCAAGAACAAATTGCAGAGCAAGGCCCCATGATACAGCCCTCCACGACACCTGAAATACAGAAGAAAATGAGGCCCATGTTTTCCAGGCCTCTGACACAAAAGTATGGCCTCTAGGTAGCAATTCATCACCTAGGAGCTCAGAGAAGAACGTGGGATAAGGCCGGGAGCAAGCCAGGAGATTACCAAGAGCTATTTCCCCTGGTCTAGTGGATTTGGTCAGTTTGGTGCAATGGATTGAATAGAGAGGACTGAGACACTGAATCCCTCTGTGACCTAGACACCTTACCCCAATGAACTGTGACCAGAACCTCTAAGATCTCTAAAACAAAGCCATTCTCTCCAAGATTAGGGGATTTTCTAGTGCTACTTTCAACAGAAATGTATTTATGGGGGACCCATGGCCTGACTTGAATCCAATGTGCCTTATCTAGGACTGAACCGAACTTGACAGTTTTGATGAGTCATATTTAGGTCCCTGCACTAACACCCCCTGGGAAAAGTAAGCAGAGGGACCCTATCCCCAGCCATGAATATAGAATAAGAGACTCTATTTCAAGAACTGAGGCACTTTCTCTGGCACACCATTCAATGCCTCCATAACCTGAAGAAGCCTTCCAAATCCAGAAGGTCAAACAGAGGAAAAACAAAGATGAAATGATCCCTTCCACTCAATGTGCAGGAGTGTGCTGCCAGCAGGGACTGAGGGAGGCTAAAACCCAGGTTCACAAGTCTAAGGGAACAGGAGGCCATGATCCTGATTGTAGTGAGCCTGGGGCTTGTGAGAAGAACCTACCCCACCCTACAGTCACCCAGACTGCAGCTGGAGCCAGGAGGAATTCTTTGCAAGCGCTTTCTTCTTCTCATGGTGCCCATCTCCCTTCTACTGTAAGGTGAAATAAACCATTTTGCTATTTACTTAGCTGTCTGTGTGACCTTGGGCAAGTGGCTTACTTTCTCTGGGCCTCAGTCTCTTTGTGTGGAAAGTGAGGAGATTAGACTAAATGAATAAATGACCTCTAAAGTCCTTTCCAACTTTAAATCTCTGATCCTGTGACTAGGCTCGCTAAGTCCCCTTCCTGTACAATGCAGTGGGAGGGACCACCCTAGGACTGAATACATTCCCTCCAATCCAACATCCACCATTCAACTGCCTCAGGTGCCCGTTTCAGACACATCCCTAAGGCATAACTGCTTCATAACCACTTATCAATACCCTCAGGCTCATACTCATCCCTCAGCAATCTCCACTGATACATGGGGTGGGAGAGTGGGGGAGGGGTGGGGAGGAACTTTGCTAGTCTAGTCATAGGATAACAGGTTTTTCTGGAAGAAAGAGAGCCCTGAGGAGTTCATGAGAAACCACTGGGGAAGAAAGAAGAGGCTCCATCCCTCCCTCCCAGCCCTCTATAGACAGCCCAGCCTGTAGACTTACTGCGAGGTGATGTTTAGAGCAGGCAAAGAGGAAGATGACGAACGTACAAACACCTGCAAAGGACACCAGCTGCTCCGGCCGTTGCGAGGTGTCCAGAGCCAGCCACAACACCAGGCCCACCAAAGCAGCTGCCCCTAGGCACCTGCACATGTAGTACCAGGGAACATGTTACTCACCACCCATGGGTAAGCCCACCAAGAGCTGAAACTAAGAAAGGCCAACTGGGGCTTTGTGCTAGGGTACCAGTTTCCAAGAGGATCACACTTCTATTAGATTGGTCTAGAACAAGGAGAAAGTCCTACCCAGGCCTCTCTGGGTCTCTGGACTAGACTCAGAAATGAATTTAGGATTTTTCCAAAGGTTGTACAGACTTTCAGACCTAGCCCAGGAACTGTGCCTGATGACCACTCATTCTTTATTTTGCGTAAACATTAACTGCCTAGTGTGTACAGAATGAGAAGAAGCATAGTATGGTGGGTACATTGCTAAACTTGGAATCAGGAAGGCCTGAGTTCAAATCCCACTGCTTACACTTACTAGCTGTGTGATCACAGGCAAATCATTTTTCTGTACTTTGATTTCTGAGGCAACTTTCTAAGACTTTATCAATCAATAAAGGAAGTTCTCAGGCCTATGAAATTACAAGGCCTTTACCTGCTGACTTGTGCAGAGTCCTGAGATAGGCTTTGAGGAAAAAACAAAATTTAAGATAAGATAAGATAGGTCCTCTGCCCTCATGGAATTTGTCCCTAGTTGTGACAAAGCAGGGCCAGCCCAAGGAGCTTGGTACAGAGGGCACTTGGGCACTCTCAGCTGGGTTCAGATTCACAGAGGCCCAGGAATGTTGCCAGTGTGAAGAGTCAGGTGAGAGCACCAATCAACAGCTGGCCAGTGTCCAGCCTATGTCATGAGTTTTCCAAATCACTCTCATACCTTGAAAGCCTACATTTTAGAATAGTAAATTCCAAAGGGGGTGAGGAGAGGTGGATGCCCCCACTGAGCATGTCCTTTCAACAGCAGGAGGTTTAATCAGAATATATATCGAGGACAGGGTGAGGAATCTTGTTTGTTGGTTTGTTGGGTGTTTCTCTCTTTCCATGGTTGTACATTCTCCAAGTAATAGAGCACTTAATGCTATTCTCAGGGCCAGGCCTCCAGCACCCAAGCCGGCAGATGCTAATCCAGGCTGGCCTGTGGCCCAGGACACTGTGACCCAGGGACCAGGGAAATGTTGGTGTGGGAATCCAAAGCCTGAGACTGAACAGAGACATGTTCCAGCTCACCCAAAGCCCGAGGCAGCAGGGGTGAGGAATCTGAATCCTCAAGGCCATACGTAACCCTCTAGGTCCTCAAGTGTAGCCCTTTGAATGAATCCAAACTTCACAGAACAAATCCCTTTAGTAAAAGGATCTGTTTTGTGAAGGTTGGATTCAGTCAAAGGGCTGCATTTGGGGACCTACAGGGCCACATGAAACCTCAAGGTCACAGGTTCCCCAGCCCTGGTAGGAAGCACACAAATTAGGATAAGATGGAAGAGCTTCAAAACCACATAGATCTTACTGAGCCAGTGAATCAAACAAGGGTAACCAGAGAAAGAAAGCACAATTTGGTCAGATTCCCCATGGTGTGGGAAGACGAGCCCAGAAGTGAGTGGAATAATTTGGGGCCCACAAAATTCAAATAAATGGGCTTATCTCCCCCACGTAGTAGTGGGAAGGGAGAGGGCATGGTGCTTTGACAGCCTAGCCTAGTTCAGAATGACCCACTAACATGGCAAGGAGAGGCAGCCAGGCCCCCAAGGGGCCTTCTCTTACTCACCGTTTCAGCCAGAGATTCAAGGTGGGATTACTGAGGGGCTGCAGATATCTTAACAGTTTCTTTCCCAAAAGTTTTTTGAACAGGTTGTAGGCCAGAAAGAAAAGAACTAGACATGTGAGGATGAACAAAGCTAGAGCCCTTTGGAAATTCAGGAGACAGGCTGTCAGCACAAAGGCCACATAAGCTAGAAGAGATAAAAGAATAGGGGGAGAACTTAAGGATAATGACTTCTCCAGAGTAAGTGCAATCCCTATGCCCAAGTAGCTTTGCCTTTCCCTACCCCTAACAGAGGCTACAGGGGCAGTAAGGATGGGGAGCAAGTGACTCAGTTGGTCTTATTGTCCAGCCTTAGGAAATCAAAAATTCAATCCCACAAGAGCAGGATTATAGAATAAGATCATCAACACGGAAGTGAAGGACCTTTAGAGGCAATCTGGTCCAATCCTTTCTTTACAGATGAGGAAACTGAGGACCATGGAAGTTAAGTGATTTTCTGAAGGCCAAACAGAGAGTTAAGCCTCAGAGGCAGGTTAGAAAGCCAGAACCTCAGACATAGAGAATTTGAGAGCTGGAAGGGACCTGAATGGGTCTTCTGACTGCAGACTCAGTGCCTTTTCTACTATATCATGATGCTAAGAGCAAAGATAGGTTGTTAGAGCTGGAAGAGACCTTGGAGACCATTTAATCCAACCCTTCCATTTTATAGCTAAGAAAACTGAAGGCAAGGGCATTAAATAATTTACCCAGAAGCACCCACCTAGTTAATATCTAAGCAAAAGCTAAAATCCGGGTCTACAGGCTCAGCACAGCATTCTTTCTGCCATGTAGTACTATCCCTCAACCACCAAATATGTAACTGATCAATTAACAAATATGCATTGACCTACCACGTGCAAGGAATGGGGGAGGGATCCCAACATGAACAAGGCATGGACCTTTCCTTCAATGAACTTTGAAGTGTCAATTGCTTCTGGGGAACTCAGAGGGTAAAGGACAGCACGTATCAGGGACTTCAGGGAAGGCACACTGGAAAGGGTGGACTCTTTGGGAGATGCCAAAAAGGGGGAAGCCAAAATTTAGACAGTAAATTTGTGGAATTACAGAATTGGCACTTCTCTGGGGACCAGAGCTAGAAGGAGTCTTTTGTGAACTTTGAACCAGG
This sequence comes from Pseudochirops cupreus, assembly GCA_028627135.1. Classification (NCBI taxonomy): domain Eukaryota; kingdom Metazoa; phylum Chordata; class Mammalia; order Diprotodontia; family Pseudocheiridae; genus Pseudochirops; species Pseudochirops cupreus. The sequence goes on from CM053582.1 coordinate 487,563,946, forward strand.
TGTCAGGTGGGGGGGGGGGGGGGCATGTGGAATTCTTCTGTGTCCCCAGGAAGAACAGATTTGGTGTCTCACCTGTACACAGCAGGCCCAAGAAGATCCATCGAAACAATTCAGTATGATCTCTGCAAAACGTTCTCACCTTTGAAGAAACCGGCTGCAATCTTCTCCTATCAGAGCCAACAATTAGTAACTGATTTTGCCGAGCTCTCATCTGCCCCAGCTAACTCCTATACCACCAGCGATCCTGGAGGTCTTCGGGTTAAATCTGTTTAGTCCCACAAAAAGCTAAGTAACTGCCATGTCATCCCAGCAGATGCACCAATGCAAGTGGGCAGCAGGTCAGGGCAAACCTTACCCTAGGCCGAACTGGATGAATATCATCCCCAGATGACTTGCATTCATCAGGAAAGGGAACTAAAAACTATCAGCCTCAGGAATACTATCCTTCCACTCACATGTTCATATGTGTGATACGTACACATATACATATATAGCGTGTACATGTACACATATATGCATGTATACCTATGTGCCTATATAAACATGAACTGTACAACTTTAATATGTATGTGTATAATATAGACTTACATTTGTAAGTCATATAGGTAATATTCTTATATAATGACATACATGCCTAATATATGCATGTGTTTGATACATATCATGTATGTGTGGTATATATACACACACTTGCAGGGCCGTGGTACAGTTCAGTTCCCATGCTCTGAAGGGCAATATTATCCTAACATTTCCATCCCCAGAAGAGAGTTTTCTGCATCCCTTTCCCCCATCCCACATTTCCTTCCCCTCTGCAGAAAGTCAGGTGGACATTTCTATGCAGGAACACCATTCCCACAACCCACAGCCTAGTAAAACGTCTTGGAATCTCCTGAATCTAAAGGTCTGGCCTGTGAGGAGGTGATATAGGCGATAGAGAGGTGATATGCACCACTGGAGAAGACCCCTCATCCCTATTTCTTGACAATTTCTTCTGACCCACTTCAGGGTTTCCCCAGTAGCTAGAATCAGAAGACATTGGTATAGGGTTGGGGGTTGGAGGGGAAAAAGAATAGAGAAAAAGGAGCCCCTGGACAGAACCTTTCTCCCTCTCACTGCCTCCTGCTCCCACCTTTAGCTCTTGTCACCACACAAAGAGAAGTTCTAAGCCTCATACCTCCAGAATGGGGAGGGCTGGGCTCCAGCATCCAAACCAGTCCCCCGTTCTTCATCCCATACAGGTCTATCAGTGTTCCGGCCTTCCTCCTCCACACGCAGACAAAGACCAGACAATGAAAAAGGAGAGTCAAAAAATATTCACTAAGAGCTTAAAACATGCTCAGTTTCCAGAGTAAATACAAGTACTACCGAGGCAGCTGATGATACAGTGGACAAAGCACTGAGACTAGAACCAGAAAGATCTGAATTCAAATCCAGTCTCAGACACTAGCTAGGTACTTAACCTCTGTTTGCTTTCAGTTGCCTCAACTGTAATGTGGGGATAATAATAGCACTTACCCCTCAGGGTTATTGTAGGGATCAAATGAAGTATTTGCCAAAAAAAAAAAAGCACTTAGCACAATGCCTGGTACTTACTAGGTGCTACACAAATGCCCATTCCCTTCCCCATTGTGCATGGCACAGTGGAAAGATCACTGAACTCCAAGTTGGAAGACCAGTTCCCATCGCAGCTCTGACACTTGTTGACCATATAATTGTGGGCAAGTCACTGAACTCTTTCAAGTTCCTTCCTTCAACTTCCTCAACTTCCTTACCTCATCTGAAAAATGGGACAATAGTAACAATTAATACTCATATAATACCTTATGCCTTACCTCTTAATGACTCTGAGGAAGATGGCATACTATCTACATAAGACGTGGTTTCTACCCTCTTGGAGCTCACAGACTGGTAGGTGGATTTAACACAAACAGAAGCATATTATCTTGATTTTATAGGTAAGGAGACTGAGGTCCAGAGAGGTTAGGTGACTTTCCTAGAGCTACACAGCTAGTAAATAGCAGAGTCAGACCTCAAACCTAACTATTCTGTTTCTGTCCACTATACCATACCATCTAATGCACATGATGACTGTAAAGAAAATGTTTTGTGAGTTTAAACTGTTAAACACAGTTTCATTCATCAGTTCAGAAAAAAATAAACTGTAAAAATAAAAATTGATGAGAACATGGTTCTGAAACACATTTGTGTTTGATATATTTGGGGGGCGGTGAACAATTTTATACTTCTCTGGCAATTTTGAAGACCCAGGTGGGTTCTGATAGTAATATTTATACTGGTTTGTGATTCATCTTGAAATATATACTTTGCTGTCTTTGTGGTGGCAAAGGATTGGAAATGGAGGGGGCGACCGTCAGTTGGGGAATGGCTGAACAAGTCATAGCATGTTAATGTGATGGAATACTCTGGTGCACTGAGAAATGATGAAGAGGATGGTTTCAGAGAAACCTGAGAAGACTTGGATGAACTGATGCCAAATGAGGCAAGCAGAACCAAGAGAACAGTTTATACAATTGTTAAGACAAACTACTTTGAAAGAATTAAGAATTCAGATCAATTCAATGACCAGCCATGATTCCAGAAGATGTTCTTTAAAACCAAGCTCAGATATTGCTACTGGGTAAGGTCTCTCCTGATTTCCCCAGTTAATAACACTCTCTCCATCTTGAAAGCACTTCCTATATACTTTATATTTCCTTATTTATATATTATGTATGTATTCTCTCTCAACAGAATGTAAGTTCCTTGAGGGCAGGAACTTTCACTTTTGTTTCTGTATCCCATCACCTTGTACCTAAGAGGCCCCTAAAGAATGTGTGCTGATTTAAAAACATTAATGTGTAGAAGTTTACTGGCATTCTAGTGAAGTGTTAGAGTAAAACTAGATAAAGCGAAAGGTTCTCTGATAAAGATTTTAACTATATCATTTATATTAAAACACATGCATATAATAATATAATAAATATAACTGATATAGTTAAAATAGTATAAATTTTAACTATAGAAACGCTATATCTACAAATATAACACAGTCTCTGCCTTTAGAAGTTTACAGTCATACAGGGAAGATAAGAGACAGACATATTAGAAACAATTAGACAACAAAGTAAAAGGGAAATTAAATTTAGCTACATCAGACAAACACGTCATGACCAAGAGGAGGTGATATCAACGCAGCCTAGAATTACTGAGGGAGGCTTCATGGAGATAAGACCTGCTTTGGGCTTTGAAGGATGGATACTAACTTGCATGCTTCTTAGAATCATAGAGCCTCAGATAGCAAAGGGATACTTAGAAATGATTTAGTCAATCCTTACCTATGGCATTTGGAGCAGGGGAGAGTGAGATGAATTCATAGCCAGAAACTATGGGCTCAAATCCTATCTCTGATACTACCCGTATGACCCAGATAGAGTCATTTAACCCTCTCACAGCCTCAGTTCACTCCTCTGCACAATGACAGCATTGAAGTTAATGACCCCTCTCCATTGGTCCTTCTGTTATATCACTGATGATTGTGTCTTATCCACTCACCAGCCCGTGAGTTCCATGAGGGTAGAAATGGTGATGCTGATGTATGATTATGAAGATACTGTATCCTCCCCAGAACCTGGCACCATGCTAGGTGTTTAACAAATGTTTGTTGGGTTGAACAGAATTGTTTGAACAACACTGGTCACAGGGAACTCACAAAGAAGTCAATTCCATTTTTTTCTTTCATTTTTTTTTGAGGGGGAAGGCAAGGGAATTGGGGTTGAATGACTTGTCCATGGTCACACAGCTAGTTAAATGTCAAATGTCTGAGGCCGGATTTGAACTCAGGTAATCCTGATTCCAGGGCCAGTGCTCTGTTCCCTGTGCCACCTAGTTGTCCCCATTCCATTTTTTAAAAAATCTCTATTTGCTAGGAAGCTACTCCCTTTATTTAGTCATTCTGTTTCTCTATAATTTAAGCCACTGGCTTAATTCAGTTCACTTATTGGTATTAATTGGTATTAACTGGTATTAATTTGATTCAATTCAACAAAGATTTATTAGGCTGAAGGTATACAAAGATAAAAATAAAACAGTCCCTTCCCTCATGAAGATTGCAGTCTACTAGGGAGATAAAATACATACATAAGTAATAAAGTACAAAATATATACAAAGTAACTTCAAGAGGGAGCCTAGGCTACTATCTGGGAGAATGCAGAAAAGCCTCACACAGGGCATAAATACAGCACTGGAGTTGTATTTTAAACCCAGCTAGGAGTTTTATAACTATGATTTAAGGAAAGAATATGTTCTGGTCACAGGGGAAAACTTGTGCAAAAACATGGAGGCAAGAAATGGAATATTGTGAATGGACAATAGGCATCAGGCCAGTTTGACAGGAATAGAGAGTTGATAAAGAGAAAAAAAAATATGAGATAAAAACAGAAGGAAGCAGGAAGAAGAAGGCTTTAAATGTCGAGCTGAGTACTCCCCACTTAACAAATAGCCAAAAGATAAGAAGAGGTAGTTTTCTAAAGAAGAAATTCAAGCTATCAATAGTCATAATGAAGAATGCTCCAAATCACCAATAATTAGAGAAGTGCAAATTAAAATTACTCTGAAAATCCAACTCATGCCTACATCAGATTGGCAAAGTTGACAAAAGAGGAAAATGACAAATGTTGATGGGGCTAAGGGGGAAAAAAGGCATATTAATATGCTGTTGGTGGTATTGGTCCAGCAATTCTGGAAAGCAGTAATACCACAACGAGGTCTGTACCCTAAAAAGATTAAAGAAAGAAGAAAAATATCCATATATAAAAAAATGTTTATAGCAGCAAAGAGCTAGAAACTAAGGAAGTACACAATAATTCAGAAATGGTTGAATGGTATATGAATGTAAGAGAATATTATTGTGTCAAAAGAAATTATGAAAGGGATGGTTTCAGAGAAATCTAAAAAGACTTTTAGGAGGAGAATAAAGTGAGTAGAACCAGGAAAATAATTTATAAAATAATCACAACATTATTAAGACAAATAAAACAAACAAAAAACTTAAGAATTGTCATCAATGGAGTTACCGATCACAATTCCAGAGGACAAACAATGAGGCACGCTACCCACCTCTTGACAGGAGAAGGGATGAACTGAAGATTCAGAATGAGACATATAATTACTAACAAAGCCCAACAGCAAGAGATAGAAAGAGAAATTCCATTTTAAGTGACTGTAGACATTATAAAATATTTGAGAGTCGAATTGTCAAAACAAACCCAGGAACTATATGAACACAAATACAAAATACTTTTCACACAAATAAAGTCAGATCTAGATAATTGTAAAAATATCAGTTGCTCATGGGTAGGCTGAACTAATATAATAAAAATGACAGTTATACCTAAATCAAATTACTTATTCAGTGCCATACCAAACTACCAAAAAATTATTTTATAGAGCTAGGAAAAGCAATAATGATTTTCACTTTTGTTTTTGTATCCCCATCACCTTGTACCTAAGAGGCCCCTAACGAATTTTTTAAAACCCAATAAAATTCATCTGGAAGAACAAAAGTTGCAGAATATCAAGGGAATTAATGAAAAGAAATGCAAGGGAAGGTGGCCTACCTGTACCAGATCTTAAATTGTCTTATAAAGCAGCAGTCATTAAAATTACTTGGTTCTGGCTAAGAAATAGGGTGGTGGATTAGTGAAATATGTTAGGTACATAAGACATAGTCAATGACTATAGTAATCTATTATTTGATAAATTCAAAGACTCCAGTTTCTGGAATAAGAACTCACTATTTAACAAAAACTTCTGGGAAAACTGGAAAATAGTATGGCAGAAATGTGGCATAGACCAACATCTTACACCCTATAGCAACATAAAGTCAAAATCCATACATGATTTAGATATAAAGACTGATACTATAAACAAATCAGGAGGTCAAGGAATAGTTTACCTGTCAGATCTATGAAGAAGGGAAGAATTTATGACCAAACAAGAGATAGAGAACATTATGACATGCAAAATGGATAATTTTGATTACATTAAATTGAAAAGTTTTTGCACAAACAAAGCCAATGCAACCAAGATTAGAAGGGAAGCAGTAAGTTGGGAAACAATTTTTATAGCCAGTGTCTCTGATAAAGGCCTCATTTCTAAAATAAATAGAGAACTGAGTCAAATTTATAAGAATACAAGTCATTTCCCAATTGATAAATTGTCAAAAGATATGAACAGGCAGTTTTCAGAGGAAGAAATTAAAGCTATCTATAGTCATATGAAAAATGTTCTAAAGCACTATTGATGAGAGAAATGCAAATCAAAATTACTCTGAGGTACCACATTACACCAATCACATTGGCTAACATGACAGAACAGGAAAATTATAAATGTTAGAGAAGATGTGGGAAAATCAGTACACTAATTCAATGTTTGTGGAGTTGTGAGGTGATCCAACCATTCTGGAGAGCAATTTGGAACTACGCCCAAAGGACTATAAAATTGTGCAGACCCTTGGACCCAGCAATACCACTTCTAGGCTGTATCCCAAAGAGATCATAAAAATGGGAAAAGGACCTACATGGACAAAAAGATTTCTAGCAGTTCTTTTTATGGTGGCAAAGAATTGGAAATTGAGAGGATGTCCATCAATTGGAGAATGACTGAACAAGTTGTGCTATGTGAATGTAGTGGAATACTATTGTGCTATAAGAAATCCTGAGCAGATGGACTTCAGAAAAACCTGAAAAGATTTATGTGAACCGATGCTGAGTGAAATGAGCAGAACCAGGAGAACATTGTACACAGTTATTGCCACATTGTGCAATGACTGACTTTGATAGACTTAGCTCTTCTCAGCAATGTAAGGATTTGGATTTTGGAGGATTTTGGAGTTCCAAAAGATCCACGATGGAAAATGCTATCCATATCCAGAGAAAGAACTTTGGAGTCTGAAGGCAAATAGAAGCCTACTATTTGCTCTCTTTTTCTTTTATGGTTTTATTTTGTTTCTTCCTTCTCATGGTTCCTCCCATTAGTTCTAATTCTTCTTTATATCATGACTAATGTGAAAATATGTTTAACATGAATGCATAAGCTGAGCCTATATCAGATTGCACGCCATCTTGGGGAAGAGGGAGGAGAGGGAAGGGAAGAAAATTTAAAACTCCAAATCTTATGGAAGTGAATATTGAAAACTACAAATAAATAATATAGAAAAATGAGGCATACATTTTTGGACATAGTCAATGTAGGAATTTGCTTTGCTTGACTATGCATATTTGTTAAAATCGTTGGTTTTTTCCCATTTGTGAGTGGAGATAATTTTAGAAACAAAAATGCTTGGTAATTGAAAAAAAGTACAATTAAATAAAGACTTTTTAAAATGTCTGTCTGAGGAGTTTTATCCTAGGGGAAATGGGAAACCATTGAAGATTTTTTATTAGAGGAGTAGTATGGTCAGATCTAAGTTTGAGAACCATCATTTTGGAAGCTTTGTGAAAAATAGAGTAGAAACTGGAGGCAGGTTCTTGTCTCTGGAAACCATCAGAATGTATCTAATCCCTTTTCCTCATGACAGACTTTCAGATCTGTTCGTGTCTTAGATATCATTGTATTCCTCACAATGCCTATCACAATACCAACCACATGGAAGGTACTTAATAAATATTTGAATGAAAGAATGAAGTGATAGAGGTAACATTGAGTGGAAGGGGGAATAGTTTGAGCAAAGATGATTTCAAATTGATGGTACAAGTGGGGAGTGAGAGATTTAAGTCTAGAATTGGCTGCTGATAGTGAAAGTGCCAGGATACAGGAGACAAAAGATTACCAGGAACTCCATTCCAAGGTTCTCCACACCATTCTCCAGAGTAGCAAGAGAAACGGGCTCTTTTCTTCTTTGTTTTTCTTCCTCCATTTCCCAGTTCTTTCAGCTGAAAAATAAGCCCAAAGACAAAGGTTGAAAAGATCTTTACCCAGGGAAAGGTCAGAGTGAGAGCTGACACCTAGCTTGGGGATAGCACAGAGTGTAAGGGATAGGCAGTATGTCCATGATCTGTATTAGGGGAAGGGACATAAGGAAAGCTCATTACTGCCTCTGAAGCCCAGATTTCAGTGGGCCCTTTCTCTTCCCAGAGCCTCAGGCAACCCATCAGTACAAAGGACTTCTGGGCTTCTACTTTCCTTAATGCAGAGCTTTCTGTAGACACCTGTCTCATGAATTTTAGGAGAATGAATAAAAGCATGACTTGGATGATAGAGTGTTAAAACAGGAAGAGCCCTAGAAATCATCTAGTCTGTACGTCCCCTGCACCCCATTTTACAAGTGGGGAAACAAAGACTCAGGAGAAGTTAAGTGCCAATCCAAGGTTATGTAGTTACATAGAAGCACAGCTTGGGCTAGAACCCAAGGCTTCCAGGTCCCGACACTGCCTCTAGTCCCTTTCTTTTATAAATGGGGAAAGTGGAGACTAGCATGGCACAGGAGTTTTACCAAAAACATATACCCAGTAACTGAGCAGAGATGAGATATGAAAGGTCTTTAATCCCTATCCTAGGGTATCTCATTCAGGCCTCTCCTCTCTTTATTCTATTAACTTGGAATTTTCTTATCAGGGAAAGAGGAAAGAAAGGCTTGGACAGAGTCTAGCAAAGGACTGAATCTTCTAATGAAGATTCACAGCTATCTTCCTGGGACCTGGTACTACAGAGAGTCAACTGAAGATTGGAATTTCTTGGCACATCCATCTTGTCATCCAGGGGAGGCAGGACCTGTGCAGGCACCTTGCATAGGATTGGCTTCAAAACATACCAAATCCATTAGAGGCAACATGGTGCCTCTAAATCACTAGACTTAGTGATGGAATCCTAATAAAGCTGCCTCCAACCCCAATATTCTGATTTCATTATAGGCCTGGCCCACTGCACCTACCTAGTTCCCACCCCCACCCCCACCAATGTCCTAACTTTTTTATATATGCCTCACTGCTCACTGGAACAACAGGTGTGTCCCTGAACTCTTAGTTCCCACAGAAACAGGTGTGTTCTTGTATTCGATCACAATCACATCATCCTTCTAGCCCAAGACAGGACCACAATACCTAACTATGTGTCTTAACCAGACAGGACCACAATAGCTAGGCAGTTAGAGGGCAGAATGACCAGAATGTTTAACCACCAAGTCATAGATGGGATCCCTCCTCCATTACCTAATCCCTTAAGAAACTCCTCCTTACTTTTTAATGTTAATGATATTCTTCTATTATATGTAAATTTCTGTTATATAATTGCATCCTTACTCTATAAAAATCTATCTTGCTTAATAAATACCTTCTCATTCATTCATTCCATTAGGCAAAATTATTTTCTTGGACCAAAAGCACAGCTACAAGAAGGAAGAATAAGATGTTGAGGAAGAGAATACCTAACTAGCAAGCAAGAGCAGCCAAACCAACCCTGGTCATTTGTGAATGACAGGTAGCTGAGTTAAAATGCCTTCAAATCTGAATTGCTTAAAACATGATTCACGGTTTAGTACAGGATTTAAAGAAATAATCATAGAGAAACTATTTGCTACCATTCTCACTAACCTTCAGATGTAATCAATGATTGCTTTATCAACTCCTGTGCTCTCTCTAAACTGAGGTAGACCTAGCCCTCCCTGACTCTTAGCAAGTGAGAGAAACTTGTTTTCCACTCTTCGAGGACTAGCAATGTGAATCCCTGTAACTGTCCCTTTCCACTCAAAAGGTAGTAATTGGCCCTCTCAAAACAGAGTATCTCCATTCTCATCACTATTTGACTATGAAGTGTTCATTAATCAATTACTTGCATCTGCATACAACTATTCTCTTTAGTAGCGTTCTCTTTAGCTAGACCCTTGAAGTTAGTAATGTTTGGAGTGTTTTTGGCTTCCACCAAAAATGACTCACCATAAGAATCCATGCTTTGCTTCCCAGAACAACATTTAAAGACACATTTGAATAGACAAATAGGGATATAAAAGTAATGTGTCCATGTCTTCCAAAAGTGTGAAAGACCTTAGAAATGAAACCACAGACCAAGATGAAGACAAAGCAAAAGAAACAACTCTTGGTGCCTCTTATATTTGCTTTTTCCCTCTCTTATCTTCACCTACCTCCTTCACATTCTCCTTGCAGGTCCAACATAACCCCTTTTCCCTGTAAAGAAGTCCTAAATTGCCTGAATTTGAAACATGCATGCAAGATAGAGAATCACACTCGCAAACACAGATGCATAGTATGCACGTGTATACACACACACACACACACACACACACACGAACCCTAACATGTATGTACACAAGCAGAAACAGTCTTTTACTTACATATTTATGAGCAACCACGTCACACTGCTCAGTGACAGTTAAAGTCATATTATTTTCAAGGAAGGAAAAGACCAAATGCGATTGTGCTTTGCCCCTGTCCTATCTCATCGGGAAACAGCTGGTCAGAGTTCAGTAATGGACTGGATCCTCCCACAAAGATTCTCAGCAATCTCATTAGTGCCTAGTGTTACAAATAGCCATCTGCTTGTCATCCTACCAACTCCATGAGGATTCAGGGCCTCCTGTGGGGTGGGTTTCAGAGCAACATGGCATAGTAGATAAAGCTCTGGACTTGTAATCAGGAAAGTTTGGGTTCAAATCCCATCTATGACATTTTCTAGTTGTATGACCCTGGGCAAGCTAAACTCCCTGGGCCTCAGTTTCTTCATCTGTTAAACAAAGGTTAGACTCCAGGATCTCTAATGACCTTTCCAAGGCTAAATCTAACACCCGTGACTTTACATACACTGTTTCCTTTCCTTCAACTTTTTCATGGGTCCTCTAGGGAAATTAGATTCCACGGAAAATTCTGTAACTGACTGACCTCTTAGAAATCACCCCACTGGACAATAGCTCAGCTCAAGTCTCATCTCTTTCAAGAAACCTTCCCCAACCGTTCTCATCCACCAGGATCCCAGATCTAAAGCTAAAAAGGGGTCTCAGAGGCCATCTTGTCCAGTCTGCTCATTTGACAGATGAGGAAACTGAGACCCAGGAAGCTTAAGTGATTTGTCTGAGTTAACACAACTAGTGGGGAAAATAGGTAGAATTTGAACCAAGACCCTCTAACTGCAGAAAGTGTACTTTTCATTGTACTTTTCTATCTCAACTGAGTCACTGCACTGACATTTAGTCATATATTCCTTTGGGGGGGAGGTCTGTGTGTGTGTGTGTCTGTCTGTCTGTGTGTCTGTGTGTGTGTGTGATGATCTTATCCTTGGCATCCCACTTAGTATCTAGTATAACGTTGTGTGCACAAGAAATACTTTAATGAATGAATTTTATTATTCTTTGAGAGACTATCATTTTCTCCCAGGTCCTTGCTTGAACTGTGTCCTCTCCTAGCTACCACCACCATCCTTCCTTTCTATTCTAAGCTTCTTCAGTTTCCTCTGGAGTATAATCACTGTCTGCATCCTAGGTCCTTCCTCTCCTTGGATGATCATGCCATCTTGACCACCCTCATAGCTGTTGTCTTGTCTTATTTTCTCATATGCACTGAAGAGAAAGGAGTGGGAAAGAGGGATGATGCATGAGTCTGGTTTCTAAATCTTATTCCTGAGAAGAGGAACTGCTCCCTGTCCCATTCTCCTTGTTCTGTCTGCCCCCATCTGAGGCAATATCTGAGTTTCTGTTCCCAAAATGCCCCCAGATAACTGCAATGTGATGGACTAAATGGCAATAAACAAACAAACAAACAAATATATATATACATAAATAAGTGAATGAATGAATGAATGAATGAATAACCTGCCTGGCTCTACCTTGGAGTTTTGCCAGGAACAGAAAACTAGGATTTTCCACTTGGATCTTGGTAGTGAACTCCAAAGTGGAGTCTGAAGGCTGATTTTGAAATGATGGTTTGATTCCAAAGGATGCAAGGTGAACCAAATGAGTACATCCTATTCTCCCCTAGCTAGCCAATCATGAGGCTTATAACTAATATGCCCCGCCCTTCTCAAGGAAGATTTCAATAGCTCCTCTGGTTCCACCGCTGTTATACAAGCTGCCAGACTTCTCCCTTCTGAGCAAGGCGTTGGCCCTTCTGGACAACTAGTTACAACTGAATCTTGACCTTGGGCACTGGCAGCAGTAGCTGCTAGGTGTCACTGGAAAATTCCTCACACACACACACACACACACACACACGCACACACACACACACACACACACACACACACACACACACACACATACTTTTTTAAAATGTAGACCATCACTCTAGGGAAATCAGATCCACCAAAATTTCCTGAACCAATAGACCAGTTGGAAATGACCCACTATCCTATAGTTTAGTACTCTTTCACTTGGCAGAAAATGAATACCTAAAACTGAGTTTTAATCCTCTGGGTTTTCCCTTTGTATAATTCTTCTTTCTCTGAAATTATTTTTTACTTCTCCCACAAATAATATTTTTGTCAAATTTACCTTTGGCTAAATTCTTTTTTTTTTAAATAAGTGTTTATCTATTTAATTTGTTTTTATGTCACTTAAATTTTCCCTATATCCCTTCACTCTGTTGTCCCAAAGAGTTATCCCTCATAACAAAGAATTTTTAAAAGAAAGAAGAAAAAGAGAAAGAAGAGGAAAGAAGTTAGCAAAACCAACCAATAAATCTTTTATAAAATCTGACAATAGATGTAATATTCCATAACTGTGAAACACCTCCCCCCCCAACACACACACACACTCCCATATACAGATGTCTGCCAAGGAATGAAGGGAGGCAGCTTCTCATTTTTAGTTGTTTTATATTGTTCTTTTGATTCAAATTGTAGTCATTGTGTATGTTTTCTTTTTCTTGGCTCTGGTTATTTCACTCTGCTTCAGTTCATATAAATTTTTTTTTCCATAATTCTTTGCCTTGATCATATTTGTTGTTCCTTATAGCACAACAATATTCCATTACATTCATGGACTGTCATTTATTGAGCCATTTCCTAATCAATTATTCCAGTTCTTTGTTGCTTTTATTAAGCATTTTGTTTTTTTAAAAATGTTCTATAAATATTTTGGTCTATATGGTACCCTTCTTTTTATCATTGGCTCCCTTGGGGTATATGTGTAGCAATGGAATCTCTGAGTAAAAGGGTATGGATATTTTAGCCATTTTATCTACATAATATCAAATTGTTTTCTAAAATAGTACCACTAATTCACAGCTCTATCAACAATGCATTAATACTATTTTTTTTTTTGCCATTTTTAACAATTTACTCCGTGTGAAGTGAAATCTTAAAGCTCTTTTAATTAATCTCTCTCTCTCTCTCTCTCTCTCTCTCTCTCTCTCTCTCTCTCTCTTCTCTCTGTCTCTCTCTGTTTCTCTGTCTCTGTCTCTCTCTCTGTGTCTCTTTTTCTCTCCCACCCCACCCCCAGATATCTCTATCTTGTCTAGGCTAGAAGTGCATCAGCTTCTCATGTGCCTAACCCCATGCTAATTGGGATGGAAGATTTGACCTGTTCTGCTTTTTATTTAGAACAGCATGCCCCTTCATATTTAGAACAGCATAGCCCCACACTCTCAGAGGGTCACCATACTAATGGCAGACATGCAGAAACCAAATGGGTTTTAGCCCTAAGATAGGTCAGAATTCCCAAACTCAAGAAGCCACCAGCCTCAGCCTCTCCAACAGCAGGGACAATAGGCATCAGTCACCTCACCTGATGCATTTTTCTCATTATTAGTGATTTAGAATATTTTTCTCTATGGTTTCTAATGATTTGCAATTTTTCTTGTGAGAACTATTTGTTTATATCCATTGACCAATTAGTTCTTGGGAAATGACTTTCAATCTTTTTATATTCCTATTAGTTGTCTGTATATATTAGACTATATCAAATCTTTATCCAAGAAATTTGATAGACTTTTCCCCCATTTAACCTTTTCCCTTCTTTATCCCAGATAGATAATTTTGTTTATGTAGAAGTTTTTGATTTCTCATAATCAAAATTATCTATATTATCTTTTGCAGTTGCCTCTGTCTCTAATTTGGTTGCCTTTGACCAACTTCTACCAAAAACCATGAAACTTCTTCCAGGACCTATTCCATATACTGTTTCTTTCCTTTATATACATGCATTCTTAAGAGTTTTTTCCTTGTTTCTCTGCAGAATGGGATGCTCAAAAACTATGAGTCCCCTGGAGGCTAAATAGTCATCTCAATTCAGATTTTGGGTCCTTGCTAAGTACATGGAAAGTGGCAAGGGAGAGATGGGTCTGGGGCTCCTGGAAGGAAGAGGTCTAAAGTGGGAGACTGAGTGCTAATCCTAAGTCTGCCACTGACTTCATGCATGATCTTAAGCTAGTTGGGGGGCAGAGCCAAGATTGCAGCATAGAAGCAGGAAAACTCTGTGAGCTCCCCCCAAATACCTATACATACATACATACATACATACATATATACATATATATACATATATATAAATACCTATAAAGTATGACTCTAAATAAATTTTAGAGCTGCAGAACTCACAAAGTGACAGAGAGAAACAAATCTCCCTCTGAAGACAGCCTGGCAGGGGGACAGGAAGGGTCTATCTCACCAAGCTGGGAGCTGAGCCCAGCACCACATGAACTCATGATGTTAGCCCCAGGGTGGCCCCAACCAGCTGTGGCTGGAGCGGACTTTGTGAGAGTAAATCACCAGCAGCTGTGGCAGTTTCCAGAATTATCAACCCATAAATGCCAAAGACAAAGTAAAAGGTCAGTGTGGAACTCTCTTGGAACTGGGGGGAATGAGGAATGCAGTCTGGCTCATGCTCCCGGGGAGATAAGTGGCAGAGGTGCAGCAGCCCTGCAGCCACCTCCAGATGGCTGCTTCAGAGCTCCTGGACTGCAGATTGCAGGGCGGCCAAGCTATTATTCAGAGGCTAAGTGCTCTTGCCTTAACCTTCTGGATCTGGATCATGGTCTCAGGTGGTGGTCCTGGGGTGTGTGACTAGTGAGCCAGAGCTTGTGAGGGCACCCAACTAATAGTTCCAGCAGCTGTGAAAACCCCAGTGATTTGGAACAAAGCTCTCCCCTCTGGAAGCATAGTTCTACTGTGGCAAAGAGCTCAAAAAAGTGAAGTAATTGAGTAGCAACATAAGCAAGCAAAGGAAGTAAAGCAAACACAGCCATCCAACTTTAGATTCCTTTTTTGGGGACAAAAAGGATCACAGCATGGAACGGGATAATTGTAACTTACGAAACTTTTCTCAATATGAGGATAGTTGAAGGGAATATAAATGTATATATATGTATACATACATATATATGTCTATATAGGAGGATATATGTGTGTATGAATATATATGTGAGTGTGTGTGTATATGTGTACAGGTATACATAGACAGAGGGCACAGGATCAATTGAATAGGAAGGGATGACATCTAAAAAAATAAAATTAAGAGGATCTTAAGCTAGTCATTTCCTTCTCTAGGCTTTGGTGTGTTCCTTTACAAAATGAGAGAGGTGAGCAGCAGAATTTTTAAGTTCTCTAGCACAGATGTTCTGCGATTCTGTGGAGAAGGAAATGGTTAGCCCTCTCCCCCATCCCTGACCTGGATGAAAGGACACCTGGGAAAGGTGGCAAGAAGGCAAGAAGGGATGAACTTTACAAGGGAAAATGGGATGGTGACAAAAATGGTCATGAACATGGAGCAGCCTTGCTTTCCTTTGTTAAGTCTGCAATAAGGAGGCCATACCCTTTGATTATGAGCAAGCTTGCAGGAAGGATCGAACAGTGAGTAAATTCAAAAGTGAAAAGTAGGAGATGTGGCCAGAACAAAGCAGGGAGCTAGGGCACAGCAGAAAGTCAATGGCAACAGGAGACTCCTGGGACTTCCAGCATCCTAAGCCCCAGTGAGTAGCTAACACCTCTTCTGCCTTATAACAGTGGAAGCCAGAGATTTGAGCACCTGGACTATTTCCCTTCAAACTCCTGGTTTGGGGCTCACCTGGAGACCAAGAGGGACAGTGATTTGGTCTAGAAAGAAGCTAGCCTATTTTGGTGCTTAATATAGTTTTATTCTTTTTCAAAGACGTTGACTGTATGCAGTATGATTTTTGTGAATAATCTCAATGGAAACCCAGTAGGAGTGAGAGAAAGCAGGAGTCTCCTGAAGGAGGAATGAGGATTGAGCCATAGGAAATTTTACTGGATAAGTCTGCACTCACTAAACCACCAGATCACCTACCTAGACAAGTGCTGCTACTTACAAAGGGACAGAGTTAGCTAGGAAGAGGTAGACAGCCAGCTCTCGGAGATCCTGGGAGAGCTTAGCAGTGAGAATTCTCTGGTGGTACGTAGAGAGCCTAACTGCTGGCAATGAGAGCTTGCCTGGGTAGCATTTGGTCCTTATTTACTGAAACAGAAGCAAGCAACAAGTTAGCAGCCTTCCTGGTGGGAAATCCCCATGTGGGCCCTGCTGGGACATGAGGCTACTTCTTTGCTGCGCTTACCACAGCTGGGCTACAGGGCTCTACCTGGCAGAGGAATGCAAAGCTAAGTTGTCTTTAGGCCCTGCTTTGGGATGGTTTCCAAGTAGCCTAATGCTTGGGTAGAGAAGGCTGAAAGTCTAATTAAAAGACTATTTAATTCCTACTTCAACCAGGAACCTTCATGGAGTTAGAGAAAGGCAAATAAAGCCAGAGATCTTCCTAATATTAACAATTCTTTCCTTCCTGAGAAAATAAACCCACCCCTTTGTAGATGGCAGCACTTGTCTAGTTAATCTAAGGGGTTAGAGAATATGGATTTATCTAATCCACTACCTATCTACATGATCTAGAGGATAGCGTGGTGGGCCTAGAATCGGGACTATCTGAGTTCAAGTCCAGCCTCACACACTTAATAGCTGTGAGTACTGGGAAAAGTCCCTTAACCTCTGTTTACCTCAGTTTCCTCATCTGTAAAATGGGGATAATTATAGTATTTACCTCCCAGAGTTCTTGTGAGGATCAAAAGAGATTATAATAAACCCAAAGCCCCTACCTTCTGGGATAAGAACTCACTATCCAACAAAAACTTCCGGAAAAACTGGAAAAAAGTATGGCAGAAACTGGACATAGACCAATGTTTGACACCATATACCAGAATAAAGTCCAAATGGGTACATGATTTAGATATAAAGGCTAATGCTATAAACAAATTAGGGGAGCAAGGAATAGTTTATCTGTCAGATTTATGGAGAATGGAGGAATTTACGACCAAACAAGAGATAGAGAACATTATGAAATGCAAAATAGATCATTTTGATTACATTAAATTGAAAAGTTTTTGCACAAACAAAACCAATGCAACCAAGATTAGAAGAGAAGTAGAAAACTGGGATTTTTTACAACTGGTGTCTCTGATAAAGGCCTCATTTCTAAAATACAGAGAGAACTGAGTCAAATTTACGAGAATACAAGTCATTCCCCAATTGATAAATGGTCAAAGGATATGAACAGACAGTTTTCAGAGGAAGAAATATAGACATATGAAAAAATGCTCTAAATCACTATTGATTAGAGAGATGCAAATCAAAACAACTCTTAGGTGCCACATAATACCTATCAGATTGGCTAACATGACAAAACAGAAAAATTTTAAATGTTGGAGAAGATGTGGGAAAGTTGGAACACCAATTCATTGTTGGTGGAGCTGTGACCTGATCCAACCATTCTGGAGAACAACTTGAAACTATGCTCAAAGGGCTATAAAAATGTGCTTACCTTTTGACCCAGCAATACCACTTCTAGGGTTGTATCTCAAAGAGATCATAAGAATGGGAAAAGGTCCCATATGGACAAAAATATTTATAGCAGCTCTTTTCATGGTGGCCAAAAACTGGAAACTGAGGGGATGTCCATCAACTAGGGAATGGCTAAACAAGTTGTGGTATATGTATGTAATGGAATACTATTGTGCTATAAGAAATGATGAACAGGCAGACTTCAGAAAATCCTGGAAAGACTTATATGAACTGATGCTGAGTGAAGTGAGCAGAACCAGGAGCATGTTGTACACAGTAACTGCCACAGTGTACAATGACTAACTTTGATAGAATTAGCTCTTCTCAGCAATACCAGGACCTAAAACAATTCCAAAAGACTCATAATGGAAAACGCCATCCTCATCCAGAAAAAGAAATGTGGAATCTAATTGTAGATCAAAGCAGACTATTTCCTTTTCTTGTTTTGTTTTGTTTTATGTTTTTCTTTCTCATGGTTACTCCCATTCATTTTAATTCTTCTATATAACATGACTAATGTGAAAATATGTTTAATAGGAACGTATATGTAGAACCTATATTGGATTACATGTTGTCCTAGTGACGTAGAGGGGAAGGAGGGGGAGAAAATTTAAAATTTATGAAAGTGAATGTTGAAAACTAAAAATAAATAAATTAACTTAAAAAACTGAAAAAAAATCAAGAGATTATGTTTATAAAGTACTTAGCACAGGGCCTTCCACATAGTAGGCACTATATAAATACTAGCTATTATTATTATAATCAAATTTCTTATAACTCAGCCCTCATTCCTATTTCACAAGCAACCTGCCTTCTCCCACTCCTGCTCAGGCCCCATTGAGGTTATTCATAAAAAGCATACTGTACGCAATTCTTCAATCCTAATTTTTGAAAAAGAATAAAACTAAATATGTTAAACAGGCCTAGGTTCCTTCCTAGACAAGGCACTAGTGCCCTCTCCTCTCTTCCTCCTGCCTCCCATCCCCCACCTTACCCCCTCCCCAAACCTTCACCCCTTAGTCCACAGACAAACCCAAATCCAGGACTTCAAAGGATTACAGATCAGGTGCTCAGATGCCTTGCTGTTTGCACAATGCTTTGTAGATTTGGGGACTAAAAACATAAAAACTAAATAATTCTTCATTTTAAAAATAATAAACCAACTCCCCAGTCCTTTGTCCCTTGTAAACCTAAACTCCACACTCATCCTTTCTCCAACCCTATGCTCATCTGTTAATTACAATGACTAGCATTTATACAGGGCTTTAAGGTTAACAAAATACTTTTACATATTCTCACAACTCCATGAAATAGTTGTATTATTATCTTCATTTTACAGATGAGGAAACTGAGGAAAATAGAGGTTAAATGACTTTGCCAGGGTCACATAACTAGTATCTAAGGCCCCATTTCCTGACTCCAGGCTTAGTACTCTG
Source organism: Pseudochirops cupreus (assembly GCA_028627135.1). Taxonomy (NCBI): domain Eukaryota; kingdom Metazoa; phylum Chordata; class Mammalia; order Diprotodontia; family Pseudocheiridae; genus Pseudochirops; species Pseudochirops cupreus. Next base: position 487,583,165 of record CM053582.1, read on the forward strand.
ATGCTAGTGCCACCTAGCTGCTCAATGTCATGGTAACTTCTTGATCTGTCCCACACTGTCCTGGGGAGAGGACATGAAATGGCTGTCCTTCCTCCTCTATTATTACTGTATGGCCCATAGTACAACATTACTGAGCAAAAATGCTTTTTTTTTTAAAGAAAAGATGAAGTGAATTGCTAAAGCATATTTGTGATATCTTTATCACTCATAGAATAGATGACATTGTGCTAAGCTTTCTTTATTAAAAACTTATTTGGTTTCCTTCAAATAAACCAGCCCTATTTACTCTATCCTGAAATTAAATGAGCTGGAATGGAACAGAAGACATTATATGGGGAACAAAAAGAAATGTCAAATATTCCCCTCCATCACCCCCAAACCCAGATGTTTCTCATATCACTTCTACTGCTCTGACCCACCCACATCTCGACTTTAGATTTTGTTTCGCAGCCATTAAACAATCTACCATCCATGATCCCAAATGTTGCCATTTTAAATGTAATTTCTAGAGCATCTCTGTCTGAATTGCTATGTATAATATTTTACCAAGCTCCATGCCCTGATGAAATTAAATTGTTTTTCTTATCTGCCTAGTTTGGGCAGGAACTTCAGTCTGTTCTGCCTGGCTCAGAGAAGCACAAGTCTGAGGTCAGATCAGCTTTCCTCTCAGCAAAAATAGTAGCACTCACATGAAGAATTCCTAGAGAGCTCAGTTTCCCATGCCTTCTTCCTTCAGAAAGCACACTCAGTGACACTTCCCTCCAACAGTGGCCCTCACCTATTCAAAGGATCTAAGAATCACCCCCAAATAGAAGGCAGAGTAGTCTTTATATCTTCCTTTTCAGGTAGTTGATCTATCTACATCCTGTGGAATCTGTTTAGGGTGAATTGTTAATTAACTGAGCTGCTACATATAGTTTGACCCATCCTGGTTTTCCATAATCCACTCCCTGACCCTTGGTTCCCATGATCTAGGTGACTTAACACTGTAAATAGTTATGGAGTTCCAGGAACTGGTTAACCCAGTTAACATAATTAATTTCACTATACAAATCCCATATGTACTACTATTAATCTTTATTACAGTTCAAAATATAAGGCCAGTACATTCAGTTGTTGACTAGAATGGAAATGATCATTGAGAGAATTGACCATAAGATTGTTCTGGTGGAAAAATCTATATATAAAATATCCTTTCATTTGTGACCAGTCCCAGGGAACTGGTCAGTTATTTGGGGTGTCTCCTTAGGGAATGAATAAATGAAGGAAAAAGCATTTATTAATCATTTATTATGTGACAAGTATCGAGGCACTGTTTCCCCCCTCATGGGCTGGATCCCAAGGTTCTATCCTCTGAGGGCCTTTGACCCAAACTTGACATCCCAGGGTACTCTCTGCTTCCTTCTTATCTCCCATGATTTGGGACAAGGATAGAGCCCTAGAGAGGAAAAGCAACTGAGCTATCCTTTTCCCTGCTTCCCACCTCTATTTTTTCTTTTCTTTTCTTTTTATTTCTTTTTTTTTTTTTTTGCTTTTTTGGAGGGGGAAGGCAGGGCAATTGGGATTAAGTGACTTGCCCAAGGTCACATGGCTAGTAAGTGTTAAGTTTCTTCGGTCGGATTTGAACTCAGTGCCTCCTGGCTCCAGGACCATTCACTGCACCACCTAACCTGTATTTTTTCTTAACCAAATTAAATGAAAGTAATAATTCCCAGGAGGAATCTATGACTCTTTCTACTATCACTACCCACTTTCAAGATCAAATTGAATCAAGACTAGATCTACCCAAACCAAGGAGGTTGGAGGTAGTCATATGCTAGTAAATGTTTAACAATGAGTTCTCAGAAAAAATGACACACATTTTTCAGTTTAATCAGCATTATTAACATTCTATCACTTTCTTAAGTCTAGACAATCAATAAAACAATAACTCAAGACCTGATTTTTAACACTTGCTCCAAGGTATAAATGCTTACACTGAAAATTCAACCATCACTCCTGAACTGGTATGAGTTAGCTCCGACTTACCTTTGGTCATAGGTAAAGCCAATCCTGAGATTCAAGGGGACTTTATGAGTTCCTCAAAAGTATTATTCTTGGATTGGATGGCATTCAATCAAACATCCCAATCTGACTAGGAATGAAGGTTGGGTTATAATATCAATTGAGGGTCTATCCTCCAACCCTTCATCCCTGAGACCCTATTGAGAAATTGTTAGAAGGGGCAACTGATCTTTCCCCAGGAACTGATTTGGGTTCTCAGGGGGATTGTCCCTCTGATTACTTCTAGTTGTATTTGGAATGGAGGCCCCCAGGAAAATTAAAATTTGTATTTCATATACATTCAATAATGAAGGGATAACTTGTTCTCCTCCTCATCCTTTCTTATCACTATCTTTTGCCCTCCTGTTCTCTAAGACAGTGTGACTTAGAAGTGGGCAAACTTGAGGGTTATTGGCCTCATGGTCATACTTTTCCTTATACCTTTAGGTACTGAGACACTAGCAAATGGTAGGGCAATCATTTTGTAGCTGCAGGGAAGGAGTTGAGGGTGGGGAGTGGCATCTAGTAATTTTCATAAAGACAGTTTAGCAGAGGCGGCTAGGTGGCTCAGTGAATAGAGCACTGGCCCTGGAGTCAGGAAGGCCTGAATTCAAATCTGGCCACAGACACTTAACACAAAACTAGCCGTGTGACCTTAGGCAAGTCACTTAACCCCAATTGCCCTACCTTCCCCCCTCCAAAAAGCAAAAAAACAAAACAAAAACAAAAAAGGACAGTTTAGCAATGCCCTTCAAACAAACTTAAGCCCCTATCCAGCAGTCAGTCCTGTGGTTTAACTTAATTTCTGGGGCAAAGACTCCTTTTAGAGAGCCACTGCATTTAGAACAACCCATTTATCCCTTGAAATAGGGGAGGTTCCCATTGTTGAGATTCTAGTCATTTGAGACCTCAAAAAAGGATTGATTTATTAATATGACCAGGCATTGCCAAATGAGCCAAAGAAGAAAACTCCCTAGAACAATGTTGAAAATTACTTTGAAGCAGACCCAATTTTTTGACAGCAGATGGCGCCACCTCTGATACCTGATGTGGTACCCACACCATTCAGGGGCTGGTCTGGGGCAAGGGAGCATTATCCCTCAAAGAAGGAGGCTGCTACCAGATTCCTCTCGGTTCCAGTGGCCCTTTGTTAATAAGGAATGGAAGGTGGGTTTTCCAGCCCTACCATAGAATCATAGATTGGGGACTAGAAGGGACTTTAGAAGTTATCAGCTTCAATCACCTAACTGTACAGACCGGATAACTGAGGCCCTAAGAGGCTGAGTGACTTGCTCAGGGTCACACAGTCTGCAAGTATCTAATATGGGTCTTCTTGACTCCAAGACCAGTACTCTACTCATTACCCTATGTTTGCCTCCTACTGAGAAGCAAAAACAAGTCCCTCTCACATCCTACATTTCCATCTCTTCAGGGAGTTAGACTGTTTGCCCCCCCACTTTTTGGTATCAGCATGAGTGGTATGGTCTTCTTTCAGTGCCCCATCCCTTCCAATCCTCCTCCTTCCAGATCCATCCAACTATGCTTGATGGCACATACTTCATGTTCCCACTCATGGCATTTAATTCATAAAGTCCATAATCCTTGGGTAACTGGACTCCAAATGTCTATGTTGGACCATCCCACATTCTGAAGGTTCTCTTCCTCTTACTGATTGCCCCTCCAAAATAATGAGATTGTTGCTCCAGGGTCTGAAAAGTTACCCCAATCTATTTGGAGTGGGAACTGCAATTCATTATTTTCTCTGGAACATTGAGGCATGAAAAGATGAGATTTGATTCAGAGCATCCATTTTATTCTTAGTCAAGTGGTAGTTACATGCAGGATAAAGAAAACAACTTTCCAACTTTCCACAGCCCTCTTTCCTAGGAAGAACTGCTCAATCATACACACACACACACACACACACACACACACACACACACACACACACACACACACGCCTGCCTGCAAAGCAATAATAATAGCTTACTTTTACTTATTGCTTTAAGGTTTGTAAAGTGCTTTATATACATTAATGCATCTGATCTTCCTTACCATCCTGGGCTATAGGTGCATTTATTCTCCATATTTTACAAATGAAGAAGCTGAAGCACAGAGAGGTTATGTACTTGCCCAGGATCTCACACAGTTAGTGTGAGGCATGATGTGAACTCAGGTCTTTCTGACTCCACTGGACCACCTAGCTGCCTACAGAGGACCTGAGAATATGAAACTGTAATTTTAATTGCACTCCATCTTGAGAATCAAGTAAATTATTGTCCTCCACTTTGTGTGGTTTCTTTTAAATCTTGTGCATTCTGGCAAACTAGGGGGCACAAACCACAGAGCTCCCTATTTCTGGATTGTTCCAGTCACAAAGTTCTTTGTTTGAACTGTAATTTCCCTATGCCCAGATGTTGCAGACCACAACTTCTCTGGTTCAACCTCAGTTTCTCTGTTCTGTTCAATCAGCCCATCAGAAATAAGCAACACCTATGTTGCCCAAGATTATGTATATTTGTTACATTCCTCATTAATGACTATAAAGATGCTCTGTTATTCATTACTGGATGTCCTTGGTTACTCAAGAGACTTGGATCCCATTTGTTGGCAATTGTTAGCTTTGCTAATAAATAGAACTTGGTTGCTTCAGTTTATCTTTATCGTAGATTTTGATCATGACAATTGGTGAGAGAGTCGGGAGTCGAATGAATGGCCCTAGACCAGCAGTTCTCAACCTGTAGGTCGCTACCCCTTTGGGGGTCTGACAGGGTCACCTAAGACCATCAGAAAACACATGTTTCTGATGGTCTTAGGAACCAAGACACTACTCCTCTATCCATCTCCAGGCAGATACACCCACATACAAGTGTTAAAGGGTCGAAGCATTAGGAAGGTTGAGAACCACTGCCCTAGACCCTGAGATAGCCTCATCAAGGAATTCCCCAGAGTACATGCTGGTCAACTTGTCACCAAGAGACTTCTCCATGGAGAAAGGTAGGACTCCCTCTCAGACTCAATATTAATTCTTCCAAGCCAAGGTAAGCCCCTGGAATCCCTTCCATGTGGGAATCAGGCCCATCCATAACGGATCCAGACTCTCCTACAAGGAAATCTGTCCTTTCTATAAGGGAATATGTTCCATTTATAGGGGAATCTGTCCTATCTATGGGGGGACCCTTCTATAGGATGGGGTCTAGCAGGAGCTTACCAAAAGGAATCCCCCAGAGAAATCTGTCATATGTTGGAACAAGGGGAAACTCCCAGTTCAAATGGGAATGATAAAAATGAACACTTTCAAATTATGTGAATTTGGTTTAAGACTTCAAAGATTCAGCTGATAACTTATTAAACTTTTGGTTATTATTTATTAAGAAAGTTCAGGTTGGCTATTGAACAACCTCACCCAAAACAAATGAACTATTGGTTTTGCTGGGCACCCTGATGGGTCATGCCTCCAGCATCTTAAAGGGCCCTCCTCTCTTTACCCTGCTCTGTCTTCTTCTACTCCTCTAATTTATTCTCCTTCTACTATGGTAGAAGATTTGATTTTTTTTATTTTTTTTTAAATTTTATTTTAGTTTGCATCATTCATTTCCACAAGATTTTGAGTTACATATTTTCTCCCCATCTTTCCCCTACCCACCACCTCAAAACAGCCATCCCAGTGCAGCTCCCCTCCCCCAGTCTATTCTCTCCTATGTCTTCCCCCCTCACCTGTCTGACTTTTCGGTAGGGCAGGATGGATCTCCCAACCACAGTGCCTGTGTATCTCAAGTTCCAGTTGGATGTAGTTAATAATAATAATAATAATAATAAT
>CM053582.1:487589527-487637682 GCA_028627135.1 Pseudochirops cupreus
ACATGTATACATACATATATATAACACATACATATGCATATATACATACTGCTGCTCCTGCTGCTGCTAACCACCTTGATTACCCATAAAAGAAAGGAAAAGCAGGGAAGGGTAAGCAGGAACTGAGGGGGTCAGGGATGAGAGCTCTGGGAATGCCCAGAGAGACCATAGGTTCCCAAATCTGCTCCCAGTTGGGATGATGCCCCCATGCATCGCCTGCCCCAGGCAAATCTATGCAGAAAACAGCAGCTGGTGGTACAAGGGACAGAGTACTGGACTTGGAGCCAGGAAGCCCTCAGTTTGAATCTTCCTTCAGTTAAGTGATGCTGAACATTTTAATTTATTACCTGTGTTCTCATCTCTAAAACGTGGATAAAACGTGAGGGACCACATCCCTCACAGGGCCATTGTGAGGCTCAAAGGGGATAATCAACGTAAAATGCTTTCTTTGCAGACCTTGTATCACTTTATAAATGCTGGCTATTCTATTAAGGAAAGATTCGTGGGGAGTCATTTCAAATGAGATAGTCACTTTGAGAAAGTCATTCCTCTCTAGGCCTCAATGTCTTCATCTGTAAAGTAGGGATAATGCTATCTGCTCTCCCTACCTTTCATGCTGTTATTGTAAGGATCAAATGAGATCATAGGACCTCAGATCTTGAAAGGACCTAAAATGTAGTCCAAGGGTTCTTACCCTGGGAACTTGGGACCCCTTGAGGAGTCTGTAGATAGAATTCATGGGTATTCATGAACTTGAATGGAAAATTTCTACTTTATTACCTCTTCATATATAATATATATTATATACAATAATATAATATGTTATTTCTATTGGCCAATACACTTTATATTATGATATATAGTTACATTATATAACATATAGAGTAATACATCATATATTATATACAACATAATTTTTTCTTGTTTTTATGTATTTAAAAAAGCATTCTGAGGAGTCTGCAACCTTCACCAGATCTGTGAAGAGTCTGTGGCATATAGAAAAGTTAAGAGCCCCTGAATTCTAATTCAAATCCCTCATTTTATAGACAACAGGGCTTAGGCCGTCAGAGTGTAAGTGACTTTGCCCAAAGTCACACAGGTAATAAGTGGCAAGATTTGAACACAGGCCCACTGACTCCAAGGCCAGTGCTTTTTGCCACCAGGTCATACCACCTCCCAGAAGGTATATGAAAACACTTACAACGGCAAATATGACATAAAATGTCAGCTACAGAGGGTTCCTGCTCAGATATGGGCTGAGCTGGATGACTCCGCCTCAGCTTCCTTCTAACTGTGAGATTCTGGGACTGTTAGTTACAACTTGATTATTACTGTTGTTATTATTGCTACCTCAGCACTTCTAAGATACAAGATTTTGTCAGGGTTGTAGGTACTTGTCTCACCGATGAAGATTGCGACTCCTCTAGTCACAACCTAGCTCACCCTCTAAGGTCTATGTCTATGAGCTGTTGTTGCTAAGGAATCAATTCACTCCAGAGTCATCTTCCTGGTGGGGAGGCTCTCTGAGCTAGTGTAGGATAGTCCACAGAAGCCAGGCACACAATCCATGCTGTGGCCCATGTTCAGAGTCTCTATAGTGGGGGAAGGCCTGGTAGCTAGCACCTGTGCTCTGCTGGTGTACAAGGCCCTCAAGGAAAGGGTCACCTCCATGTCACAGTACAGAACCATTAGCATTAGCATCATTAGTCAGGTAACACTAATGACTATGCAATTGTATTATTCTAAGCTTATCAGAGCCTTTCCTAAGAGCTGGTTTTAAAAGCAGAGGAGAGAACGGTACAAGGGCCTCCCCACTCGCTTACTACTATTTCAGCTCCTTCAGCAATGAGGCAGTTGGTCAATAAGGATCTACTATGTATGTGCCAAGCACTATGCTGTGAGAACTATATGGAAGAAAGTTGTTGAATATATCATAGAGCTGAGACTGGGAGATTGGGAGCTCTTCAAGGGCAGTGACTGTCTTGCCTCCATTTGTATCCCCAGCACTTAGCAAAGTACCTGGCACATAGCAGGTCCTTAATAAATGTTTGTGGATTAATTGATTCCTGTCCCACATACCCATGTCCAGTTACGTGGGGAAATGCCAAGGTGGCCCTGTGAGCCTCTCAGAAAGTCAGTTCTTTTCCCCACAATAACACAGTCTAACTGCTGACAAAATATATACCTTTCTCTTGAACTTAAAAAACCCCTGTAATAGTTACCAAGGATAAAGGAAGCCGGTGCCACAGCACTTTGGGAAATTGATTCAAGGAACTCATCTTTGTAATGGACAACCAGTGTCTCACTAAAGAATAAGCCTGCCGCTGTCATCCCTGCTCCTCAAGAAGCTTCAACGGTTCCCACGTGCCTCTGGCACAAGACAGAAACACCGGCTTAGAATGAAAAGCCCTTTTCACAGTCTGGCTCCGGGCTTATTTCACATTAATGGGAGCACGTGTTTGCCTTTCCTTGTATCCCTAGGACTCAAAGCAGAGCTGGCACATCGTAAGTGTTTAATAAATACTTGTTGACGGACTGACATTATTCCCCTTCACAGAGTCTACCTTCCATCCAAACCAGCCTCTAACTCCCGTCTCCATGCCTTGGTACTGGCTGTCTCCCTCACCTAAAAAGCACTCCTTCCCTCCCCTTTCTCTTAGAATCCTTTCAAAGTTCATCTCAAATACCACCTCCTACAGGACGTCTCACTCCCTCCCAGAATCCCCTATGAGGATGAACATGATCCCATTGGGGCCTCTTCAGTCCCCTGCCGCTCCCCAGTCCCCCAAGCCCTCATACCTGCAAGGTCTGTGACCAAAAAGCTGCCGTTTGTCCACTGATATAACCAATGCTGGAAGGTCCGACACTTCTGGGCAGCCTCAGAGGTGGCAGGGGTTGCCTGGGTGCCACCGCTCTCCCAATCACGAGCACAGTACGGCTCCAAGGGCCTCCCCAGGTACTCCTCCAGAGTGGCATATGGGATGCTGTTTGCTGGCCGGTAGATCAAGTACAGTGGGATGATCCTAAACACAGTCCCACCTTGCCCATGAGCGCGGCACTCAAACCCAAGAAAGCTCCCAACCCTATTTAGCCCCGCCCCAGGGACCTTACAGTGAAGTTCCTTCTAGTCCCAGGATTCCAGAAGCTTAGAGAAAGGGAACTTTCTGGGAAAGAGAATTCACTGGCTACCACGGGTCCCTAAATCACTCCCAGTCAGAACGCCCCCATGCATAAACCATGTCCCCCCATTCTCTGGCCAATCTATGAAGAAGGCAGCTATAGACAGAGTGCTGGAACTGAAGTCAGGAAGAAGCGAGTTAAAATCCAGCTTCAGACAATTACTGCCTATGTGACCCTGGGCAAGTCACTTAACTTCCCATTTGTCTTGGTTTCCTCATCTGTAAAACAGGGATGGTAAAATCACCTACTCCTCAGGGTTGCTGGGATGACAAAATGAAATAATGTTTATAAAGGACATTGCAAGTCTTGAAACATTACGTAAATGCTGCTGTTATTGTTATAGTTGTTATTATGATGCTGGAGGTCCCCAGTGATTTAAAGATGGAGATTGCGGTGATGGTGGGCACAGTTAGCTCAGATCACCCAGATGAGGAATTTTTTTGGTGTTTGCTCATTCAAGTCTGGACTGGGTGACCTGGGTACTTTCTGTGGCCATGTACAGTTAATACAGTGAAGGACTGAGACAGGAAAGTAACAGACAAGATAGAAGAGACTCCTGACTGGATCCAAATGTAACTCAACACTGGGTACAGTCTAGTGATCTGAAACTTGAGATATGCTATCTAAAACCCAAGCTCGAGGGGAGTGGGAACATTAAGTCTGGTGTCTATGCAGAAACCCTGTGTGTGACGACATCCAAAGCAGAAGAAACCATGGGGCATTTGTGAAATGGGACTTGAAGCTTGAGGAGAAGCCTCCTGGGTTCTCATCCCTAACCCATCACCCTTTCCAAGCCCCTTTACCTTGCCGTGCCTAAATTTTTCAACCTGTTAATTGGGTGATATTGGGAGCAACAGAGTGATAGGGAGAAAAGGAAGAACAAAAGGAACTGAGGGAAAAAATCAAAGCCAGAACCATGTGTGTCCACGTAAGTGCACACTCAGGCTCTACTGTGGTGAGTGCAAGACAATACTTTGTACAGTACTAACCACATGCTTTACTCATCTCTACCTTATGAGCACTCTACCCATATGAGATCGTACGGACGCCTGCCTATCACTAAGAAGGAAATTAATATTCCTAGACCTCAGGGGCATCGTAAGGTCTAGGAAGCATGGGGCAGAGAGAGAAGGGGAGAACTTACTCAGGAACCTCCCCAAAACCAGGGACAGCTCGGGCCTCAGCCGCAAAGATCTTGCAGTACTCTCGGCTCATATTTTGGATTTTACATCCCTAGAGGAAAAAAAATGACCAAAGCCCTGGAGATAAACTTCCCAAGCTCCAGAGCCCTATTCAAGATGCCAGAAAGCGGGAGGTAGATCTCAATGACATGGATCACCGTCTTTGAGGGATATAATATGGCAAACTCCTGCACTGGGCAAGAGACTAGACAACATGAATTTCCAAGTTCCCCCACCACCTCTGAGATCTTATGCATCAATGACTTTCCCCAACCTCTATCCTAAAAGCCTTTGAATGCCCCTCCCAAAAAGCTGAGACTATTCTCCTATTTCTTTCTAGAAGCGTAGCCTTCCTATGCAGCTCCCAGACTCAATGGAAAGATGGGCTGGGGAATGGGGAGACCAGCTGAGGACCTAGGGCTGAGAAGCAGCAACAAAGAGGTTGAATACCTGGATGGTGACATCATAATTCCTCCCCAGGAGAGCGTTCTCATTGCTGGAACCAAACACAAGTAGGTTGGGGACCTTGATGACGCAAGTTCGGCCTGACTCGAAGATGGGCTCCAGTCCATAGATGACCTTGGCTTGAGAGGCCTTGCGAAGACCACGTCCGCGCCCGCTTCCACGGAGCTCCCCACTCACCAGTCGGCCAAAAAGTTTGTCCCCCCAGCAGCCCGAGTCCGCAAGGCCCTTGGCAAACACCATGGGTGTCATCTCAATCTCTTCTCCAACTGGATAAGGATATGAGAAATGAATGAGGTGTTCCCCTAGGCACAAGCCCTAGCCTACCCTCACTCAGTCACATCCCTGGGATGTTAGGGAGGCATGGCTGATTAGAGCCAAAAAAAGTGATCTTGAGACTACTCTTCTCCATCCTCCACTGGGCTCAAAGTCCCAACCTGCAGTATGTCTCCCTCATCCTTCATGAGAGGGGAGGGGCAGCACTTAAGAAATGCCTCAAAGCATTGGGCCCACCCCCCTGGATTAGATCCTCTTGTATACCCAGCAACGGACAGATCACAGACTCACAGTAGAGACCAAGGGGACATGATGAAATGCACCCCTTCTAAGCTAGCTCTCCTCAGCATCTCCCTCTCACACCCCTGTGAGGAAAAATATTGACTCTAGACTACATGGAAAAGGGTTGGTGCACATCGGGGGAAGGATTGCAAACTAGAACAGAAATTCCAAACCCGTGCAGGTAGTCATCCCTGTAGACATCAAGGATGGCTGTGAAGCCCCATCAGCTATTTCCCAAGGGGCATACTCTACCTTCAACTTCTTCTCTGGAGATGAATCCTGACAACACTGAAAGGAACAAAGGAAGATGGTGAGGGACTGTGTCCTGGGTTCCCCTGCCCAGATTGGAAAAGATGATCTCCACTAACAACCTCCAGGATCAAATATAAATTCTTCTCCCAGGCATTTAAAGCTCTTTGCAACCTGGGCAGCCTTTTCCACTTCACTCTGCGATCTAGCAGCAGTGGTCTACTTAGGAATCCGTGAATGCAACACTCCAGCATCTTTCTCCACACCTTTGCTCCAGCTCTCTCCCATGACTGGAATGGCGTGCTCTGCCCTGCCCCCAGACACACTCCCCCTGACACCCCTGCCCCCCCAGCCTTTTAGCCTCCTTGGCTTCCTCTGGGTGTCACCTTACCTTCATACACATCTATGTATCTTGCACATACTTAGATATTTATGTTTTCTCCTCCAAGAGAACGTACTCTCCTTGAGAGCGCACTGTGTTTTGTCTGTTTGAGAGTTGCCGGGTTTATTATTACTATTTTTCATTGCTCTCTATTTCCAATGCTCAACACAATGCCAGGCACACAGTAAGCTTAGTGAAAAGGCTTGCTGGGTAACTCATTGGCTGACTCACCCCACTTCCCATCAGCTATGCCATTGTTTGGAGATGGTGCCTATTGAACAGAGATATGGTGGGTCGTGGGTCTCAGGGCAGTGGATAGGGGCTAATAAACAAGGTCCTCACTCACCCTCAGGGCTGAGACAAAAGTTAGTAGAGTCAGTGCCGTGCTCATTTCGGATGGTACATTGGTAGACACCACAGTCCCGAGGTGAAGCCTGTACAATCGCTAAGGCCGCCGGCCCTTCGTCTCCCGCACTGTGAACAAAAAACACAATCCAGAGGCCTGGGAATATGACCTGGACAGCAGAACTCTGGGCTCACAAGGGCCCACCAGAACCCTCACTCTGACCAAAAGAAACAGGAAGAGGAGACAACACAGAACAGAACAAAAGCCAGTTCCCCAGTGAGTTCCAGGGATGGTGGAGACTCCAGCACATTACTGCTAGGCCCTCAGCTCTCAGGACCACCAGGCCCCTTACCTCCGCTCTACCTCAGCCACAGGGAGCTGGTCCTTGGCCCAGGTCAATACCGAGTCACTGAGGATGTTGAAGAACTGACACCACAGCTTCAGGCTTCCTGAAGCATCAGGAAATTGTTCCACCCGGATCTTCCGGATGACCTGGGGCGCTGATGGAGAAACAGAACTCTGTAAGCCTGATGAAGGTCCCTCTCCTTTTTGAGAGAACTGGATCTCCCCCAAGTCTTCTCCAGGGCAGCAGTGAGAAGGGCACTAGATCTGGAGTCAGGACCTCTGAGTACAAACAGTGTGACCCTGGCTAATTCATTTAACCTATGGAGGCTGTTTCCTCATTGGCAATGTCGAGGTTCAGAGTTGGGAGAGCTGGTTCAGATTTTTGAAAGAATTCAATCGGAGCTTCTCCTTAGTCAAAGAGAGCTTTATTAACAAAAAAAAACATGTGAGCCTGAGACTTAGCAAGGAGCTAAACAAAGGTAGTGGTATAGAAAAGGACCAGACTTATATAGCCAGTAAGCTACACATCCTGTAGGATGATGATGTAATTTTAGGGTTTCTAATGGGGGTTGGAGATTTAGGGACAGGATGAGGAAGATGGATGACACAGGATAAGAGAGACAGGGGAAATTTTATGACCCAGGATGGAGGGGTGACCAGGAAGTTTTATGATCCAGGACAAGGGGAAAGTTTTACGGCATTCCAAATGGTCCAGGATAAGCGGGAAGTTTACTTTAGGATGCTCTCAGGCTCAGGAGGGCCTCCCAAGGTACTAAGAAAGCTACCCTTAATATTATTTTTAACCCTTAGGGCATCTCTGTATCCACATCAGCAAAATATAAAAAGATTTTGGAAGAGATGGCCTCTAAGGTCTTCTAGCTCAACACTCAATGAATTAAATCCCCTATGCTTTTATATGTATACAAGTCAGGGAAACAGAGACAGCTGAAAACCAGGATGTCTGGCTTCAAAGCCCTGCCAAGGATTCACTGTCGCCTTTGGTGAGTTATTCACTCTCTGGGCTGCCATTTTGGTGCAGTGGTGCAAGCTGGTACTTTAGGTAATAGTCCAAAAAAGGTCAGGAATCACAGTGCCAGATCACCTCTGTGCTACTGATCTAGCCTCTCCCTGAAATGCCCATGCTTTCTCTCTCTCCACCTGTTCATTCCTTCCTCTGAAGCCTGATACACAGGATCATAGGGGTAGAGCTGGAAGAGAACAGACAGGCCATTTAATCCAATCTCTCACATGTAGATGGGCAAACCAAGATCCAAAGAGGTTAACTGCCCTGCCCAAGGTAATACAGGTAAGTAAGGGATTTGAACCCAACTCCAGAGTCAGCGTTCTTTTCCCTGGATCTCCTCCTGATGCCCCGGTCTGCAATGGCCTTCATCTGCCCACACCCCAGCCTCACTTGGTACTTTATATTATTAGCATTTTTCACATATTACTTTATACTGTTATCACTTTGTTCCCCAATTAGATGATAAACTATGAGAAAGCAGGGTATTTATCCTATCTAAACTTTGCATCTATCCTCCCAAGTACAGGGTGGTGCCTGGAGCAGTCCCTTAACAAGTGTCTGTTAAACTGAATTGCTGTTTAATTGACTTCCAAGTGAGGCCTGAGGGGACAGTCTGAGTCCTGGCAGAGAAAAAACAGAAAGGGTTCCTAGGCAACAGACTGGCACTAGGAGTTCTAGATCCTTCCTGATTTCAGGGCCCTGCTCAGCACTGATCCCAGACCTGTCTGCAATAGGTTTTAACTACTGTTTCTAAATACTGCTTCTTGGGGCAACTGGTCCCCAGATCAGGGTTTAAAGAGGGGCCAATGCAAGGGGTCAGGCAACTAAGAAAACTGGGGCCTTCCCTAGAGAAGAGGCAAGAACAGTTGCACAAATTTCAAAACCTAGGCCCCTTTAACCAACTCCCCCTAAAACATGCCTCTTGGAAGTCCTCTTTTCACTGCATGAGGTACCAAGAAGGCAGTGGCTATGTCTATACACCAGAAGCAAGGCTCTGTGTCCTAAGAATTCTTTAGTTCTCTCCCAGGAACTCTCTACCCTCCCTTCCCAAACCATCTCTCACCCTTGAAAAGGTCTTTGGTTTTTCTGGCCTTGGCTGTCTCATTCTGTTTGCCATCTTCAGGGGCCAACTCCATGTCTGGCCCACTGCCCTTGGGCCCAGAGCCCAGGTCTGTAAAGTCCTCATCTGGACAAGGCACCTCAAGCATCTTTCTGTTCTGAGAAGGGGAATGTCTCTCCTTCGGGGGAATCAGTGGGGATCCAGGTGCCAGATTCTTCCTGGACCCACGGGGAGAAACTGTCAGGCTTTCCCTATCTTCAGGAGCAGATGCTTCCACCTCCCCAGTCACTTTGGCCTTGGGGAGAAATCTCTTTCTCCGAGCTCCCAAGGCCAGCTCCTCTGGGGTTGCACCTGGGAGACTTCCCCCATTATCTGCTGAGAGCTCTGCATCCCTAAAGGGCTCTTCTCTCTTACTCTCCCCAAGAGGTTCCCCCATCCTAAGGGACCTTTGATCCCCACTGACCCAAAGGGACTCCCCCATTCTGCTTTCCTTGGGCCCAGCTCTGATTTCCTCAGAAGTCCCCTTGTTACTTTTCTCTGGGCCTTGCACCTGGGTCTCCTCCCCCACCACAATGGTAGGGACAGTCAACGGACTGGGGTATCTTCCCAGTGGCTTCCCTGCTGCCAGAGCCTTGTGGCCAGACTGCACCTCCTGGTCAATGAGACCAGTGAGCCTGCGGGAGGTACAAGGGCTCAGTTGCAAACTCTGTGCACTCTGAATAAGGTGGTTGTTCTCCACTCGCTCTAGGATCTTCCGAGATGTCCTAGGGCTCAAGCCAGCGATCTCCACTGTCGGTGCCAGAGTGTCTGGGGGACCAGGTCCCCCTGCAGGAGGCTGCTGGCCCTCTGGTCTCCTTCTGGCTTCAGTTTCATTCCAGTCTGTGTCTGTGCTGGAGAGCTTCAGGAGCAGAAGTAAATAATTCTTCAAGGAATCAATGAGGCCACTGTCAGGGGCTCCAGGGCTGGGGGCCTGCAGCCCAGCTCCTGGAACCTCAGATTCAGACTCCCCATGAGCACCAAGAGCATTCCCTCTACTCATTGCAACCTCATTCTCTGTGTAATGACCCTGGCTGGGGGTCCCCACTCTGGGCAAGGCTTCATGAGGCTCTGGCTCTGGCTCAGAGCACCCCAAGGCCCGGGCTGCTAATGGACCAGGCATTACAGCCACCTTGGTAGGCCCTCCTTGGACTTGTTCTTCCTGTGTGTTCTTTGGGAGGCAGATTGCCTTTGGGCTAGGAGTGCTGGGGGTCTTGGTGCTTAGGGGAGAAGTTGGATGGGAGTCTGAGGCAAGGCCCAAGGTCCCCTCTGCCACAGGGTCAGACCCTTCCATAGACGCCTCATGGTCACTGTTTATTGGCTCCTCAGTGGGCTGAGGCAACTCCTCCTGGGGCTGTCGAGCAACTTTGTCAACTTCCGTAGAGCCTGGTTCCCCTAGTCTTCTCCCTTCATCTCTATCTACTGGCCTGCCACCAACTTCAGGCCCAAGAGGGGCTGGGAGGCTCTGCATCTTCCCTTGTGTGTTCCCAAGGGCTGTAATGTGCATCGCCTCAGCCCTGACCTGTGAATGATGGGAGGATTCCACAGGAAGCCTCTTGAAGTGGCTAGTTCTCTGAGAAGCCTCTGCTGTCTGGAATGCGGGGGCTGTAGGCAGCTTATCATGGCCATTCTCTGGCTCTGGCCATGTTACTGCAACCACCTGTGCCCTCTCATCTCTCTGTGTGCTGTCTATATGGGTTCTCCCCACCACCTGTTGGTTCACATCTGCCTGTGTCCTCAAATCCACATGTGTCCTCGCGTCTTCCTGTGCGCTCTCCATCTGAGCACTAACATCCATTGGCATCCTTCCATCCCTCTTTGTCCTCTCCTCTTCCTGGGTCTCCACATCCATGGGTTCATCATTCCTCTGTTCTCCCTCAATGCTGCGACTGAGACTCTCTGCAGCAGAGCTGCTACCAGCAGATGCTGCAGAAGCTCGGGCCACCTGGGTCTCCAGGGCCTGAGAACGAGGAGAGAGTTAGAAATAACACCGTGGTATTTGTGCTGCTGAGGTTGGCAAAGTTGTTTACATGCATTATATCACTTGGTCCCCAATCAATATTGGTAGGTAAACAGGGATAGGGACTGGACTAGTGATTTCACTGGTATAGAGGAAGTTTGGATGAATAAATTCCCTCTCCCTATGCATGTCTGCCCCTTCTCTACAATTTACAGTTTTAGAGAATTGCCTAGAGTACTAGGAAGTTAGGATTTACCCATGGTCCCAGAGCTAGTACAGGTCAGAAGCAGAACTTGAACTCATGTCTTTCTAGATTTGAGGTGACCTCTTTATCCACTATACACAGCTTCTCAGTGGAGTAGATGCTATTGCTACTATTAACCCCATTTTATAGAGGGACATGGCTAGCCAATGTCAGTCAGCACTAGAACTCAGGTCTCTCCTGGACCCAGATCCAGTGTTCTTTCCACTAAACCACATAGGTCCTTGCTATCTATTATACCTATTATGCCTGTTCTGAGATTCCCTTGCAACCAGATTACTAGCCTCACTCAGGCCTTGCTCTGTCTTTACCAGGACAGTACTAACAGGAACCTTACCATCTGTTTGTCTCATACTTTACTGTATTGGACTTCCCACTAGAAATAGAGGCTAGGTAGGAAGGATTTGGCCATGGGCAAATCCTAATGTCTCCCTCCATTCTAGAGCAAGGATTCCTCTATGTATGCCTGGTCTGACACTTGCCAAAAAGACATGACCCTGGATTTATAGTCTTTGTTGGGCTGAGAATAGAGTCAGGAGGAGAGAAGGATAGAGCCATGGACAACTTTGGAGCATCCTATTCTCCCAAGGCAGGCTAGATCAAAAGCTGCTTTCTACAAAGATTTTCCTAAACCTTCTTCACCTTCCTTATATCTATCAACTCCTCCTAATGATGTGAAGTCTCAGATCTTGTCCCTCTGGGGCCTCTGTCCTCAGCAGATCACACCAACACTTCCCTTCTCTTGAGTAGCTAAGAAGAAACATAGACAGTGTTCTGAGTGGGTCAATTCCTTCCATGTAATGTATGTTCCTACAATCCCAAACCCTGGGGTACATGTCTTAGATACTTCTAACACAGCACACATTGTGTTACCAGAAATTCAAGAGACCATATCTTTTCCAAACCCCTCCCCAACTTGAAGACTGCTTCTGATCCATAAGTCCCAGCTCTCTCTTCTTGAGAAGACTCACCCTTCCCCCACTTCTCCACTCTCATCCCTAGAGTCCTTGGGCACTGCACTTCCAAGATTTCAGCAGCTCAGGCTCTGGATCTCCTGACATAGTTGCTTGCCCTCTTTGTTCCCAGGAGGACTAAAATCTAAAAACTTCTACTGCTGCCAGATAACAGCAATGGGGGGCTGCAGGAAGCTCCTGATAGGGCCTGGCAGTTTCTTCAAGGACGCTCACCCTGATCTCCCCGCCTTTGCTGAATTCCTCCCTGCTGACATCCTATCAATATCACCCAGCTGGGCTCTAAATTGTCCTTTTCCTGCTTCATGAGTGTCCATCTGTCTCCTTAACTAGTCTGTGAGATCCTCAAGGACAGGGGGCCCTGTTTTCCTCCTTTGTCTCTCTGAAGGACTGGGCACCAAGTCAATGTCCAAAAATTACCTGTTGACTGATATACAAGTGAGTATCTATGTTCTCCAACATCAAAAATCTGGGCCTTTATTATTATAACAGGGCTGTTCTTTGCCTTTATAAAGAATACTGTCCAAGAGTTTACATGACTCGCAGACTTAGAGCAAAAAAAAAACCTTGTAAGTCAGCAGTTACAACTTCCTCATTTTATAGATCAGAAAACTAAAACCCAAGGAAGTCAGATGATTGGCCCAAGGTAAATTACCAAAGGTAATGACCAAAGAGTAAATGGCAGAATCAACATTCAAACCCAGGTGCTCGAACTTCAAATCCAATCACTGTAAAGAAGCCATTCTCATTATCACTGATATTAATGTGATACTTTAAAATTTTCAGAGCCCTTTACATACACTCCCTCATTTAAGCCCCACAACAAGGTAGGTACTACAAGCATTGTTCTCCCCATTTTACAGATGGAAAAACTGAGGCTCAGAAGCTAAGTGACCAGCACATATCATCCTGTAGAACCGGTCTTTTCAGTAGAGCTGTTCAGATGCTGCAGGGTTTTCTCTAGTGGTTAGATGGGATGAAAGAAGTCCCAGAGAGTCCCACTATACCCCAGCTCCTGTACTATCTAACCTGGGAGGTGAGGTAATCACAGATCTAATCCAAAGGTTGGTATTAAGAGAGAGTCACTAGGGAACAGCCCAGGGACAGCTAGCATTTATAGAGAGAGTTTCAAAGTTTGCAAAGCATTTTTAAAACATTATATCATTTGATCCTTACAACCACATTACACAGTGGCTATTATTATCTCCATCTTACAGATGAGGAAACTGAGGCCAAGAGGTTAAGTGTCTTGGCCATAGTTAGTAAATGTCTGAGGCAGGATTCAAACTCAGATTTTCCTTACCCTATCTACTGTGCCCCCTAGTTGACACTACTTTTTAAGTCTGTTAAGGGGATTCCTGGAACATGAGGGATCCTGGTTGGTGAGAAAGATCTACTTTGTCTATCCCCGGTAGTTCATCTCCACCCTTCTGAAACGGCCATCTGGTCCCATGGCCCTGCCTCCCCATTAGCTGGCAGAGGGATGCACCTTCTTCACATTGGGTAGGATAACAGGGATGTCCACAAGGCTCCCTTGGAGCCCAGTAGCTCCTGGAAACACCGATTAAATGACCAAAATAGACATGTAAAGCAAAGGAGATGGTCAGGAACAGATGCAGTCATAGGCTCAGGTCCCAACAGTGCTGTCGATTCCCCTGTCCTTGGGTGAATTAGGCTTCCGATTCCCCAGGGAAAGCCCTTCTAGCCCCTGAAGCCTTCCCCTGGTCACAGTGGATCTCTTCCTCAGACAGTAGGACACTAGAGGAAGAGATTTTCCCATATTTTCAGAGCAAATAAGCTCAGGCAGCTGCAGACAGGTTTTGCCATCCCTGTAGATTTGGAATTAGGTGATGGGCCCCGGGTATGGGGTTGCAGCAAATGTCCACTGGCCCTGCCTGGCACCGTGTCTCCTTCCCACTCCCCTTCCATAAATAACTCTGAGCACCCTGGCTGCCAGACTGCTTTGGAAACATTTTCCATGAAGTCAGACTCTCAAAAAAACTGTCACGTCACTCTTACCTCACAAGGGGTCCTGTGAGCCATCGGCTTCTGGGCAGGGCTCTCCCTGGTCTTGTGCTTCCTCCGGGCAGGGGGAGTTGGGACAGTGGCTGCTGGCTCAGGGGAAATTCTCAAGGTCTGAGCCTCTTGCTGGGGAGAAGGGCCCAAAATGCCTGAGGGGGTACCCACTGAGGCACAAGGCTGGGAATCATTGTTGGGGTCACATTTTGGTTTAGGAGGGGCAAATCTTTTCCTATTAAATACCCTGGGAAGCTGTTGGGTAGAGGGGGGCACTGGCTGGCCAGGAGACAATTTCTCTCCTCCTGTCTCTCTTCCTGATAAGGCCCTTAAAGATTTACCACTTTGGGAACTTCCACTGGGGGTCTGGAGTCTTTCTTCATTGGCAGTAGACCAGGTATTCTCCAGGTACATGTCCTTTAAGGAGAAATAAACATTGTCCTCGGGGATAGGGGCTCTTGAGCCCTTGCCAGTCTTGATCCCAATCTTGCTTGAGCTTCTAGCCTCCTGTGCCACAGGAGAGCTTGATTCCAGGGTCCTATTTGCCTTGTCTTGCTTCTTGTTCTTTGGAGAGCTCTCTCTTTGAGTGAGTGGGTTATTCTCCACCTCCATGTGGCCACATGTCCGGCTGGATTCTGACTCTGCAGTTGTGGGAGTGTGATTTTCAGATGTTCTTGTTCCTTCAGGTTTTTGCTCACTTGTCCTCATCCCCTTATGACTTGGCCTCTCTTCTTTCTTCTTCTTCTTGGCCACAGACTCCTTGGTGGGTGGTCTCTGAGAGATGAGCTCCACAGCCTCACAGATGTAGGACAGAATGGCATCTCCACTCTCCTCACTGCTCTCCAAGGTGGAGTCCCCATTAGTGGTGACCTCACCCCCTGTAAAGCTATTGGCCAGGCCAATGGCTGGGCTCCACGGTAGCTCATTGGTCTCTCCTTCAAGTTCAGGTTCCAGGGCTCCATCCTCAAGGTCCTTACCAGAAGTCGAAGGACCTTGTTCCCTTGCCCCACTCAGCCGCCTCTTCCGCTGAAATCGATCTGGACTGAGTTTCCGCACTGTGTCAGCCTCCGACACCATCTCCTTCCCATACTTGCGACTCTGCTCAATCTCCCGCATCTTTGCCTCTGCCTTCCTCTTCAGCTTTGCAAACCATCGCTGGTGAATCTTATACTCAGTCATGGTCCCCACTTCCAAGACTCCTGAGCAGGACACAATGCCTTTGGTATTTCGAGCAGATGCCTGGTAGATAGCAGCATCTTCTTCTTGGCACCTAGAGGTACAGTCAGGTGAGGAAGCAGTACCATGATCCTGGCAGATTGAGAACCCACCCAAGCACTTTACCACCCCTGCACAGTGAAAGAAGCCTTTATTCACACTGGCATAGAGGAACCCCCAGCCTGATAGACAAAAACCTGCATTCCTCACACCAGTGTTCCCGGCACTAGATACTCCATCTCCAAACTCTGGGCATTCTCACTGGGTGCACCCATGCCTGGAACTCACTCTCTCCTCATCTCTGCCTCCTAGTTTCCCTGGTTTCTTGAAAGCCTCTGCTAAAGTCCCCCTTCTGCAAGACATTTATCTCAATCCCCATTTAATGCTACTGCCTGCCCTCTGTGGATTATCTCCAAATTATTTATTCATTCATTTTTGGGGGTGGGAGAGACCATTCATTCATTCATTTGGGGGGGGGGGCGGGATTTGGGAGGGGAAGACAACGGAGATTAAACAATTTACCCAGGGTCACATAGCTATTAAATGTCTGAGTCCAGGATTTGAACTCAGGTCCTCCAGACTCCAGACCCATTAGCTACCCTCCAATTTACCTTTTACATATCTTGTTTGTACGTAGTTGTCTCCCCAGACTGTAAACTCTTTGAGAACAAGAACTGTCTTTTGCCTTTCTGTGTCTCCACATCATTCAGTACAGGGCTTGGCACATAGCAGGTACTTGTTGACTGATTCACAAAGCTCTTTAAAGTTTGCAGAGCACTTTATACTCACTTGATCCTTACCACAATCCTTTGAGGTGGGTGCTGTTATTATTCCCAATTTACAGATGAGGAAACTGAGACACAGAGACGTTAAGTGATTTGAATATTTGAACTCAGGTCTTCCTGATGCCAAGTCCATTACTCTAGCCACTCTGTCATCATTCTTAAGATCCTTTCCAGCTTTAACACTTTAATTGTCCCACGACATAGATGAAGAAACTAAGGCCCAAGGAAGAGAAGTGATCGAACATGTAACCACAATCAGGGGGGACTCAGGAGAGTCCCCAACAAGAGCAGAGGGCTCAGAAAGGCATCATATGGCAGCTCTGGGGGAAGACGGCTTATGGTAAAGTATTTACAAAGAGTGAGAACCTTTCATAGTCATCTCAGCAGCAGCTACAAATCCTGGGGTACAGGATTAACACTTCCCTCATTCTGGGGAGCAGCTCTACTCTCATCCCTGGAGCAAAGTCTTTCCAAGCTTTAGGCCACACCATTCTTCTATTCCCAGGAACCAGGGCAGCTCTCAGAGTGCTCACCTTAAGGTCACAGTGACAGGAAGACGGGTAGGGAGCAGTCCCTGAAACATGGATTACCTAATACTCAGAAGTGCGTTACAGAAACAGTGAGGCTTCTGGTCTGTGTAGTTACAAAGCCACAGAACAGGGATGGGGAACTTGCAGTCTCAAGGTCACATGTGACCTTCTAGAATGTAGATCTTTGGGTGTGGCCTTTTAACTGAGTGCAAGTTTTACAGCACAAGATGCAGAATGAGACGTATATTTTTAGACATGGCCAATGTGGGAACTTGTGTTACTTGACTTGGTAAAAGAGTTTTGTTCTCTTTTTCTTTTTTTTAATGGGAGGGAGTGGGCAGGAGAGAAAACAGATTTTTAGACTAGACCTCTAAGATGGTCCCTTGAAGCTCTAATATTCCATAATTTGATTATGTCAACTTTCCTTCCCAGGAGTACAGAACTCTGAACATAGTACGTTGTACCTCTACTTCAAAGCATTTAAGAGAAAGGAAACCTACGCATGAGATAAGGAGCAGTCATGCCAGCCACCTCAGCTGAAATAAGGTTGAGCCTCATGCTACAAAAGAGGCCAGAAGATACTAACAGAAAGAATGCTGGATCTGGAGTTAGGGTCACAGGACCACAAGAACTGAAAGAGACCTCTGAGTAGTCTAGTCTAACCCTCTCATTTTGCAGGTAAGTATTCTGAGGCACAAAGGTCAACTAGATCGATGGAATTTGAATTCAATTCCAAATGACCTGGGTTTGAACCTGGCTTTGCCACTTACCACTTGCATCACCTTGAGCAAGTCACATAACTTCTCTTACCCTCAATTTCCTCATCTGCAAAACGGGAGGGTTGGATCTGTCAACCTGTGATTCCATGACCCTCCATTTACATGGTGCCCAGTATCTGTGTTTAGGTTAATCTTAGCCTCAGAGGACCTCAAAGGCATGAAGGATATTCAATATCTATAAAGCAATGAGGTATAATGGAAAGACTAAAGAATATGGAGTTAGAAGAGTTCACTGCCTGAATGACCAACCGAACTGTGTGACCTCAGGCAAGTCAACATGGCAGCCTCCAAAAAAGCTAATGCAGTCTTGTGCTGCATTGAGATATAGAGATGCGGTCCAGAGTAGAGGGGGTACTGTTGCATCATTTCTCTGTCAGACCATCTGGAGCAATGCATCCAGATGTGGGCACCATGTTTTAAGAAAGACAGTGTTAAAGGTAGAGTGCTTCCAGAGCAGGACAGGGAGGGAGCAACGAGACCATGCTGGTTGAAGGAACTATGAATTGTTATCCTTGCAAAGAGAAGGCTTATTCTGGATGGCAATCTGGAATTATGCCCAAAGGGCTATAAACAAATGCATAACCTTTGACCCAACAATACCACTTTTAGGGTTATATCCCAAAGAGGTGAGAGAAGTGGGAAGAGGACCCATATGTACAAAAATATTTACAGCAGCTCTTTTTGTGGTGACAAAAAATTGGAAAACAAGGGGATGCCCATCAATTGGGGAATGGTTGAACAAGTTGTGGTACATGAATGTAATGGAATACTACTGTGCCAAAAGAAATGAGGAGCAGACAGACTTCATAATAACCTGGAGAGACTTATGTAAACTGATGCTGAGCAAGAAGAGCCAAACCAGGAAAAATTTGTACACAGTCACAGGCACAACGTATGTGTGATGACTAACCTCAATAGACTGGGCTCCTGTCAGCAATACAAGGTTATAAGACAACTCCAAAAGACTCATGATTGAAGGAGATATCCACATCCAGAGAAGGAGATGCAGAGTCTGAGTGCAGATTGAAACAAACTACTTGCTCTGTTTCTTTTTCTTGTTTTGTTTTGTTTCCTCTTTCCCACTGATCATTCCATCAGTTACAATCCTTCTTTACAACCTGACTAATGATTAATGGGAAGATACTTGTAGATCCTGTGTCCAAGTGCATGCTACCATGATGGGGGGAGAGAGGGAGGGGCAGAAAATCTGAAATTCAAGGGACTGTGCAACTGAATGTTGTAAACTAAAAGTAAATAAACCAAAATTAAAAAAAAAAAGAAAAGAGAAGAGGAGGCTAAGGGGGAACATGATCACTGCCTCCAATATTGGAAGTGCTGTTTTCTTAAGAGAATTAGATTTACCCTGCCTGGCCTTAGAGGGAAAAACTAGGAATGGTGGGTGAAAGGTGCAGAAAGGCAGATTTAGGTTTGATGGAAGGAAAAATTTCCTTATAATTAGAATGATTCCAAAAAATGCAATGGACTATCTCAGAAAGTAATGGGTCTACCCTCCCTAGAGATCTTCCAGCAAAGGCTGGATGATCATTTGTCAAAAATACTGTAGGGTGAATTCTTGGTTAAGTACAGACTGAGCTATATATAAAACCCCTGAACTCCCTTCCAACTCTGAGATTCTGTGGAGTCATATAATCTCCCTAGGTCTCAGTTTCCCCATCTGTAAAATTAGAGGGTTAGACCAGATGATCTTTAAGACTCCTAATAGACCTAAGTCCTATAAGCTTTTGTTTTTGGGACCTGGGAAAAGTGGAAAAGACTTTAAGTCTTAGCACCAAAGCAGACAGGATTCTTGACTCCCCAGGCAGGATGAGTCCTGGCCAAATGAATGGTCACCTCCACTGTTGCTTTGGACAGTCAGTCTTCTCTCTCCTACAGGCTGGAGGGGCCCCAAGAGAATTTCCTTCATTAGGGTCAGGGTGTAATAAAACCTCTCAGTCCTTGCTCACTGCATTCTTCCCTGAGAAGAGCAGATCTATAGCTTCCTCCAACCTCAATTGGGCTCAAATGTCACTTAGGATGTCCCCTTCAGTGACTGACACAAAGCCACCTCCCAGACATACACCCCAACACAAATGCCTTTCCTCCCCTCCTCCACATCTGTGAAGGGAGTGGCCCACACAATCCCAGTCCCACTCACTTGTACAGCTGTAGGGTGTGCCGATTCCCCTGCTGAGAGATCTCATATTTTGGCAGGCCACAGTAGCGATCCAGCTCCTCGTCATCCTTATACCACGTCACCTCGGGTTCTGGGTATCCTGCGAAGGAGGTAGCATAGTATTGTAGAAAGAGCAATTCCAAATCATCTGGGAATAAGGAAGAAGACTCCCAGTAACAGGCCCCTAAGATACCCTCAATGACCTGGGCAGCGCCAAGGGCTACTGGACCATGCTGTTGTTTAGGAGCTCAACCTTGCTGAGGCAGAGAGGCTCTACTAATAACAACAGCTAGCTTTTATTTAACACTTTAAGGTTCTCAAAGCACTTTACTTACAAATATTTCATTTAGTCTCACAACAACTTTAAGAGGTAGGATGCTATTATTATTCCCATTTGATGGATGAGGATACCCAGGCAGACAGAGGTCAAGTGACTTGCTCAGAATCACACAGGTAGGATCTGAGGCAAGATTTGAACTCAGGTCTTCCTATATCACCTAGTTGCCTCTAAGAAGGAAACTCCCAGACCCCTAGGCAGGAGAGCCTGGAAGGGTTCAGAGACATTTCTGACCACTGATACCTAGTTTTTTCCCCCAGTACCCAAATATTCTATAAACTGACAAGAGTGGAGTGGGTCAACCACAGGAGTATAGTAAAACAGAGTATCAGAAAGGGGAGAGACATTGGAGGTCTTCAAGCCTGACTCCCTGATTTTACAGGTGGAGAAACTGAGGCCCAGAGTGAAAAAGTGACCTACTCAAGATCTCAGAACAAACCAGTGGAGCCAATATGTCTCTGGTCTCCCAGTTTAGCATCTTTCTGTCTATACTACTCTGTCTAATCACAGAATTACAGAACTAGGAAGGACCTTAGTGATCATCAGTTCTACCCAACTAATTTTACAGATGAGAAAGCTTAGACCCAAGAAGGTTTTATTTTGTTCTTTTAAGTGACTTGACCAAGATTACATAAGAAATTATTTCTCTATCACTTCCTCCCAGGCTTCTCACGTGCCCAATCCCATCACTGATCACCATGGTAACAGGTTGTTTCTGATATTTATGATATTTATGGCTCCTTTAGTAACCTGGTGCTCCCTGCCACTCCTGGGGGACTCACAGGATGAACATCAAACTTGGTGCAGACACCCAACAGCCATAGATCACTGTGGCTCAGAGCTCCTGTGTTCAAGAGATCTGCCAACCTCAGCCTCGACCTCAGTATGTGGCATGACAAGTGTGGGCCACCAAACCCAGATAATTCTATATTTCCAAACACTAATTGTTCCCACTATTTGGGTTCTGGCTCTGTCCTCAGAGATACATGTCTTACTCCATCACTACCCTCACCGTCCAGTGACTATAACACATTTCCTACCTAAGAGATGTCTTTCAGAGGTCATAAACGTTAACATAATAGTTTCTTCTACAAATATCCAATGAGCACAGTGGCTTAGCACAGTAGGTGCTTTATACATGGCTTAGCACAGTAGGTGCTTTATAAATGTTTATTGAATTAAATATGCAACAAATAGTCCCAGGTGCTGGGGGAGATTCAAAGATGAATATGTAAATACCACATCTACTTTGAAAAAGCTTACAACAAGGCAGATAAGACAAATATGCAAGTGACTGAATTACATGGCAGTGTCATTAAATGTTGTGAAACCTATAAACAAAGTGCTCTCCTGGTTTAGAGAAGTTTTCCAGCTTGGGAGTTGGGGAGCAGGGTGTTGTGGTGAATAAGGGTGAATTTTAGAAAGGAGATGGCATTGAAGCCAGTCCTTTAAAGATGGGTAGAATTTCAACAGGCTGAGATGAGGAAGACGGCATGCCAGGTGAAGGGAACAGCATGAACAAAGGTACAGAGGCAAGAAGCACAAAACATGTTTTGGGGACCCATGCCTGGCACATGGTAAGCATTTGATAAATGTTGAGTTAAATTGACTAGGGGTTACTGCCCTGGGGTCTAACTAGGGCAGGACTGGGAGATAAAAATGGATCTAGAACAACCCTGGCACTCTCCCCATACAACCCCAGCCGTAAAGTGAGCTCCATGTTTCCACTGAGCTAAAAGCCCCCGGTTACATCACTGCATCTGTGTGCATCTGATAAATGCCAGGGACCACAAATGTCCTCAGCCGTTCTGTGGAATGATCTCACCACTTCGAGGGGCTGCTTCCATGCCTCCCTGTCCCATGATGTGCCTCCCAACCCATATTCCCACAGGGATCAGCTGAGTGGCCTGACAGCTGGAGGAAACTCTCAGAAGCAGGAAGTTCAGGGAGCTTAGAACCTGCCCATCTCAGGGCCTGGATACCATACTGTGGTGCTTATGCAAACAGACAGGGAAAGGTCAGCACCTCAGAGCTGCAAAACAACTCAAGGACTAGAGGAAACGTTCTCCCAGAAAGAAATTTGACTTAATCGCTGAGTTATTTTCATCTCTGCCAAGGAAGAAGACATACACTCACCCAAGATATGGATTCATTTAGCTGTACCCTCACGGGCACTCATACCACCCTGAGCAGATCAGCCTCCAGTGGCACAGACTATCTATTTCATCTCTCCGTGTTACCGCCTTGGCTTAGGAGGGACATGATATCCTCAAATATCTAAGGGGCTGCCTTGTGGAAAAGAGATTAGGCTTGGTTTGTTTTTCTCCATTCAGGCAGTCAGTAAACATTTCCTAAGTACCTACTATTTCTCAGGCCCAGTACTAGCACTTGGGGGTACAAAGAAAGGCAAAAAGACAGTCCCTGCTCTCAAGGGGCTCCCTATCTAACAGGGAGACAACGTATAAACAGTTGTATCCAAACAAGCAGTATCTGCAGGAAAAAAAATCAGCAAAATTGGTTGGAAAAGGCTTCCTGTAGAAAGCAGGATTTAAGCTGGGATCAATCAATTAATTATAATGAGCCAGGCACAGTCCTAGACACTAAAGATACAAGGACATAAACAAAACAGCCCCTACCTACAAGGAACTTATATTCTCTCTCTCTCTCTCTCTCTCTCTCTGTCTCTGTCTCTGTCTCTCTCTCTCTGTCTCTCTGTCTCTCTCTTTCTTTCTCTTTCTCTCCTCCCTCCCTCTCTCTCCCTTTCTCTCCTCTCTTTCTCTCCTCTCTCTCTTTCCCTCTCTCTCCCTCTCTATTTCTCTGTCTGTCTCTGTCTCTCTGTCTCTGTCTCTCTCCGTCTCTGTCTCTGTCTCTCTCGTATTCTTAATAGGAAAGGGCAGAAGTGGGGCCAACAACAGAAAGCAAATTTGGACCCAACACAAGGAAAAACTCACTGACAAGTGGAGTCATCAGATAATGAGAATGGCCACTCTGTGAGGTAGTGCACTAAGAATATCGAAGCAGAGGACAGAGGACCACCTGTCAGAGATGTTAGAAAGAAGATTCCCACACAGAACGGGACGTGGGACTAGATGACCTCTGAACTGCTTTGTAACTCAGATTGTAGGACTCCTGCTTCACAGATAGAAGATACGCATGCTAGGCATGCATTTACATAAGGCTTTAGAGTTTTGGGGTTATAAACCTACTGAACAGAAGAAAAATGAGATTGACAAGGAGTAACTAGTTGAGATCCAGCCGTGCCTTGGCCATCATTGGCTTGCAGACCTTCAAAGGAATGGGGCTGATGAAAGGAAGGCCATGGAGATTTAAGTCTAGGTCTGTTCTAGGGTGAGCCTGGAAGTTTATTTTGGTTCGGCTCCATCTCAGCTGAAGACCTGAGGCTCTCTGGAATGCTCTTGCTTTTTCACGCTTGCTTCAGACCAGACTTTTCTGAACTCTGCTTCCCCATTTCTAAATGGCTTCCCCCAGATCTGCAGATAGGATGCAGCAGCATGTATAGGATCTCTTTTGATAAGGTCCCCAATCTATTCCAGTTGGGTCCCAAAGAGAGAAGAAGCATTATGAGTTTCTGTCAAACAGGAAAGGGAGTGAAAGCCACAGGAAGCCTAAAGACAAGTGACTTCAATCCAACCACACAAGCCAGTGTTCAAGAGAATGAAAGAAATTATGTGGGGGATAAGTTGTATCCTTCTAAGCACCTGTGGTTCTGGAACTCACTGTACCATCACCATGACTAGCTCCAGGAAACGACATTTTTGTGCCCTGGGCAACATTTGAAAATTGTGTCTACTGGAAGCAACATATGCAATTTGACTTTTCGTTAAATAAATAGCTATTTGCCATGGACAGTTCTGTTTTCTGGCGTTAAAAATGTTCACAGGCATAAAAAGTAACACATAACTCAGTTTTCCCCATTTCCCTTCCCCCTGCATGGAACCCATGAGAAAGTTGCCTATTTAGCTGCTAAACTCTCTATACGTTATCTCATATTGCATCATTTCTGCCCCTTTGGGGATGACCAGGATAGGCCTGGAAAACCCAGGGCCATGATTCTCAAAACCTTTCTTGAATGATGCCCTGATCAATCCTTCCTAGTAGTTAGGACTGTCTACTCAAACAAGAGGATCCCCTAAGGAGAAAGGAACAGGGTCAGCCTCTCCTTTCAGATCCTTGTTAAATCCTCTGCCCAGATTTCTTTCTAGCTCTATGCCCAGCTCTGCACAGTGACTGCCCAGTTAGGAGACTGAGATTCCAGTGGACAGTAGCATCCTGAATCCTATCTTGTGTAGCTTTCATTGATGCACATAGTATTCCTTTGGGCAGCAAATAGGCTCTAGTAACTAAAGGGCAGTGGTCAGTTCTCTAAAGAGTCCTGTTTAGGATGACTAGTCCTATTCCTATATCCTATAATAGTTCCAAGTCCTAGCATGCAGTTCTCTCTTGCCTGTTCAGACTCCTCTCCATCCAGGAGCCCAACTCTACTCTATCTGGGGGCTTTCCTTGGACCTGTACTCTGAATTAGCAATCCTTAAGAAATTATCTGAGTTCACTTGCATTCCAGACAAACTGGCCTACTATCTGTTCTCCTAATTCAACATTCCATCCCTCATCTCTGCATTGGTACAAACCATTTCCCACTCCTGTAACTTCCTCCCACCTCATCTCTGCCTCTCAGAAACCTTCCCTCAAGACTCTGTCCTCTGCTAAGCCATCCTGGGTTCCTCCTCCACCTCAATGGTTAGCACTCTCTCCCTGTCCAATTTTCTTTGTCTTTAATTTATGCACAGATTTGTTGTATATAATAGAATGTAAGCTTCCTGAGGGCAGGAACTGTTTTTTTTTCTCATTAAAGACCTAGAGTCTGGCACAGTGCCTTGTACTTAGTAGGTTCTTACAAAATGTTTTTTTTAATTAAATCCCAAGTGGATCCCCACTGATCCGAACATGCAGTTATAGCTATATGATCTGTAATACCACAATGATGCTAGAGCTGAGCAAATGCTGGAATTCTTCTGTAAAGACAGGAGTAACACACACACACACACACACACACACACACACACACACACACACACACACACACTCTGAACCAACCACTCCCTCTACAAAAGCAGCTAACAATTGGGAACAGACATACCAGGACACAGGCATATGAAAACAGGCATTTTGGCACAGAGGCTCCCACACAGACATATTCACAGAACAAACTAGTCTTAAGCACAAGGAGAGTAAGCAGTCACCCCTATAATATTTCAAGAATACCAGAAAACACCCCTTTACTCTGCAAATAGTTCTCCCACCAGTTTCCTAATATTTGAAATTCCACAGTTAGAGATTCATTCCTTTGGCTTATGACTTGTTAAAATATAAATACAACTAAGAAAGAGGCAGCATGGTACGTAGGAAAGCACTAGACAGAGTCAGAAATGAACTGGATTTTAATTGGGCCTCCAGTGGTACTTGTGTGACATGTCACAACCTTCCTGACACTCAATATCCTCAGCTATACAATGAGGGTAAAAAAACGGCTGTGCTATTTGCCTCAAGGATTTGATGGGAGGATCAAATGAGATAATGAATGTAGAGTGCTTTGCAGACCCTAAAGTGCTACATAAATGGAAGATGTACAAATGTAATTGTTCTTAAAATCAACAACACAGTAAATTCCCGTTGCCTCATTCGTAAAACTAATGGTGTGGATGAGGATCTTTCCAAAGTTCCTTGCAATTCTACCATCCTTTGAAGGAGCTAAACAATGTGGAATGGGAGAAAGAGCAATGGCTGCTGGGGTCAGAAGTCTCAAGTTTAAACCATGGCTATGCATGCTACTGATTAGCAATGTCACTTGTCTTTCTGAGGTTCAGTTTTCTAATCTGTAAAATGGATAGAGTAACACCTACCCTGACTCAAATGTGAAGTATATGGTAGAACGGCATGTGAAAGGTCTCTACCTCTAAAAATTGCCATGTGAATGTAAGCTGTCATTGTTATTATGGTTCTCTCATCTTTTCCTACTTGAGGACAGATTTGCAAAGAAGGGGGGACTATTGGGGTCCTGGATTCCTCCCTCCTCTCTCCAGAAAACATGTCACCCCCTACCTATGAGCTGGCATGTAGAAATAAAGAAGGTATACCATATGGAGGGGAAGAAAAGACCAAAAAATGGGGGAAGCTGGACTCACCAGTGAAAGCAGACTTCACACTTTTGGCAAGGACAGGTCAAGTGAGCAGATCCATGCATCTAATTGTCACCCATCACCACTAGTCACATTAACCCTCATCCCTAACCTGATGTCTCTAGTGATCGCACAAGATGGTCCCAAAAGGCATCCTTACCTGTGACAATGCAAGTGAACCTGGCGTCACAATCTGTGGACACAGCCCTGGACTTGAGGGTGGTCTCAAACAGGGGCTGCGTCTCCTCAGTCAGCTGGGCAATGATGGAGCAGAAGGTGCTCCTGGGAAGGCAAAGAATTCGTCAGAGCAGCTCCTCCCTCTTCTCCCCAGAGAACACATCACCCCTGCATATGAGCTGGCATGTAGAAAGAGCTCCTACAGATTAAACCTCTGCTCCTGTGACATTCCTTCCAAATAACACCCTGCTGGCCACTGCCCCTTTGGGAGCATCGGATGCCCTAGAAGCTGACTCAGCTCCTGGTTGGCCATCAGACACTTTCCGGATGGTTATTCTGTGCACTGTAACCATCTGGCAGATAACCAGGAGGCCCAAGATTTCAATATAAAATCTGGCACTACTAGAGCTGGCCTCAGACCCCTCTAACCACCCCCCACTGGTGGTCTTCACGTCAGTCTCTTAGTACAGCCTCCAAAGAAGAGCATGGTCCAGAAAGCTCATGCAGGAGACACATACATAAGACACATACATAAATATCGGACAGCCCTCAGAGGAGCCCCAAGAGGAGAGGTAGAACTTCCCCTTCCCTTCCAATGTCCCATCTCTAGGCCTTTAAAGGTTAACCCCTCAGTCCATAAGAAGTATAGATGCAGGGGTTAGGGAGCTCACATTTCCCAAAACAGCAATCTCTGGACCTCAAGGCATTGTCCCTGGGAGAAAGCCAGGCAAAGCAGCCTTGGGTGGCCCTGGGTTACCTGTGTCACAGACTTCAGGTTCATTTTCTTAACTAAACAGCATCACAGGGATATTTGACCTTCTAACTAGCCCCTGCCTATTATAATCAAAAGTCCTAGATTTTATGAGGCTGTTGTAATTTAAAAAAAAAAATCCTTCATCAGACCATAAGTTCTAAGTCGGGGTCTGGAAAAATGATCACCATACCTACAAACCACCTTCCAGGAAGGTAACAGCTGCCCTTCTTAGGACACTGGGGCTGCTTACCAGCTCTTAGACCAGCTCCAGAAGACCTTGCCTTTGGGGGTGGTAGACACTTAGCTGGAGGAGAGGCCAAATCTGCCAAGCAGCAAGGCTATAGGGCCCCACATTTGGACAGCAAGCAGAATATTCGTTAGTTCCTCTGGAGTTGCAGCATCCAGAAGAGAGATTTATTTTAATTGCTTTTGAGCCCAGGCAGGGCCACAAAGCTAGGGTGGGAATTCAATTCGGCAAATATTTACTAAGCCAGAGGATATGCAAATCCCTTCCAGAGCTTACAAGTCTATGTAATTGCAGATAATTGATTCCCACTGAATACTCTGGGGCTCAGCGCCACCCATTACAAAACATAAACAGGGCTGGAAACTCATGAGAGTATTAGGACTGTAAAAATCAAATGTATGTTGGGAGCTGGAAGTTTCCAGTAAGAGAATTACCCCCACTCCTACCCCTGTCAAAGATGAGAGATTTGGTTCCCTATGGACAGTTCTGATGTGTCTGTCTCTCTCCAAATTCACAGGCACTTCCCCACAACCAAGAGTAACCAAAGGCAGAGATGCCTCTCCTTTTTTGCACAACTCCATAGACACACTCGTGTTTCACAGATTGACAAACAAGTGCATCCCCACTCGTGAAGCACAACCAAACACCAGTGATGTGATCTGCACACACTGTGCCTACCCTCTCCCCACCTCCCCCCCATAATTTCTTCTCACTAAGTGCAGGGACAATCATGGAGGAGCGAAAAGTAACAGTCATGTGGAAGATGAGTCACTGAGAGTGGCTTACCCTTGGGGATGAAATTCTTAGGAATAAGGGACTGGGGGGCCTAGGAAAATGTCTGCCTGTTCATATAGGCAACCTCTCTAGTGCAGACAGAAGAAAGGAGGCCCCAAACAAGACCCAAATATCCATGTTTTATTGGGAATTTATGAATATTTTCTATTCATTCTCAAGGCCTGTGTAGATTTGGGTTAGATGTCACTAGAAAGAAAGGAGGGAGGGACAATGCTCTGGAAGAATCTTTATGGAAAAATCAAGACTTCTGAACTCACAGTAAGGTAGGTGCCTTCACTTAGACCTGTTTTCTCCACATGTAGGAACCTTCCCCACAGTGATGGCACAGAGTTAATAATGGACAAGAGAAATTTTTCTGTTCACAGTCTTCTATGTTTCAGATTCGATGAAACTATGCAGGCCCGGTAGCTCCTTAAACTTCTTCCAAATCTCATTCTCAATAAGCTACATTGGCCTCAGTAATCTTCTCTTCTTTCTCCAAAGCCACTTAGATATGGAATGTACTTGGATATATGTATAACTAGGGTTAGGTAGCTTGGGATTTGTCTGGAACATAGAACCCATAGCCTTTCAGCAACATAGAAACAAGAAATTAGAACCTAGTTAGCAAAAAACATTAGTTCATGTAGGAAGCTAACAGATGGTGCTGGGGTGAGCTTTTCTCTCCACCCACAACCCCACTGTCCTCCTCCACCCACCCTATCTCAAATTTTCTCCACTTTTCCTGGGTACAGTTTCTAGTGCTTACCTCAGGAGCAAAAAGCCCTAGTAACGATTCTAAGTGTGATCTATGACGACCCATTGTGGCCAGAAAATCCTAATTTCCCCAAACTCTCGAACCACCATCACATGAGGGAAGATTTAACAGGCTGCTCCTCTCCTCACTGAAGACATAAGTGGAGTACACTTCTATTGAAAAAAGAGATCTGTATTGGGCACTTCCATGACCTCATCAAAGCCCAACCCTAATACTCATATCCTACATTCCACTATAATGTCAATTCAAACCTGAAATGTCATCTTCTCTCCAAGCCTCAGCCTAGTCTTCTGAAACTAGAACTGTTCAGTTAACTCTGAGAAAGATTTCTCAGTCATGGATAAGAGGGTTGATAGAGATGGAACCTATGTTCCTGTGGTTTGTATTTGCAGGTGAGGTAACTCCCTCTACCAATCCAGGTTGGCATCCTCTCTGCCACTTAGAGAGTTGGTCAGAGCACCGAGAGGTTGAGAGGCTTACTCAGAGTCCCACAGCCAGTATGTGTCAGGGGTAGGATTCAAAACCAGATCCTCCTGATTTTGAGGCTGGCTTTCTAGTCACTAGACCAAATTCCCTTTTCAAGGTTGGTTGAAAGAAAGAAAGAAAACAGTCATGAAGACTTCAGAATGTGAAAGAAAATCAAGAGATAACATGGCACAATGGACAGAGCAGATTGCAAGGGCAGGAGAAAGACCTTTATTCAAGGCCCTCTTGTGGGCTGTGTGACCCTGGAAGAGTCCCTTAACCTCTCTCAGTGCCCTGAGACAATTCTCTAAGGCTCCAATTTGCAAAAGAACGGCAGATTTAAATCTGTAGAAGGAGTTTCCATGCTCAGAGTTCTCTGGACCAAGAGAAGAACAGGTTTGAAAAAAAATTAAAGTATATTCATAGCACCTAGTAAAGTGGTTTACACACTCTAGGTACTTAATGAATATCTGTTGTTTTGACTGCCTTTGTTCAATATCTATGGCTCAACCTTCCAAACCTGGGGTCCAGGACTAAAGGTCAGGGGTGGGGTGGAGAGAGAGTTAGGTTTGGAAGAATAAAAAGTTTAAAATGGAAAAATCAGAAGTGAATCAGCTAGGCTGACATATGGAACTCTTCTTGGGATCTGTATTTGATAAATGGGGAGGAGAGGGGGAGAAAGATCTGAGACATGTTCTTAGACCAAATATTATCCCTCTGCTCCTTCAGGCTACTTCCACTCTGTTCCTAAAACTTGATTCCCTCGCCTCCAAAACCACTCCGAAACAGCCCAAAGGTGCTCCATATTAACACTCATTAGCAAATGTCTGGAAAGGTCCTTAATATACAGTAAGTTAACTAGGTGAGGGTGACAGCTGTCTCCCCACTGGCAGTAAGAACAGTTGGGGAAAATCTTTAAATCAAAAAGCAACTGAATCACACATTTTATGGTGAAGTTCAAATTCAGGCCTTTTAAGCTATTATTTATTAAGATCACAGATCACGATAATCATAGTAATTAGCATTTATATAGCATTTTGAGGTTTGCAAAATACTTTGACAAATGCTATTAATTTTATCTTCCAAACAGCCTTGGGAGGTGGGTACTATCACCATCCTCAGTGTCCATTTAAGGAAACTGATGGGAGATTAAGTACCTTGCCCTGGCCACACAGCTGGGAAGTATCTGAGGTCACATTCAAATTCAGATCTTCCTGAATCCAAGTCCAGAGCTTGGGTCCTTTACCACCTAGAACAGCTGAGAGCCAGAAGAAACTTTTGAGGACATTTAGTTGAAATCTCCTCATTTTATGGATGAGGGAACTGAGGCCCAGAGAGGTTAAGTGACAAGGATACAAGTGATAAAGCTGGGTTTTGAACTTAGGTCTTCCAAAACCACACACTCACTGGGCCATGGTATACATTAGGGTATATATATTTTTTAAAACCCTTCTTGTGTTAGCTGTCTAAAAGACTTTCTCTCATTCAGTAAAGGGCCTTTGACTAGCTCTTCATAAATCTTCCTGTCTGGGGTTGTACCCAAAGGTGGGAAGAGGACAAATTCTCATCTCTGACCATACCACATGTAGCTCAACCAGATCAGAAGAAGAGATCTCAGACTTGGGAGAGAAGACATGAAGCAGAGAGGGAGCATGAAAAGGTAGAGCTAGGGGAGAGCATAGTTCCTTTCCAACTATAAAAACCTAGGACAACAGGGAAAGCACTTGGCTGGTGGTTCCCCCATCTCTTTCCAAGGTATCTCTAGAAGGAAATCTCCCTTCCCTTAAAGGACAGATAGACTGCTCCAGCCATCTTAAGGACTCATCTGTGGTCAGCTTGATCCTTGGTCCCTCCACCCCTTTGAAGTAAGTCATGCAAGGGCCAAATCTGGACCCTACAAGAAGAGCCAGGCTCATGTAAGTGCCCTCCCCCCACCCTGTTTCCTTTCTTTCCCTCCCCAAGCATCCCTCCCTCCCCGCCCCATGCAATTTAGTTAGTGTCCAAGCATTCACCCAGAGGCAACTCCAGTGCATAGACCCAAGAAAAGGGGTGGTCAGAGAAATTTAATGCAATATGAGTTTACCTTCCAGAGCTGGGGTGAGACAACCGGTTGCTTGATAAGCTAAGCAGAAACAGCAAACAGAACCATTAGGCAAAAAAGCATAGAGAGGAGGTGAAGTCAACAACGGTCGAGAGTATTAATCACCCGCCATCTGGCACTGGACAGGCTTTCTATTAAAAGGGTCCAGCTGTCTTAGTCGGCTTGCTTGAGTTAGCAAGCAGCCCCATTGCCCGACAGCAACATCCCTGAAACCAAGAGCTCGTTAGCAGCAGAATCCAGGAAATGAGGTTAGGCAGGAATCCACTTAGAGGACACCACTTGAGAAAGACATATCCCATTGGATACAGCATCCCCCCACCCTCCAGGACTGTAAGGGATTTGTGACCGGTTCATGTACATCCTTGATATATAGAGTGGAAGTCTCCCTCTATCTACCCAAGGTCCCTGCTATGGAAGTGGCCCCCAACCAGAGACACACCCCCAAGGGAAAGCTTCCACACCATTCCCTGAGAACAGGGGGCAAACTGGCTTTGAGAACACCCATTATATTAACATGTTAAATGGTTAAAGAGGTGGCAAAACACAAACCAGCTGGGAGGGTTGGAGAATAGGAAAAAATGAAAGCAGTTAATCCAGCAGGAACTTCAAGATGCCCTGCTCCATCAAGGTTAACATTGCTCCAGATGGATCCCTTCTCCCCAGTGATTCTGGCTAGCTGCCAGAAAATTTCCTTCCCAAGGAAGCCAAAGGAGAATTCAAAAAGGTAAGAAGTAGAAATAGGCTAGGTCTCTGGCTACACCTAAGAATCAATGATTTACAGAGATCTAAAGAAGAATAAAAGCAAATTATCTCAGATCTTCAACTTTACTGAAAGGATCAAGGTTCTCTGGTCAAAGTTCTCTCAGCTACCATTATCTCACCACTTTTGTCTCTGTCCACATCCTTTTAACCTATCCTCCAGTCACATAGGGAGATGTGTGTCCTACTTGTATCCTGTGTCATATGATCATAGAGTTAGAAGCAGAAAAGACCTTAGAAATCATCTACTCCAACTTCCTTACCTTGCAAATGAGGAAACTACATTCCAGAAAGGCTGGGGGGCCTCCAAAAAGTGCTGTCCCTCCTCAATTCATAAAGGGTCTTGTTCCTACCCTTGCCTCCTCCCTCTCCAAAGTCTTTCATTTCTCTCCCTAAATATCATCCTTTCTATCTTAAAATACAAATAAGTCTCCTTTATCTTAAAAAAAATGTTTTTCTTGACCTTGCTGGCTACCATTCTGTTTCCTTCCTCTATACTTGCAAATTTCTCTAAGAGCAGTCTAAATTGGCTGCCCCAAATTTGTCACCACTTGCCTCCTGTGCCCACCACCAACCAAAACTGTTCTCAGGAAGCTCACAAATGACCTTCCTAATAACTTCAATCACCATTTCTACTGGAATTTCGTATTGCATTTGATATCATTGATTATCACCCCTACCTTACCTCCCAACACACACACAAACACACACACTTCCTCACTTAGCTTCCCTGATTCTAGACTATCCTGGTTTTCCTTAGTCCCTTTTAACTTATGTTTCTCTCCTTTGCTTCTCTTTCTCTTCTACCCTCTAACTTTAAGGATTCACCAAGACCCAATCCTCAGTCTTCCAATTTTTTCTATAGATACTCCCTTCAACAATGATACATCAACTTGGAAAGTAATTCCCACATCTCATTCAAGCTCTGGGTCCACATCTCTAGGAAAACCCCACTTGGTTGTTTCATTATTGCCATCAATTCAAGTCTAAAACCAAGTTCATTCTTCTTGCAAAACTAGCTCCTCCTATTTAATGTCCCCATGTTGGTTAATTCTCCCAAGTTTTGTTGTTATTGTTGTTCAGTCATATCCAACTCTTTGTGACCCTCTTTGGGGTTGTCTTGGCAAAGATACTGGAGTGGTTTGCCACTTCCTTCTCCAGCTCATTGTACAGATGAAGAAATGGAGGCAAACAGGATAAAGTGACTGGTCCAGGGTCACACAACTAGTAAATGTTTGAATTCAAATTTGAACTCACAAAGATGAGTCTTCCTGATTCTAGACCACTCAATCTACTGCACCACTTAGCTGTCCCTTCCTAAAGTTTTAGTCACACTAAAATCCGTGAACTCTTTCATGACTCATTCTTCTCCTTCATCATCTACAATCACCTAATCCTATCCAGACTTTCATCTAAATTTCTTTTTTAGCCATCCTTTCTCTCCACTCCCAATGACTACCACCACCATCAGCCCTTCATCTCTTTCTAACAAGACCCACAGAGCAGTATTTTTACTGTTTCAAGCTGGTCTGTCCCCGTCCAAATCCAACCAACATAGATTAGACTTACCTCTGATAAACAACATTATCATCATGTCATAACTCTGTTCAGAAAACTCACAGTAGTTGTTGTTAACACTGTCTTTTGCCCCTAAACTCCTATTCCTGGTTCTTAAGGAATTTGGTGCCACACTAATCTAACTTTATTCTCCATTACTCTCCAAAAATCTCCATACTGCCTCAGGAATATCTCCTGCTGATTTCCACCTTCCTGTTTATGTCTCTCTTCTGTCTCCTTTCTATTTATTCAGATCTTATACAAACTTCAAGGCCTAGCTCCTTTGTGTCTTTCACAGCATCTAGCATAGTGTTGGGCATACAATGCGCAATCCATATATATTACTGAATGAAAGGGAGATTTATCAGAAAGATGTACCAATCAAGCTTAGCTGCAAGCCAGGGACACAGTGTGGAGTCACTCACATGGATAGTGGCTTCTATTGCCAAAAATAAAAGAGGGAAGGAGGAAGATATCCCTCTGGTATGAGGAAGCACCTGAGCTGAGAAGGCAGGAGTAACCAGGGACTGACACTCACTTCAGGCTTGACTCTTAGCCCTGACAGTTGAGAAATCCTTTCCGAAGAAGCTGTGTGCAGGACGACCTGGGACATGAGGAGTGGGGTGCAGGAGCTCAGGTGATCCCATTGTCCCTAGCTGTCTCCATCCTGTCCTGCTCAGTACCTGCTCCCTTTAGCCCACCTCCCAATTCTAAGCAACATCGACTTCATTCACCTTCATTTTTATTTTATTTTATTATTTTGTTTTTATTTATTTTACGTAATTATGTAATAGGATTATAGGACTGGAAGAGACTCCAGGTATGATCTAGTCAGATTCCCTCATTTTATAGATAAGGAAACTGAGTCCCAGAACATTAAATGACTACCCTAAATCACACCA
Source organism: Pseudochirops cupreus (assembly GCA_028627135.1). Lineage (NCBI taxonomy): Eukaryota > Metazoa > Chordata > Mammalia > Diprotodontia > Pseudocheiridae > Pseudochirops > Pseudochirops cupreus. Next base: position 487,624,090 of record CM053582.1, read on the forward strand.
ATGAGTAGGAAGAAGAGCCTCAATCCAACCAGGCTCTCTAACTCCAAATCCAGATGGTCATTTTCCCCTACTACACCACACTCAGGGTTGGAGTTGGTGTGCAGTCGGGGATGGTCTGTGCTCCCAAGGCTACAAGGCTCTGATGCATTTCTATCTGCATAAAGGGCAGTCTAATGATGGACAGTGAGACTACATATGTCTGTTGGATTATTGAAACGTAATAGCTAACATTTACATGTTGCTTTAACATTTGCAAAGAGCCTTACATGTGATACCTTGTTGGATCCTCACAACAATCCTGTGAGGTAAGTAACACCATTATCATCATTTTACAGATGAGAAAATTACAGTTGAGAGAAATCGCGTGACTTGCTCCACAGCTAGTGTCTGAGGCAGAATTCAAATTCAGGTTCTCTTGACTCCCGCTCTATTATCGTAGCCACTGCAACTCTGTGACAAAGTCCTCTTTGGTTTGTTTTTAGATATATATCCTGAGGTGGCTGTGTGACTAGAAACCACTGTGGCAGAAAGGGGCAGAATCTGTGCCCTAGTTGAAGCTTCTGGTTCCCTATGACTCCTGTACCAGGTGCTTGAATCCAGGCTCTGTCTCCTATGGTTCCCAGAGGCAGCCGATCCCAAGAATAGCCAGTGGGAGTAATTCTTCACTAAGCCCCAAGAGTTCCAAGAATGGCCATAAAAAGAAAAATGCAGTCGGCTGACAGTGAGGACAGGGAACTAGGCCCAAGCCAGCCTGCCAGTAATGGCCCTAGGATTCTCAGCGTTCTTGTAAAGACAATCAACTCAGATGTTCCATTACCTGACAACAGCCGGACCCCTTAGCTAGAACAGGGTACTGCGTCAGCAACTGTCCTCAGATAGACTCTCTTGGGTAAGAGCCTCCCCTCCCTTTTCCCTCATCTGCCTCCCCCACAGGCAACGGAAAAAGCCTCCCACTACAACCCATTACCCTGCCCCAGTCCATGCAAACTATAGGTCAAACTCTTACCTAGGTCAGATGCTTCTCAGAGATGGTTTGGAATTTCTCGCCTGAATATCACAGAACTGAACCAGTCAGAAAAATATGAGCTATTTCTTGAGTTTAGATCTTGAGATCTAAACCAGAGGTTCTTAATCTGGGGTCCATGGTTAGATTTCAGTGTATCCATGAACTTGGATGGGAAAGAAATTACATGTCTATTTTCATTAAACTTTGGTTTCCTCTGTAACCCTGAGTATTGTCTTTTAGGTATTTGAAAACATTAGTCTGAGAAGGGATACACAGGCTCCAGCAGACTACCAGATGGGGATCTATGACACACAAAAAGGTTAAGAACTACTTTATCTAAAGCCTCCCTTTTCACTGAGCCCTTAAAGTTCCTGATATTTTCCAGACTGAGCCTTGATATTTTCCATGCCTATCACTGACCCTCAGGACAGCTGGAGGTTAAACAGGCAGGAAACAGGCTAGGCAAGAGCCTGGATGAGAGACCAGAGCTAGAGAAGCCTCTTTGGAGAGGTGATGGGCTCAAGGCAAAGAATGAAACATATATTTTTAGACATGGCAAATGCAAGAATTTATTTTCCTTGACTGTACATACTGGTTATAAAGACTTTGTTTTTCTTTTTTTTAGTGGAGATAGGAGGGAGAGAGAAGAAATAAAATTTTATTTAAAAATAGTTAAATATGTTAAAATATTTTTTAAAAGGAAAAGTCTCCTTAGTGTTCTGAGTCCAAACTCCAAGTTAAGGATATGAAAATCGACTTTGAAAAGTTGTCATAAACTTCCATGAGCTGATGCAAAGTGAAACGTACTGTGTACAAAGTAACAGCAATATTGTAAGAGATCAGCTGTGAATGACTTAGCTGTTCTCAGCAATTACAACCATCTAAGACAACTCTAAAGGACTTATGATGAAAAATGCTCTTTATCCCCAGAGAAAGAACTGATGGTGTCTCAATACAGATTGAAGCATACTTTTTTTACTTTCTTTATTTTTCTTGAGGGTTTTTTTTGGTCTATGTTTTCTTTCACAACATGACTATTATGGAAATGCTTTGCATGACTACACATGTATAACCTATATTGAATTACTTGCCTTCTCAATAAGGATGGGTGGGGAGGGAAGAAGGGAGAGAATCTGGAACTCAAAGTTTAAAAAATGATAAAAATTGCTTTTACATACAACTGAAGAAAGCTCATTAAAAAAAAAAAAGGTGTCTTTAAAGAGCTTCCTCTCTCTGAGTGCCAGAGTGGGACTGAACAAAAGCCCAGTGGACAGCCTCTGTAAATCCCCATGGGACTGTTCCTGCCTTCCTGCTTCCCTCTTCTGTATACTCCAGCTGTTACAGACCCAGTACTTTGCACATTTAGATACTCAATAAATATTTGCTCATCTAACGGCTGATGGTTGTCTCTGACTGACCAGCGGCTATCCTATAGTCTGTTGCAGCTCTGTATAAGTAGATACTCCCTTTTGTGGAAAGGGCAGAACTAGAAGAAACATTGTCACATTGCAGGCAAGGTGGGTGGGGGAAGACAGCAGGAAGCCTAGAGATACCAGCTAGGAAGGTGCAAAGAGCTATTCTCCTAATCCCATGAAAAACATTTCCTCCAGCAATTACACCGATATTCCTTCTCCTTTCCCTTACCTTCTCTGGTCTCTCTAGTCTGAGTTTGTAACCTGTTCTATATTACAAGTGGTGCAGTGTTAGACTTGGAATCAGGAAGACTTGAGTCCCAACCATTTCTGAGATACTTGCTAGCTATGTGATCCTGGGTAAGTCACTTAACCTATCTGCACCTGAGTTTCCGCATTTGTAAAATGGCCCCCTCCCACCCAGGGAGCTGTTGTGAGGATCAAATGGGGAAAATTATGTAAAGTGCTGTCCAAATCTTAAAACACTACACAAATGCTATCTGCTGTGTTATTGTTGTTATTCATCACCATTCGTTCTTTAATATTAATATTATGCCTCTGTTTCCTTTCCTCACCAGCTCCAACAAAAGCCAGAGTGTGCAGTCAGAACACAGACAGGTCACCAGGACAAGAATGTCAGGCTCCGGGTTTGCAAAAGAGCCAGCTCCGCAGGGCTTGTAATGAGCATCCAAATTTGACTCCGGTTTTTCCTGAAAGCCAGTGGGCAGGAGGGAGGGGGGAGTTTGTCTTGGCAGGTGGGGCTCAGTCACATCGAACTTCATCCTAAACACCAACTCTCAACCCTGTACTCTGACATGTGACACCATTCGTCAGGTTTTGTACAGAAACTGGTTCCGGTTACATCTGATCTTCTCCAGCGCCAAGGTCAATACTACTGATCCAGTCAAATGGGAAACATCGTGGACTTTTTCTTGAATGTCCTTGTTGCCCAGAACCTGTTCCCTGTTTTCGGGGGACAATAAGTCCCGAGAAAGTTTCCTAGTGATGGTGTTGTCTCCTGTACAATCCACCTGGTCTTGTAGGCCTAAAATGGGCTTGATTCCAGAGGCAAAATAGCTAGTCTAATTCAATGTCCAATCTAATTTCCTTTTGAAAAATCATTCCAGACTTAGGGGAGGCAGGGAACTTTCTAGAAGGGACACGTGCCTATATGTCTGTATCATAATGCATTTGTGTTGCTGTTTCTCTATTTCTAAAATCTGTAGGTTTTTCCATCTTCATGTGTAACTCCTGTGTTTCTTGGTGCAGCTGCTCAAGCTAAACAGTCAATAATATCCCAAGAACTGAGGTTGCTCAAAAGACATGCAGATCACCAGGAGAGGGAAGAAGGCTGGCCAGTAGGACCTCTTTCTCCCCTCCCTTCCACATTAAACAAGACATTGTTTCTAACAGAGCAATCAATCCTCCATCCCCAAAAAGGCGCCCCAGTCCTAGCCACTCATCACCCCATCAGCCAGGGGCTACTGCTATTTAACCCTAAATTTTGTCCCAGCCTCCCAAACCAGCTCTGGGAGTGTCTCTTGTCCCAGGTAGATTTGCCTTTCCTTGGGAAGGTTCTCAGACAAAGCAGGAGCGGCATGAGCACGCTATGGACTGCTCCAGGGCTGCTTAGCCTGAGATAAGATTCCCCTCCAGAAATTATACTAAAAAACCCAATTCCGGTCCCCAGACATTTGGATGCTCATTCCCCTTGTTGACCTGCCTCATTCCCTCCCCCAACTACAGGTACAGTGTGTTCAGCCCTCTCCCCTTTCCCAGGAGTAAAAATTAGCTCCTCAGAAATGACCACCCCTTTTAGCCTTAGTGTAAATGGCAGTTCTGGCTGATCTCTCCCCCCCCCCCCCCCAGCTCTGGACGCTTTATCTCTGTGGAATGAAGAGCTCTGGCTCTGGGCAAAAGGAATTTAAGGCACCAAGCTCAAAGCTTTCCAGCCCCTCCCCTGAAATCGTTTTAAAGCAAGCACCCCACCCCCACCCCTACCCTATCTCATTCTCCTTGTAGATGCACTTACTTTCACTGAGAACTAATGGCCTATACTGGGATCAAAACGCTATTTGGGGGGCCCCTCAAATTCCTTCTGGACTGGCTACAGCAGATTCTGGGACTCTGGTTCTTGTAGAGCCCTTGAGGTCTCTAAAGTCCCTCAATAGAATGGGATACTTCAGTGTCTTCCCCTTCGCTCCCATCTCTCCCTTTCTTCTCTGACTCCCCTGGGCTGAGATCAGAAAGATCCCTTTCTGCCTTCTGGCGGCTCACCGCAAGCCCCAGCTCTGCACCCCCCGGGCGCCAACACCTTACAAGTTTCCATTGCCCAATTCTCTTCCCTTTCTCGTTCCCCGAGGGAAGAGGGATGCAGTAGGGACACCGTCCTCCTCTCCGCCCTCACCCCTTTCTCCCAGGCCCTCCTTTAGGCCCTGTCTCACCCGGCACCCAAAGGTTCTCCGGGAGCAAACTGTCCCTTCCCCTTCGTCTCCGCCCCGACAAACCCCGCCCTGCCTTCCAGTGACAGTGGATCCCTCCTCAGGACGGCCTGGGATAGTGAACTGAGCGAACCCCGTCCCCGCTCCCTCGACTCAGTCCCACCCTCTTCCCTGAGCCCAAAGGCCTCGGCTCGCACCTGATCTCGGGCCTCACGCTGAGCAGGTAGTTGCGACTGGTCGGGCTGGGTGTCCACACGGGCCCGTCGTCTTCGCCGTCAGTGCCCACCCCACCCCGGAGGCCTGAGCTCCACACACGGCTTGGAGGCCTGTGGGACCCCATCGCAGCTCCCCGATGGCTCTGGTTCTAACTCCGGCTTCCCGACGGCTCCCTCCTCTCTGCCCTGCCCTGCCCTGCCCTGCCCCGCCCTGCCCAGTGTCTGCGCCCGCAGCCCCTGTCCATCCCCTGTCCCGCTCCGGGCCGGCCAAGTGACGCTCTTACCCCTATTTATAGCCCCGTGGGCTCCGTCACCTGCCGCTGTCCCTCCCCCTCCCGGCCCCAGCCTGGGCCCCGCGTAAAAAAGACCCGCTGCCTAGAGAAACTTCAACTTAAGGATCTGGGGGTGCCTCCTGCCCGCAACAAACTTAGGGAGACAGATCATGGAGTGGGGTACTGGATCACCCCCACAACCCCCTTTCCTCCTTTCACTGTCACTCTCTCTTCACTCCTCCCTTCCACAGCTCAATTCCCTATGCTCACCCTTGCCCCATTCTGTACCACCACTCCCCTCGCCTCCCCCCCTTCCCCAGCAAGCCAGGAACAGATATAGACCCTAGGGCTGCGCCCTTTTCTCCACTTGAGATCTGATTCAGACACTGCCTACTATTTAACACAGCTGGGCTAATTAGTCTCATATTGTCCTGCCTCCTTACTTAGCTAGTCTGTTACTCCAACTGTGCCAAAAGTTTTTGAGAGAAGGTCTGAAGTCTTGTCCAAAGTATCTCCCCTTAAAAACCTAGTACAGATTTCTTGAAATAAATGTGGAATGAATGAACCAAGCCATCTACGCAATTAGGTGGAAAAGGAGCTATCTCACCTCCCAGAAATCCACTTCCTTCATCCAGCCATCCAGCCATCCAGCCATCCATCCAAAATTTATTAAATGTTATATGTACAACAACGGGGGTGGGAGGTGGAGAGGAACAGAAATACAAGATACAAAGCTCTCAAGAAGCTTGCAATCCAGATATGAAAAATAAATCATGTTTCTATAATGCTAGGAGGTCTGCAAATCACTTTTTTCACAGCAATCCTGTAAGATAGGTAGTATATTATTCTTCTCATCCTACAGACAAGGACACTGAGGCTCCCAGAGGTTAAGTGGCTTGCTTATGTCCACACAGGTACTTAAAGTATCTAGGCAACATCTGAACCCAGGTCTTCTAAACTTAACAGCTAACACTCTTGCTACTACATCAGGCTTCCTTTCAAAGGGAAAGAAAGTAAGATGACATACGAATAAATATAATACAGGACAGTGTCATATGAATGGTACAAATAAAAGGTTGTAAAAATTCAGAGGAGGGAGAGATGATTTCTGGCTGGGGTAATCAGGGAAGACAATAAAGGAGTTGGCATTTGAATTGGGTTTTAAAGGATGAGTAAAATATCTTCAAATGGAAAAGGGGGGAGGTGATTTGAAGACATTCCAGGTGAAGGATATAGAATGAGAAAAGAGAATCAGGAGGAAAGCACAAATCGGGCTCTAGGAGACAATTGGTGGTACAATTTGGCAGGAATATGGTAGTCAAGTCCGGAGTGGTGCAATGAACATTTGGGAAAAGAAGATGGGGGCAGATTGTGGAGAGACTTTGCCTGCCAATTGAAGTAGTTTGGATTTTATCCTGTAGGGAAGGGGAAGTTGTTGAGGATTTTTGAAAAGGAGACTAGACATACGGGCAAGAAAGTAACTTAAATTCTGGAAACTGTGATTTAAAATCTGTAGAAGTAAATATTTTGTAGTATTATTAGACATTTTACCCCTTTTATTGCTAAATAAAATTTAAAAAAAACCTCTCCCCAAAAAGACTCCAAAACAGTACTTTAGGAAGAGTAATCTAGTGATGGTTTGTAGGATAAATAGAATAGGAAAAGACTAAAAGCAAAGGGGACCAGTTAAGAAGCTACTACAATAGTCTAAGAATGAATAAATGAGTGTTTATTAAGCGCTTATAATATACAAAGCACTTTTCTAAGGACAAAGAAAACAGTCCTAGCTCTCAAAGAGCTCACAGATGGAAAGGCCCAGTGGTTCTTAGGGTATTGTGGCAAAATATATGGGAATGCATCTTCTTTAGTGTAATTTCCATTGATAAAGTCCTATCTGTTCTAATGTTGAACCATATGATAGCACGAAGGACTTTGGTGTGGAGAATTGTCTTTTCTGGCTGTTCCATAACTTTGGCTGCTCAGGTACCTCAGAAGCATTTGCCAGGCCACATCTCCACCAGAATTGTTTCCTAGAAACAATAACAGCTTCCAGACCTAAGCTGCAAGCAAGAACAATGGCCTGGAGAGCTGCTGCTATGCCCAAGGCTTCTTGCCTACCAGTGATAGTTGTTCTGAGCAGATGGTAGTGGTAAGGAAGAGCCTCATCCCCTGGGATTGCTCCCTTCACTGCTGGCTACAGGACCCAGCCTGGAAGCAGAGCTGGGAATCTGTATGAGAGGCCACTGCTATTCCCAGGAGCTCTTGGACTCAGGAAACTGGGATATTTCTCTGCAGGGTATGAGTGGAGATCATTGTGATCAAAGTGATGCAGGGAATTAAGAAGTAGGAGGAGGGGCAGCTAGATGGTGCAGTGAATAGCACACTAGCCTTGGAGTCAGGAAGATCTGACTTCAAATCCAGCCTCAGACACTTACTAGCTGTGTGACCCTGGGTTTAACCCCAAGTGTCTTCCCCACCCCACTCCCCAAAAAAAGTAGAACTAGAATTTAGGAGAGAGGTCAAGGTTGAAGATATATCTAGAGGGTCAATGACAATTCATAGCTGGAAGCATTTTAAGGTTAATAAAGCACTTAAAATTTTCGTTAGATGGTTGAACTTAAGAGTCAAGAAGACCTGAGTTAGAATTTGCTCTCTCCCCTGACTGTGTGACCCTGGGGAAGTCATTTAACCTCAGTTTCCTCATCTTATTCCTCATTTTCCCCACTTTCATTGGGATAATAATAGCATCTATCTCCCAGGGTTATTGCAATGATTAAAAAGAAATATTTGTAAAGCATTTAGCACAGTGCCTGGCACATATTAGGTGTTACACAAATATTAGCTAATATTGTTATTAGGGAGAGAGTAGAGAAAGAGCAGAGAGGAACTGGCCAGAAATTAGACAAAAAGGGTAGAAAAATAAGCCTGAGAATGTAGTGGTACAGAAGCCAAGGAGAAAGTTTCAAGAATTAGTGTTCAACAGTGCCAAGTGTGGCTGATGAGAGGAATGTGGGCTAAAGAAAGCCATTAGATTTGGCAACCTTGGAAAGAACTTCAATAGGGTAGGTAGGAATGGATTGAGAAGATGGAGAAGGGAAAGTGGGGAAGGCAGGAAGTAGAAACAATTCAGTGACAATGAGCTCCTTGAAAGCAGGGACTCCTTGTTGCCTTTTTATCTCCAGCAATTAGCACCATAAGCATTTAAATGGTAGTTGACTGACTGAATGACGGTGGTCACAAAGAGTCAGATCCAACTAAACAAAGCTAAAGGTTAGGGCAAGGTCCAATGGAGTTTGCATTTTATTTCCAGAAGAGACATGAGCAGATTCACAAAAATAGGGAAGAAATTAAGAGGGAAATGATTACTATTAGAGCAAGCTCCTGGAGGAAAGAGGAAGAGCTGGGGTCAAGGCACAAGTAGGAGGGTCAGTGTTGGAAATACTGGGAGACATTTCCTCTGAGACAGAAGGAGAGGATAGATGAAGAGACAGACAGTCTGAGGTGGATAGGGCCAATGAGAGTGTCCCAAGGTCTCAAATTTCTCAGTAAAGCAAATCAAGAGTGAAGGAGAAGCAGCTGGAGGAGGGCTGAGAAGGTTTGAAATCACTATCCTTCCTAGAGAATGTGTTGGAGAAAAAATAAGGGCTGAATAATAGGATAGTTAAGTGACAACTAAGTGCCCAGGTGAAATTAGATAGTATAAACTGCTAGGAGACTGAATCAGTACAATTCTGTAATGTTCTCTAGTAATGCTTTTTAATTGGGAAACAGAAACATAGAGAGCAGATAATCAGGTTAGTCAGATCAAAGAAATTCAACCTAGTAAATAAGTAAGTGCCTACTATGTGTTACGGCTAGGCACTAGGGAGACAAAGCCAAAAATAAATAAATAAATAAACCAAGAAGTTTACACCATAGAATTAATGCTGGAAAGACTCTTACCTGTTCATTTTACAGATTAGGAAACAGAGAACTAGAGAGTTGTGACTTGCCCAAGATCACACACGCAGATAGCAAAAGTGGAAAAGGCAGGATTTAAACCTATATCCTAGAAAAACTTTTGACAAAATATAGCACCCATTCCTATTAAAAACATTACAGAAGCATAGGAATAAATGGAGCTTTCCTTAAAACAATAAGTAGTATCTATCTAAAACCATCAGCAAGCATTATCTGTAATGGGGATGTTAGAAGCCTTCCCAGTACAATAAGAGATGAAACAAGGATGCCCATTATCATCTGTATTATTCAATATGGTACTAGAAGTGTTAGCATCAGCATTAAGAAAAGAAAAAGAAATTGAAGGAATCAGATTAGGCAATGAGGAAACAAAGCCGTCACTCTTTGCAGATGATATGATGGCATATTTAGAGAATCCTAGAGAATCAACTAAAAAACTACTTTAAATAATAAACAACTTTAGCAAAGCTGAAGGATACAAAATAAACCCACATAAATCGCCAACATTTCTATATATTACCAACAAAGCCCATCAACAAGACATAGAAATTCCATTCAAAATAACTGTATACAATACAAAATGTTTGGAAGTCTTCTTGTCAAAACAAACCCCATAGTTATATGAACACAAGTACTAAACACTTTACACAAAGTCAGAGCTAAACAACTGGAAAAATACCAATTGCTTCATAGGTAGACAGAGTTAATGTAATAAAAATGACAGTTTACTTATTCATTGCCGTACCAACCAAACTACCAAAAAAATTACTTTATAAAACTAGAAAAAAAAGTAACAAAATTCATATGGAAGAACAGAAGATCAAGAATATCAAGAGAATTAATGAAAAAAAAATGCAAAGGAAGGTGACCTAGCAGATCTAAAACTACATTATAAAGTAGCAATCATCAAAACTACTTGGTGATGGCTAAGAAATAAAACGGTGGTTTGGAGGAACAGATTAAGTATATAAGACATAGTAATAAATGACTACAGTAATTTGCTGTTTGAGAAACTCAAAGACTCCAGCTTCTGGGATAAGAATTCACTATTTGACAAAAATTTCTGGGAAAACTGGAAAATAGTATGGCAGAAACGAGGCACAGAACAACTCCCACCATATACCAAGATAAGGTCAAAATGGGTACATGATATAGACATAAAGGGTGATACCATAAGAAAATTAGGAGAGCAAGAAATAGTTTACCCAGCAGATCCATGGAGAAGGGAAGAATTTATGACCAAACAAGAAATAAAGAACAGAATGAAATGCAAAATGTATAATTTTGATTACATTAAGATTTTGCACAAACAAAACCAACACAACCAAGATTAGAAGAAAACAGAAAGTTAGGAAATAATTTTTTATAGCGAGTACTTCTGATAGAGGTCTCATTTCTCAAATATATAGAGAACTGAGTCAAATTTATAAGAATACAAGTTACTCCCTAATAGATAAATGGTCAAAGGATATGAATGGGCAGTTTTCAGATGAAGAAATTAAAGCTATCTATAGTCATATGGGGAAAATGTTCTAAATCACTACTGATTAGAGAAATGCAAATCAAAACAACTCTGAAGTACCACCTTACACCTATCACACCTAATATGACAGAAAAGGAAAATGATAAATGTTAGAGAAGATGTGGGACAATTGGGACACTAATGCATTGTTGGAGTTATGGACTAATCCAGTCATTCTGGTTGGAGAACAATTTGGAACTATGCCCAAAGGGCAATCATACTAATTAATCAAATCTACTTAGGCATCGTTATTTTTTATTCCATTGTCTCTACCTTTCCTCTTCCCCAACATACCACAAACAGTTATCCCTTCCACCTTGCAGTTTTCCCCATCACAGTTTTGATATACTGCAGGTCAGTATAAGAAATTAAATAGAGATTTGAGGGAAGTTTTGCAGAAGCTGAAGATCCTCGAAGGTCAGCAGATGACACAGAAAAAGCATTTTTACTTAAAATTGGCTTACATTTAGCCTTATGATCAAATACTTAACCCAAATTTTACAATAAGGTACTATAAACATCTCATAAAAGAAAAAGAAAAAATTCAGACTTTTCTGGTACAAAGGAAGGGCCAAAAAATTTTCCTTAGATTTTCCAGACCACAGGGGCACCACAACATGGGATAACGGCACTTGTAATCACATGTGAATATGAATAATATGTGAATATAAAGAATAAAAGAACATACAAAAAGGAAATAAGAAAAGGGTGGGGAAAATTTTTTTCCGACTGAAAGCAATCTGTAGGTGATACCTCGGATGTAGAATATAAATTCCTTAAAGGAAGGGATTTGTCTCATTCTTATTTCTGTACAACCAATTTCTAGCATAGCACCTGGAACGTAGTAGGTACAAAATAAGTGTCAATTGATGGAAAACAGATATATGTGAGTGGAGACAAGATGGCAGAGAAACAGAAAGAAGCACAGTCTAGTTCCCCCACCAAACCTCCTCCACAAAGCTCTAGAAAATGTACCAGGCCTAATTTTAATTGGGAAATCCAAGAAAAAAAATGAAAATGAGACATTTTTCCAGCTCGAGTCAGTTTATGAAGACAGAGAGAGGTTTGCAGATACTGAGGATGGCCTCTGGTCAGGAACACGCCACCCACGGAATGTGCCAATGCCCGAGGACTGAAAAAAAGATGAGACTGGGCACCCAGGAAGGAAGGTCTGAGGCAGGTACAGGAGCAGGGGCCACCTGCCACCTCTGTTGTCCATGACCCAGTTCTGGGCCATAGATACAAGGTGGACTAAGGAAGGGCGTTACACCTAGGAGTGGTCATGGTCATGAGCTCTGGCTGCAAGCAGAGTGAGGAACAAAGTCAGAAACAAACAGGAGCTGAGCAGAGGTGTAGTTCTAAAACCCTCCATGGATTAACCAGGTCAGGAATCCCAGACCAAAACAAGGTTTGCAATTCATTAGTCGACCTACAGAGCCTCCCAAGGGACTAGTAGAAGCTGAGTACATCATCAGCATGTATTAAGGTCCTCCTATACGCCAGAAACCATACTAAGCACTTTCTCATTTGAACTTCACAACAACCCTGGAAGATAGGGGCTTTATTAGCCGCATTTTATAGATGAGGAAACCAAGGCATATAGAGGTTGTGACTTGCCTGGGGTCACACAGCTTATAAGTGTTTAAGACTGGATTTGAATTCAGGTTTTCCATGCCTAGTGTTCTTCTATCCACTGTGCGGCCTAGCTGCCATTACCATGTCTATATCCCAAGAAGATCAAAGAAAGAGGAAAAGGATCCCTATGTACAAAAACATTTACAGTAGCTATTTTTCCAGTGGCAAAGAATTAGAAACTAAAGGGTGCCTAACAATTCAGCAATGACTAAATAATTTATGGTACATGAATGTGACAACACCATTGTTCTATAAGACACATAGAAGGGGAGAGTTTCAGAGAAACTTAGAAAGACTTGTATGAAGTGATGAAAATGAAATAAATGGAACTAGAATAATTTATATGATAACAATACTGTATGGATGAACAATTGTGAAAAACTTGGGGACTTTGATCAATACAATGACCAATCACAAGTCCAGAGGACTCATACTACCAACCTCCATAGAGAAAGGTGATGGACTCATACTGCAGTTTTAGACACACACACACACACACACACACACACACACACACACACACACACACACACCATGGTTAATGAAAGAATTTGTTTTGCTTGACTATATGTTTGTAACAGATTCTGTTTTTCTTACTTTCTCAAAGTGGGGCAAAGAGCAGATGGAGGGAAAGAAACTCAGAGCTGAAAATAAAATAGAATTTTAAGAAAAATAAAATTTCTAGCATGTTAAATTTAAAATAGGGATAAGAAAGTTCTTAGTAAAATAACATCAATATGAGTGTCCAGTTCAGCCCAATGGTTCTATCTAGTCATTGCACAATCCCAGAATCCATCATTAATGACGTCATGTTGAACTGGATATAATTATTCAAAGAGCAGTCCATACTAATTGCCCTGAGGTTTCCTCTCTCTTCTCTTGACCTGTACAATAACAAGACAAATCTTGGTGTCTGCCTTAGTTTCATCATCAGTAAATGGGATGATTATAGCCTGTACCTCCCAGGGTTGTTGTAAAAATCAAATGAGATAGTATTTATAAAGTGTTTTGGCTAACCTTAATGCAATATATAAATGCTAGCTATCATCATCATTATTATACTCTCCCTTTATAGTATATTCTATCTTCAGGGTGCAGTATGCCCTTAGTCCTTAGCTATCCTTGCCCCT
>CM053582.1:487638182-487661715 GCA_028627135.1 Pseudochirops cupreus
TCTGGGCTGGGAATCTGTCACTCTCTGTCTCCCAACGGGTTCTGTCACTCTTAAATCCGCTCAAATTTACTTTTGAGTTCCCAAGGACGAAATTCTTGGGGAGCTTGGAGAAGTCACTGCTTACTCTCCGCCATCTTAGCTCCGCCTCGAAGCCTGTGTTTCTGAAGGTGAGGAACCACAAGTTTCTGTGGCAATGAGTGGTAGTCACTTGGATAGGTGTCTTGACTTGGTCACTAAAAGCTCTGGTAAGTGGATACTGACCTCTAACAGCAAGAGATGTTGCTGATTCTTGCCTGAGCAGAGATTTCTGGGGTTTAAGAACTAACAACTGATTTGTTTGCCACAGCCTGGTTTCCCATACAATCCTTCTGCCCTGATTCCGCTCAAGGTCCTGCCACAAATGTAGTTTCTCTCCCGGAGAAAATAGAATCACAAATCACACACTTCAGAGTTGAAAAGAGCCTCAGAGGCCATCTTCTGCCATCCACATCTACAAGTAACCCTGTATACAGCACCCTCAATCAACCTTAGGAGAGGCCACTGAGCCTTTGTTGGAAGACGGCCAATATAAGAGGGATCCTGCTCCCTCTGAAGCAGCCCTTTCCTTTGGTGGTTACGAAGTTTGTCCTCAGGTGTCATTTAAATTTGCTGCTACAGTTTCCATCCCTTTCTCCCAGTTCTGCCATTTGGAGCACATGGTGCTGCATCAGCCCTTGGAGCCTTTGAACACAGTGATCACGCTTACGTTTAACTGCCTCTATCCCTTCAAAAGAGACTCATATGGCACGAAACAGAGACCCTCCACCACCCTAGCTACCATCTCCTCATATTTTCCTGCTTGTAAATGGTCTTACTAAAACGTGGTATCCAGAACGGCACATTAACTTTCCAGGGGCAGTCTGGCCAGGGAAGAGTACAAAGAAACTAGTGCCTCCCTATCCCTAGAAGCAGCCAGGTGGCACAGTGGGTAGGGTGTCAAGACTAGAGTCAAGAAGACTCATATTTCGGATTTCAAATCTGGCCTCAAATATTTACTAGCTATGTGACTCTGGGCAAGTCCCTTAACCCTGTTTGCCTCAGTTTCCTCATCTGGAAAATGAGTTGGAGAAGAAAATAACAAGCCAGTCCAATATCTTTGCCAAGAAATCTCCAAATGGGGTCAGGAACAGTTGGATACAACTGAACATCACCACCACCAAGCTTTTTTTGGCAGCTTCACCCTATTAGCTCATGTTTAATTTGAAGTGCACTAAATCACCAGATTTTTTTTTTCAAATTGTCTAATCATGCTTTCCCTTAAGTTGTACTTGTGAAACTGACTTCTGGGGGCAGCTAGGTGATGCAGGGACTAGAGCACCAGCCCTGGAGTCAGGAGGACCTGAGTTCAAATCAGATCTCAGACACTTAACACTTATTAGCCATGTGACCTTGGGCAAGTCACTTAACCCCAACTGCCCTGCCTTCTCCCCTCCAAAAAAAAGCAAAAATTAAAAATTAAAAAAAAAAGAAATTGACTTCTGAACCCAAATATCAGATTTTAAATTTATTGCTATTAAATGATATCACTTATCACCAGAAGTGAAGTAATACCTCTAGTGGATAGTACGATGGACACAGAATCAGGAAGATCTGAGTTTAAATGTGGCCTCAAACATTTACTAGCTGTATGACCCTAGGTAAGTCACTTAACCTCTGTCTGCCTCAGTTTCCCCATCTGTAAAATGGGAATATACAGTAACACTTCCCTCTCAGAGTTGTTGTGAGGATTAAACGAGTTACTTTGCAAACCTTAAAGCACCATATAAATGCTAGCTATTATTATTGACAATAATAGTAAGTATCATCTTTTTAGTTCAATCTAATGCTGTAGTTTGTCAAAATCTTTTTAGATCCTGACTTTATATTGTCCACCATGTTTGCTATCTGACCTTCCGGGCTTTGTGTCATCTGTAAGCAAGTTCTCTGTGCTTTATTCACGTCTCTGATAATAACAGAGGGCCAAGTATGGATCCCCACTGGAAACAACCCTTCCAAGCAGACACCAAACTATCACTTACTATCCTGAGTCAGGCTGGTCTTGAAAACATCTCATTGTGCTCTCATGTAGCCCATATCTCTCCATACTTTTCTCATGAGTAGTATGAAGTACTTTGTGTGAAATGCTTTCCTAAAATCTAGATAACCTTTCCACTCCCTTTCATTGGGGGCATAGAGAAAGGACTTTGGTTGAAGAATGTTGCATATATGGTCACTGAGTTCGTTGTTTTAGCTTATTTTTTTTTGTTACAAGGAAAGTTTCACTAGGTAGGGGAAGAATTTATGTGGAAATGACCTTGATGCAAAAATTAAAAGTGGTAGTTATACTTTTCCTGATAAAATCAAATCAAATCTCTTATAAAAGTGAATGCTGAAAACTATCTTTACATGGAATTGGAAAAAATAAAATACTATTAAGTGGAAAAAATAAAATCTAGGTAAACTATAGCCTTTTCCTGGTCTACTATTTTAGTGACATTGTCAAAAAAGGATAGAAGATTAGTCTGACATGACCTGTTCTTGATGAAACCATAATAATTCTTTGGGATCACTGCTTCCTTCATTAGATGACCACTAACCATTTCTTTAATGATACAAGAGGTTGAGACACCCTGTATATCCTAGAATCTTGACAGGAATTCAATTAGAGCTCACTGGCCTAGAGTTCGCACATTCTATTATCTTCCCTTTGTCAAAAATTGGAGCATTTGTCCTCATCCACTCTTATAGTTCCTCTCTCATTCTATATAATCTTCCAACTATCACTGGTATTGGCTCCACTATTATATCTGCAACTTTTTTCAGTAGCGGAGAATTTTGTTCATCTAGGATAAGTGACTTGAAGAGGAGTTAGGTACTTTCTGTTTCATTATTTGGGCGCATCACCTTCTCATTAGTCAGTTTTGTGGGATCCCTTTCCTAAATGAAAGATCCTTATCATTGGCAGAGGAATCAGAGGCACCAAAAAAAGAGAACTGAGCAATTCCACCTTCTTACCATCATCACTTACCATTGTCCCATCTGTCCTAAGAAGTGGTCCCATTCCTTCTTCGACGCTCCTCTATTTCTTAAAAATATAAATAAGCAAAATATATAATAATAAATAAAATATCCCTCATGTTGTCCTTGGATTTCCTTGCCAGCCTCAAGTCATTGTTTGCTTCAGCACTCTTGGCACAATTCGTATAGGTCAATGCTAAACTTCTGTATTCATTTGCTGTTACTCATTCTTTGATTCTGTTTTCTCATTTTTAAAATGAGAATGATAGTGCCTCTCATGGAGCTATTTGTAAGACTAAAATGAAAGAATACATGTCAAAGTATTTTGCAAACCTTAAAGGGCTATACAACTTGGGAATATTTTAATTCTCATTTTTAAAAAATCTAAATGGGTTGATGCATCCATATGTATCCCCATGTATCCATATAGAGTCTGTCAAGGCAACCTCTCTTTTTTTCCCCCTCATTGGGATTATTTTTTGCTTTATGCATTCAGAGTTTCATTTCTGAGAGCTTCCTATTCCTTCAGATTGATTTTCCCTGTAAAAGATATAAATGATTTGAAATTTTTTTCAATACGAGGAATTTCTGGGGTGGGAATTCCTTCCTCTGAAGCATATAACAAGCTGTTTATAACTTAACTGGTAACTTCTAGCAAGTTGCTTGAGGTTCAGAGTGGCATGCCCATGGCGACCACTGTCCCATGCCATTTCTGATAAATGTCAGAGGGGATTTGAACCCATGTTTTCCTGCTTCAAGTCCAACGCCACATCATAAAGACTCTACAGAAGGAAAGAACTACCAAATGGAGTCTGGAAATGATGAGAGTTGAGGCAGAGTAAAGCACTTTGTTATGAGCAGGATGCAAACTTGTATGCTTTGTCCAGCCAGGGGATTAATAGTAAAGATGATAATAATAGCAGCTAATATTGCTATTTCTATCACATGCCAAGGACTGTGCCAAGCACTTCACAATGATTATCTCTTTTGATTCCCACAACAACCCTCGGAGGTAAGTGCTATTATTATCCTCATCAAACATTGAGGAAACTGAAACAAACACAGGTCAAATTACTTGCCCAAGGTCACATAGCAACTAAGTGTTTGAACCCAGATTTTAATTTGCGTCTTCCTGACTCTAGTCTCGGCATTCTATTCACTATTCTATCTGGCTTCCTTGATAACTAGAATTTATGCCATGCTGTGCTAAATATTTTATAAATATTGTCTTATTTTATCCTCCTAACTCTGCGAGGTAGATACTATTATTGTCATGTTGCAGTTGAGGAAACTGAGGCAGATAGCAGGTAAATGACTTGCCCAAGGTCACATAGCAAGTAGGTATCCAGTGGATTTGAACTTAGGTCTTCATGACTCCATGTCCAGCAATCTATTCACTGTGCTATCTAGACTCAAACTCCTTTTTTAATGTAAGTGATTGTTCCAGTCTTCTCCAGGTTCAGGACTCCATCTTATATAGAAGGACTATAATATCTAAATACTCTCCCCACATTCATCTTATACTTCTGACATCCTGATCATCCATCAAGGATGCCAAACATATAGAGGAGATTCCTGCACTGGTGGGAGGCTGGGGCATAGTAAATGACTATATTAAGATCCTTTTTTACCATCAATATTCTATGATGTTACCCATATTCTATGATTCTGATTCTCTCTCCCTGTAACTTGCTCTTATCTTTCAATCATAGACTCAGTTGGGCCTGTCTCATTACTATTATTCCTCTAGGGCTGTAATCATAACTGAGGCATTTAGAAAATTACCACCACCACCACCACCACCACCACCATTCCCCCAGTTAATAATAAAATGGTAGAAACACTGGCTAGCAGTCTATCATAGATTCAGTATTATCTGATGCTTCTCAGAGTCTGGCAGACATCTTGTAACCCTTAATCATACTCAGGACCTTGTTATACTGAGTAAACAGAGTTGAGGATGAGAAGAATCTATCCATTGTTTCCCATGTTATGATATATCCACTGTTACTATCCAGTTGAACTTTTACTTAACAATCAGGTGAGTAATTTAGGGTGTAACAACTATCAATGGCTGGACTGACATTGATGGACAGGGTAGCCTACCAGTGCCTACGGTAAAAAAGGAGATTGAATAGTCTCTCCCCTCTAGTATAAGTTCTAGTTTGGGGACAGCTTTCATGGGAAAAAAAATTTACTTCGTTTGAAAGGTTTGTTGTTTTTTTTAATTAAAATTGTGTCTTGTCAGCTACAAAGATGGCTCTTTGCCCATTCAATAGTTTCTTGTTATTCTAACTGAATTGATTTTGGTTTTTAGAAGTTTTTAAATTTTGTTCCATAAAAATTATTCAATTTATCTTTTATGGATATCTCTATCCCCTGTTTAGATAATAATTCTCCCCCTAACCAGCTGTAAAAAGGTCTATTCCTCCAGAATCTTCTATTTTTTAAAAATGACTTAAGCCTTTATATTTAAATTGTGTATGCACAATGGTATATGGTGTAAGTTACCAGTCTATATCTAATTTCTGCCAAATGGTAAATATGGCTCTTTTAGGCAAAGAGACTTTGTCTGGTCTTTTCCTTTGACACTATGAAACAAAGATCTGCCCTTGATGAGAGATGCCAAGGCTCTAATCATATGTGCTTGTTTCTTGAAGGGAGAGAAATAGGACAAAACCTTTCAAGAACTATAGGATGAAGTGTGCCAAGTATATAGGCCAAGACAATGGTTAGAATTCAACACTAGAGTCAAAGAGGAAAGACATGGGGAAAAAAAACACTACAATACATAGTTGAAGGGTTATATTAGTTGTCTTCATAATTGCATCCAAAAATGGCCTTCATTTAGATGTATGATTACTTAGGAAATGTGAGGCACACTTTTCCAAATGCAATTTGGAGATCGTGTTTGCAGTAGCTGTGTCTACGTGCAGATTCATTTTTTGGATGAGGAAGCAATTACACCTCAGCAGTTAAGACACCTTTCTTGTGGTATAAACAAGATTCCCGGAAAGGAAGAAGTTCCAGTAGTAGAGAGTCCTGTTTTCACCACTAAACAATGCCTGGTTGAATAAGGACGGCTACTAAAAATGCCCTCAAGCATGCTGTTCCCATACAGAGACGTGTTTTGAAATGTTTACAAAATACTGGCTGAGTTCACAGAGACCTTGGGTGTATCCATAGCCACATGTAAAGTGTGCACTACTTATTCTCTGTGCAGCAGCAGCAGCATCACAGGCAAGCAGGCAGGAATAACAGGAAGAAAAGATTTGTCCTACTTGTTCATAAGAGAGTAGGCACAAACAGAACTGACATCGATTCATCCCTTTAAAAGTGCATTAAAGGTTCAGAGGTCCTACTGTCTGAGCAAACCACCACAGCCTTCTGATGCCTCAAAGGGTGGCAGACATTCCTCCCTTCAAAGCAGCCTAAGGGCCTGGCATTTTCCAATAATTGTCTATTTTGATGTCTTAGTAAGAGTAAAACCTCCTTTTCTAGGAACCAGAGGATGCTACCTTCCGGTAGGATATGGGCCCTTCCCTGGTTACATGTGCATGCTCCAACTCACTTCAGATCACAGTTAAGTTTGTTCCTCTTCGGGATTTT
This sequence comes from Pseudochirops cupreus, assembly GCA_028627135.1. Classification (NCBI taxonomy): domain Eukaryota; kingdom Metazoa; phylum Chordata; class Mammalia; order Diprotodontia; family Pseudocheiridae; genus Pseudochirops; species Pseudochirops cupreus. The sequence continues at coordinate 487,644,828 of CM053582.1, forward strand.
CAAGTAATCTTCTTACTCCTATAATGAATATGAATGGTAAGCCTCTACAGACTGGGAGATCCCACACCAATGGGAAAATTTAATGTGGTAACCTAGGCTATTGTTATCTTTTCTTTTTTTTTCCTAAAAAAAAAAAAAAGAGAGATAATCACTAATTTTTCAGGACACAAACCTATATTAGAATTTAATTCTTGTATGCTGTTCTAAGTCCCTGTAACAGAGGATACATTCACTAGTACCAGAAAGGACAAGGGGAAACTTAAAAGCCTTCTCCAGGCAAGGAGTATATGTATGGTAGGGAACACTGTTCTTAAGAAAAAAACATTCCAATAAACCTGTGATAACCAAATCAATGTTTCATTCTTCTGAAAATAGGTTTTCTTGTGGTAAGCATCTATGAGAGAAAGGGAAGAAGGTGGAAGCTGTGTCTAAATGAATGAATGAATGAATGAATGAATGAATGAATGAATGAATTGGAAAGTATTTATTAAGTGCTTACTATGTCTCCAGAACTGGCCAAGTACTGGGGCAAACAAACAGAATAATGGAGACAATCCCTACTTTCAAGAACTCACACTGTAGTTGGAGAGACAACATTTAAAGCAGAAAATTCAGCTGTAGGGTAAATGGAAGGGCCCAGGAATGCTAAGTATGCAGTGATAGAAGAAGTCCTTAAAAAGCTCAGATGAGAGTGTCAGAAGACTGCAGGGTTCAGAGGCAAGGCAGATGGCAATGTCTGGAGGACCTTAGAAGGCAGTGGCATGGGGTACATTCTGGTGGTCCTCCATCATATTGGAAGGAATGGAATTGATTGACTCCCATCTCATCCAAGTTCTCTGAGAAGTCAGGTAAGGGGGTGGGAGGAGGCAAAGAGTGAAAGGTAAAGAGGGACTACAAGGAGGAAGGTTGTCTCAAATATGGTGGCTATCCCACCACCCAGGCATCCTAGATGGATTCTGAGACTGCCAAAGGCAAGGGATCAGTGCCTTCTGAGGCCACTCTCAGGAGAGTGCCAGTGAAGACTAATATAAAAGTATTTCCTAATCATATAGGCAATTTCAAAATCTGTCATGGTGGGCTACCACATAATTAATACCTATGTTAAATTACTTACTGGTTAAAACCTCACACCAAGTTCAGGTGTCAGTCTCTTCATATGGTTGGTTCTGTGATCATTTCCCTAGATGACTCGCCACCGACCTCCCAGTAGAAACATATATGAGGCCCCCAGGAGGAACCCTACTCTTCTAGCTAATGATAAACTGCCCAAAGTTGGTGCCAATTGCCTGGAAAGAAAGGAGCCAAACATTGACTTGCTGGTAATAAGGAAGCTGGCAGGAGGGCAGGGCACCCGTTACTACTATCACTATAGTCTGTACTAGAGTAACCCAGCTGCCCAAGGGTCCCTTCCAGCTCTCAATCTATGACCCTACAGGTCTATGCTCAAGATGGAGGCTGATCTCAGCAGGGCAACAACCAGCAACGAGGGAAACCTGCCAGTTATTTATAGCACTGGCTGTCACTTTGATCTCCCAAAGTGAGGAGCAGCATTTCATACAGTCTGTGTACCAGGGCACATCTGCCAGATGCCACACCCAAAGCACTAGAGGCCAGGCTGCTGACAATGTCAACCCAGGAGTCAAGGGGACTGAGGTGTTAATATAGGGAAAATAATGAAAACAAGTGTCATCTTCATACGACCTTTCCAGCACACACTATGTGTTACCCATATTGTACTTGAAGAACCTGAGTTCAAAACCTGGCTCACTACCATTTGTAATATATGTGGCCTTGGGGACACTTAAACCCCCCCCAGGCCTGTGACCTCATCTCTAAAATAAGGAATTAGACTAGATGACCTCTAAGGATCATTCCAGCTCTGAATCTATGATCCCTAGTTACGATGACCTTCAACCTCAGTCTCTCCCTTGCGTCAGCATGCTCCAAATGAGATACTTTCTTCCCCAGGTTCAAAACTCCCTATTCATCTCTCCCAAAATCACAAGATCTCAGAGTTAAAAGGGGGCTTCAGAGGTCTCATCTAGTAAAACCTATAATTTGAATTAATAATGTCTTCAGAAAAAGCCTTGATAAAAAAAAGCCTTGATAAGTGATCACGACCACCTCTTTGAAGACTTACAGTGATGGGGCACCCCCATCGAGGTAATTTGGGGGGCTTCTTCCATTTTCTGAATGTTCTCATTGTTAGGAAGTTTTCCCTTATATAATAGTTTAAATATGCTTCTCTAAAACTCTGACCCAATGTTCCCAGTCCTGCCCTCTGAGGGCAAGAGGAATAAGTCTAATCCCTCTTCCCTTCTCAAAAATTTGTTTAAAAAAAAAAAAGGCAAATAGCACAGTGCTTGGCACAGAGTAGGCACTTAATAAGTGCTTATTCCCTCTTCCCTATGTTAACCTTCCAAATACATGAAGACGGCTAGCATGGCCTTCTGAAGTCTTTTCTTCTCCAGGGTAAATAACCCGATTCTTCCACCTGTCTTCATATAGCACAAGGCCCATGCCTCTACAAGCTTCTCATATGCTTCCATAAAATTTCAGCTTCTCCTCAACCTCTGATCAGTTTTTCTTTCAGTCACTCAGGTTACCAACCTCTGAGTCATTCTTAATTTCTCCCATTCCTTCTCTTTCTCATAACCAATTGGTTGCCACATCTTACTGATTCTTTGTTGTTGCTCAGTCAAGTCCAACTCTCTGACCCCATTTGGAGTTCCTTGGCAAAGATACTGAAGTGGTTTGCTATGTCCTTCTCCAGTTCATTTTACAGATGAGGAACTGAGACAAACAGGGTTAAGTGACTTGCCCAGGTTCACATAGCTTACTGATTCTACCTTCACCAACTATCCTCTCATCAATCCTCTTCTCTTCATTCCCACAGGTATAGCAGGAGTTCAGGCCCTTTTCAATTCTTTCCTGGACTATTTCAACAGTCTTCTAATAAAACTCCCAGCTTTTAGTCTCACTGATCCACCCTTCTCACAGCTACTAAGATAATCCTCCTAAAATTCAAGTCTGACCATGTCACCCATGTGCTCAAAAACCTTCTAGGAAAAAAACAAAAACAAAAGCAAACTCTTCAACTCACTTTAAAGCACTTCACAATCTGGCTTCAGCTTTCCTTTCCAGGATTATTTCACATTATTCCTCTTTATACACTCTACATTCCAGTAAAAAGGGCCTATTTGCTTTCCCCCAAAATTTAGCATTCTACCTCCTGTCCAAGAGTTTGTATTTTATCCTGTGGTTCTATACAGGCACCTGAGACATAATCCTTTCCTACTCATCTACATCTCTTAGAACCCCCAGATGCCTTCAAAACTCAGCTCCTGGGCCACCTCCTACAGGAAGCCTTTCTGATCTCTCTAATAGTTAATGTTTTCTTCCTCCTCAAACGGCCAGGTATAGTTAGGCTTAGGGTTAGAGTCAGAGGCATTTAGGGTTTGGGTTACATATTGTATCCCCCATCTACACCCTAATATTATATATGCTCCTTGAGGGCAGGAACTGTTTTTCATTTGCATCCTTAGCACCTAACATAGTACCTTGAATAGAACAGATACTGTAGACATTTATTAAAATATTTACTGGATTAGATTGGAAGGTCTGGAGTACCTCACCCCTTCCTTCCTCAAGGTCATGCAATGCCCTACTCAGAAGGTACAGGCAGGGTAGAGATGAAGGGCCCGCCTGGGAAAAGCATTCTGGCTCCCCCATACTACTCTTCTACTTTATCAGTAGTCCCTGCCCAGGCTCCTGGATCCATTTACTTTATTTTTCCCTAGATTCCAGTCCTGGGATAAAGAAGCTTGTTCTTTCTCATCCCTTCTCCCAGACACAAATAAGCCCTCAGCAAATGTTAGCTGTTGGGATAAAGGATGGATACCTTGCATCTACCAAACCTTTTTAGGTATTGCAGTCTTAAATCTACTAAAGAAAATTAAACTATCAGAACCTACAATGAGTGATTATCCTGGGAGTATTTGTTGTTTCTTAGCAATCTTGTTGTAAGAATTCAATTGCAAATTACAGGAACTGGCAAAAATCTGGGAACAGCACAAGATGAGGCCAATATACAAAATGATGTTTGATTTTGAAAGAGCAAGAGGTCATCCTGACCCAGACACTCCATTGTACTGAAGAGGCCCAGAAAACAAACAGGCTTGGGGGGAAAAAAAAAACAAAACCAAAACAAAACAAAATAAAGAAACCAGGTATTGGCAAGTAGTCAGGCATTTCAAAACTGTGAAAGGCTTGAAAATATCAAAAAAAAATCAGACAGCAGGTAACTAAGAAGTGGGCTGGGAATATTTTGAAAATGTATCTGTTTACTTATCTCTCTCTCACACAAACACATACATATATATGTATATGTAATATATAATATATATATGACATACATACGCAAACTGAAATAAAATTACATCTGCCTTCAGAAAGGTCTTGTTTTGTTAGATTTAATTTCTTCATTAGTAAAATTAAGGATTTTAATTAAATTATTTCCAAGGTCCGTTCTGACTCTATGAACTATGAGACAAGTAAATAATAGCCAGTCAGATTTAAGACATTCAGGGACTTAAGAGTAACAAAAGTTACTTCACTTTCCCCGGACCTCAGTTTTCTCATTTTTAAAATGAATGGATTACAAAGAGACCAGAGAAGGACCCATATGTACAAAAATATTTATAGCAGCTCTTTTTGTGGTGGCAAAGAATTGGAAAATAAGGGGATGCTCATCAATTGGGGAATGGCTGAACAAGTTGTGGTATATGAATGTAATGGAATACTATTTATTGTGCTATAAGAAATGAGGAGCAGACGGACTTCATAATAACCTGGAGAGACTTACATAAACTGATGCTGAGCAAGAAGAACAGAACCAGGAGAAATGTGTACACAATCACAGACACAATGTATGTGTGATGACTAACTTCAATAGACTGGGCTCCTCTCAGCAATGTAAAGTTGTAAGACAACTCCAAAAGACTCATGATTGAAGGAGATATCCACATCCAGAGAAAGAGATGGGGAGTCTGAGTGCAGATTGAAACAAACTATTTACTCTGTTTCTTTTTGTTTTGTTTTGTTTCCTCCAAAGTGGCAGAATGGTACAATGTTTCCCACCAATCACTCCATCAGTCATAATCCTTCTTTACAACCTGAGTAATGATTAATATGAAGATATTTGTAGATCCTGTATCCGAGTGCATGCTGCCATGATGGGGGGAAGGAGAGGGAGCAAATCTGAAACTCGAGGGACTGTGAACTGAATGTCGTAAACTAAAACTAAAGAAACCAACTTAATTTAAAAAAATAATAAAATGAATGGGTTAGACTAGATAGCCTCTGAAAACCATTCCAACTTTAGATCTATGCTAAGAACCCTTCTAAGCCAGGGGGGTTCTTAACTTTTTTCGTGTTGTGGATCATTGTTACTAGTCTTATGAAGCCTGTGGACCCTTTCTTAGAATATTTTTTTTTAAATCTATGATGGAAATAAATGCTAAATTTCAGTTAAAGATGTAGTTTTTCCCCCCATTCAAGTTCATAGACCCTTATCCACTGGACATAGATCCATGAATCCCAGGTTAAGAACTCCTGCTCTAGGCTAACCTCATTTTATAGATGAGGACCCGAAACTCAGAAAAGGAAACTGTTTGCCTGAGGTCACACAGCCAGTAAGTGGTAGAGCACATGCATTTGAAAATGGCTTTCATTTAGACATGTTACTCAGTTTGGGAGTGTGAAGTACATTAAAACTCAGGAGTCTGCAATTAGAAATAAGATAAATTCAAAACCTTCACCTGAAGGAAAGTCAGACTAAGGAAGACACAACTCAGAGAAACAGAACCCAAATGTGAAATACAAGACATTCTTCCATTCAAAAATCCACTTTGGAGTCAGAGAATAGGTGTCCACTAGGAACAAGTGCGCCTGAGTCCATCCCAAGAAGCACCTTGGACTGACAGGCCTTTCCATTCCCATGTGAAATCAGGTAGTCAAACCACAAAAGTCCTCTCAAGAACTTCAGGAAACTATTTTTTTTTTTTGGAGGTGGGGTGGTCATTTGAGGCAAATGTCTTTGGATGAGCAATTACTCCCTTGTATTCTAGGTCCCAGCGCAAAATCAAGCTTCCATCCAGTATATCAAAACACAAAGGAAATTCAAATCTGCCTTCAGACTGACCCAACAACCTCTTTTTATGTAATGTCTTACAACCAGTCATGGTTGTCGAGTAGTGGAAGATATCATAGGGTTGTCACCCATTCTAATAAACCCTTCCTCTTCAGAGCCTACCTCCTCCAGGATCTCTTCTGATGAATAGGACACTGATGAAGGCCTGATACGGGTAGAACAGAATCTTGATTGTTAAAAGGCTTAACTGCTGTATCTATAACGGAACTTCTTGAGCATGTTTACCCCCAAATAGGTACACTGATGTTCTTTCTGTTAGCTCCTGCTAATCAGCTGGTGCTTTAATTAATGCTTGCTCCACTCCCTTCCATTAGTACTCAACTTTTGCAGTTAATTATTAGCGAGGACCTCAGGATTCTCAGTCCTAGCAGGTCACCCCACTCAAGCAGTCTGACTTTTTTTCCTCATCCTCTTTGGGCCAGTCGATTTTCCTTATCTATGGCTGGTGAGAGTCAGATAGCACTTGAGAGATGAGAATGCTTATAGCTCAAGGAAGCCACTTATCAGGCTGTCTGGCTTTGGTGGAGGCACTTATCAAACCCCTAGCTAGAGTTCACTGCTAGATCCAGCAAGGAGGGAGGTCAAAGCTTTTTCCAGACAGCAATAATTTTTAAAGGTATAAACAATAGCAACCTCTCTGCAACTGTTGCAAGCACTAACCTTTCCCATTGCTATTAGCGTTTTCCCTGAAAACCGTGGCATTTGATAGGGGGTTTCAAATCTATTTCCTTTGAATCTGGAAAGGTCAAGTACATTTATCTGAGTTAATATTTTGTAATTGCTATTCAACTCCTCCCTAGAAAAGCCACCTCTCAAAACGTGATCAGCACTCATAAGAAATATCATCTTAGATCCTGTCCCCTTCCAACTGCAAGGCACACGGCTTATATCCTCCCTTCCAAACTCCTGTGTTTTGGATCCAGAGGCCATCTCTACACAGGCTATTGATCCCCACCTCTACTGACAGCTCCTTCCCATTAAGGTCTTTCTTGTGAATCTTCTTGCTGGTGAAGGCCCACAACATCTCAATAATTCACATTTACATTTGACGCTGCCAACACCCCAGTGAGACAGGTGCCTTATTTCCGTTTTTACAGGTAAAGAAAATGAGGCTGAGGTTAATGACGTGCCCAGAGTCATAGGATTACTAACCAGAGAAGGCAGGATTTGAACTCAGGTCTTTCTCACTCTAAACCTGGCACTCTATCTACTATATCAGCTTGGTTGTCTCAAGACCTTGATCCCCCAGCAGCACAAAGTAAAAATTGGGGAACCCCCTGAAGCCCCCTCTATAACATTTTAAGTACTCTAATTGTGTGATGAATAGTGCTTATTTGGCCCCAGAAGCCCGATGATATTTGAACCCCAGGCCTGCTGCCTTACCACCTTGTGTGAACAGAGACCCCTAAGTTCTCTGGGTCCCAGGTCCCAATCTGCAAAATGAGGGGTTGGATTGGATGATCTCTTAAATTTATTTTTAGCTAGTAATGTATGGCTTTGTGATTCCCCCTTTTGCTAGATCCAAGATTATATTTTAAAATGACAATCTCAATTTTTTTTTTATAAAGGAGAGGTTGAATGCTACTTCCTAGACTTCCCCTATGGTGGAGGGTTTTTAACCTGGGGTATGTAAGCTTTAAAAAAAATTTTTTATAACTATACTTTGACATAAATGGTTTTATTGTAATCCTGTATTTGTTATTTAAATACATTATTCTAAGAAGTAGTCTATGATACACACAAAAAGGTTAAGAACCCCTACGTGAAAGGATTTGGTAAAATGTTAACCTCTCCAGCAAATGAAGGATGCAGTGCCTCCATAGGAACAATTGCAATGGACTTCCTACATTCTGGGAAACCGCACAGGCTTTTGAACCAAAGTCAAAAAATCCTGCTCCTTCTCGGAGGATTTTGGTGACATCCAAGAACAAACATTTATGGAGGTCTCATTCTTTCACAGTCCCAGAAGATATCAAAGCAAAAGTGGAAGGAACCCTCAAAAGAGCCTTCTTAAGCAGGACTGGGCTAAGAAAGAATGAGGGAGCCTACCTCCAGCAACATTAAAAGTTTTTACTTGAAATACTTAACCTGGTTAACAAGCATACTTGGAAGAGAAGGTAGTTGGATTGTGCCCCTACCCCCACCTCATGCCTTCTGGGTGGCAAGAGGACCAAAAGTCTATTCCAAAGGTTACCCAAAAAACTTTACCCTGGTGGGGAGGGGCAGGCGCTGGCCCACAAATACTGTGGTCAGAGCCCACATCAGGCCATACTTCCTGACCAGTTCTGGCTATAGACATGGGAGGAACGATGGGTGGGGGCGATTTTTCCCTGCTCACAAAGTGGTACAAGAACTCCCCCTCATCTGATCTCATGGTTATTTGTCCTTTCCTTATCAGACCCCATTTTGCATTATATTTAACTGGGTGCAGTTTTTATCACCAGATTTTAACCTCCTGGACAGCAGAAACCCTGATTTATTTATTTGTCCATCGCCCAGAGGAACTATTACAGTCCCTCAATTATAGCAGAGGCTCATTAGATATTGGTTGAATGGATGGACATGGAGTTAATTCAATGTGTCTGTTGACTTCTCCAGAGTAATTTATAGGGAAGTAGGGGAATGAGGGAGAGATGAGAGGCAACACTATAGCAAGCATGACACCAGAGATTAGACTGGGCAGAACTCTCAAATAGGGGGTTCCCATCTAACCACCACCCCTCTTGATCATCACATCTCTGATTCCACCTCTAGGTGGAAAAAGGAACTTTTCTCTCCCCTTAGATGAGATCTTAGACCTGAGAGAAAGCAACTCTTGCTGAGGCTCCATGTTCAGAGAGGTGAGGAAGGCTGTTCAGAGAGGTAGAGCAAACAGCAGGCTGAAAGCTATCAAGCTGCAGGTTTCAACCATGCAATTTAGTAACCCTGGGAAACCATATAAAAACGCAGATTTGTTTGAGGGATTGCAAAAGGCATTTCCCTTACAACTCTATAAGACAAGCCCGGCAGGTAGCATCACCTCCGATTCATAGCTAAAGACACTAGGGCTCGTGAGGCTGACTTGCTCACGGCCACACCACAGTAAGAGGCACTGGTGCTGGAATTCAAACCCGAATCTCTCCTAATTCCATCCAGCACTCCTACCACATACCCCTTCTCCAAAGCACATGAACTTGGAGTAGGAGAAGATGAGGCAGAAAATGTATCAGGCCTAAGAGTATAACATCCTAAGTCTTAGAAGAAGTCTCAGAGCTAGAAAGTGGGGGAGGGAAAATCATGGGGGCCCAAGTGCAGCTCCAAGTGGTTACCTATTAACCCCCTCGGGGTCTAAGGGACCCAGCATTTTCCAAGCCAGACACCACTTTGGGGGCACAGTCCAAAACACACAAACAGACACAGACACACAGACACAGACACACACAGACACACACACAAAAAATGGGGCACAGCTTTTTTTTTTTATTTTGTCTTCTCCACAAGGAAGGTACTAGGACAGCATGGCCCTCCCTTACCCCCCCACATTTCAAAACCACTTGTTACACCCGAGGAGATGTCATGTGGCTATTCTGGTCCTGAGTGGCCTGTAGATGGCCTGCTGTATCTTGCTCACAGTCCTCCTTGGAGGCTTGACCCTTCTTCCATTGGCCATCCTCCAACCCAGCCAAGGCAGGCTCCCCGTGATAGTCCTCACACCCATTTTCATTCATTTCCAGAGAAGCTCCTTCCCCAGGCCCATCTCGCTCCACCTCTTCTGCTTCCTCTGGGTCTCTCACTTTGTGAACAATGAAGAGGTGTCGGTTGAGGGAGCTTGATGAGGTGTAACACAAGCCACAGAGCAGACACTGGGCTGTGGAGCTGTCTGCCTGGTGCTGAGGTATGTGGCTCTGAAATTCTGGCCCCGAGTCTGTGGCAAAACTGCACTTTGCACACTGGTAAAGGGCCTTGAGTCTTTTGGTGGTAGGAATAGCTGCTCCATTGGTAGAGCCTAGGGCACCTTCAACTTCAGCAGCCGGTCTCTTCAGAGCTTTCACCTAAAAAAAAAAAAAAAAGACAAAATGAACAATGTCCAGGGGAGAAGGTCACTATGGAATAACCCCAGTTATCACTGGTAGCCTTCCTAAGGGCACAGAAGGAATTATTGCCTAAGCCAGGTCCACATGATTACCTCCCAAACCATGGAGCTATAAGTAACTCTCAAGGCCTTCCAGACTGTCTCTTATCTCTATGCAGCCTTCCACTTCAGTAAACAGGACCCCAGGTGTGTGTTGTGTATGTGCTGGGAGTGGTGGGAGGGGACAGGAAGTAGTTGTGGTAGTGAATATGGAGCAGAAGATTATTGTCCCTAAAGAGAACTATGGCAATAAACCAAGCTTTGGCCTTAGAACTTCTCTCCATTCCAACAAGGCAGTAACCCCATGTGCGAAGCTTCTGTTTTTCCCATATTCAGGTAGCTTTAAAGGTTATCCATGTCTTCCAACAATCTCCACTTGCCTACATGGACCAATACTCAGTACACAAACTCCATCCAGAAAGCTGTCACCACAAGGGAAACTCACCTGGAAGGACTCTCCAGCAGGAGGCCTGGCTTTGGACATCTGGCTCAAGTCTAGATTTTTGATGCCATGCATAAGGCTGACATGGTTCTCCAGCAGGGAGAGCTGAGGAAAGCTGGGCCTGTCCTCTGTGCAATACCTTTAAAAACCATGCCAGGAGAGAAGAAGAATCAGAGCCTCTAGAACCCAATGGTGAGTGGAAAAGGAGATGCAAACAGAAGCAACTCTCAGTTCAAGGGTTTGCCACTCATGTTCAATACAAAGAGGCACTAAGAAAGCCCTAAGGGGATCAACGTGATTCCACCAAAGCATCACAGCAACATACAACCAGGCTAACAAACTCAGTCTCATAGTTGAGACAATAATGTCAAGACCAATGGAACTATACACTGAAGAGTGGGTCTTGTTCTTCTCCAGGTTCCTGCTGCTCCTGGCCATTGGATGCCCAGGAGTAGAGGTGACGGTCATTGTCAAAGAAAAAACCAGGGATGCTCTGAGAGCTAACAGAATATTCAAGTGTGTCACTTTTAGTGAGCAAGGGATTTCATAAGAACATCCAAACCTCCAATGCCAGACTTTAACAGAAACACATTATTTCTAAAGCTTAGGAGCTATGGGCAATACTGAGGAAAAGAACAGAGAGGCCCCCCTCTCTTTTATGGCAGAGTCAGGGGTTTTTTTTTTTTCTTACCTTTCTAAGGTGCCCTGAACCACTGAGTTTTCTCACAACAGGTCCCCATATTCATCAACACAGAGCTTCCAACTCCTGGAATCCTCTAACCATGCATGACTTCTAACCAAGAGCTACCTAATAGGGAACTCACCAACAAGTATAAACTTTCTTGGTTGTATCATGGTTGTTCCGGCTATGTCGTCGAAGGTTAATGGCGGTATGGAAGGAGCATTCACACTGCCGACATGGATAGCGCTTCACTATCTGAATAGAGGAAACAGGACACAAAGCATCAGACCCAAGAGACCTGAGAAAGACGTTTTTAAAAAGAGGAAAAGCATGTTTTTTCTAGACCCAGTGACCCCTGTGTATTCTAAGACCCTGATATATCTGAGGATCCAAGCCAACCCAAAAGGAGAGGACTCATCCATGGACACTGCGAAGGATTTGAAGGGGCTCTGACTATACAGAAAGAAACTGCAAGATAAACTCAGGTGTATCTGTTGCTATGCAGCTGTATTTCAGCGAAGCTGAGACCTGATCACACTTCTCTCTTCTCCTTCACTGCCTAAGGCCCCCAAACCTAGCTGCAGGACACTTACCCGGCCATGGCTCTTCTTCATATGAGACACATAGCTCTCACGATCAGGGAGCCACTCATGGCAATCTTGGCATGTCCAGCCAGTGCTCCTCAATTTGGGCCTCATCTCAGCCTTGTTCTGGGCTTCGGCACGGCGTTCCGCAGGCCTATCCCAGCGGACCGAGGTCTGGGCACCACTCTGCCCAGCAGTACTAGTGGCTGATGGCTCAGCAGGGCTCCCAGGGCCTGGACGGCCAGAGGGTGTCTCAGTCGTAGACCGTAGGCTGGGCAGCTCTTCCACATTTCGTGGGACACCATGGACATTCTAGGGATGGGGAGGACGATTACTAACTGAGCAAGGAGATGGATGTAGGGTACCATGTTTGCACTGGCTCTCTGTGAACCTCCCCACCCAGGTCTCCTGACCCACCTTGACATGTTGCATCAGCAGCTGCTTCTGCATGAACACAAGCTGACACTCAGGGCACTTGAAAACTCCCACCAGCAATTTGTTGGTGTTCTGATAAAAGTGCTGCTGCATCAGCTTCTTTTTGTTAAAGACAGTTTCACAAGAACACTTATAGATCAGTCTAGGGGAATGAGAACAAAACCAGTATTACATCTCTCTATGTAAAGGACTGCAGGATCCCAAAAGGCCCTACAGGCAGAAAACATGAACTACTTATTTCGAAGGAAAAAGGCACAACAGCTTCTATGATAATTTAGGTACAGGGTACATGAGAACCAGAAGGATATTTGGGGATAAAAATCTCTTCCCTCTAAACTCTTTTCATACCTGGAAATGACCCTGGAACCTAAGTGGCTCTCCCCATCCTCTCCCAAGGCTCCAGACGCTTTCATCCAGACTGGCCCCCTGTCCCACACAGCACTTTGGCCATCCCTCCCCCTACCAGGGATATGCACTTACTGAGAGGCTTTGTGTGGCTGGGCAGGGTGCTGGGCAGCACTGTGGGCAGCAGTGCCACTAGCAGATTTGAAGGCCATAGGGCAAAATGCACACTTGTGGAAAACCTGGCAGTGCCGCTCTTGGATGTGCCTCTTCAGCAAGGCTAAGGTCACAAAGACAACTCCACAGTGGATGCACCTGGGTAGCAAAGACAAGGGCAGTCAGGCATAGAGCATGTGTAGAGGTAGAGATAAGAACAGACACAGAACTTCAATGAAAACCTTCTCCTCCATCCCCCAACTAAAGCACTGAGAGCATGAGATCTCCAGCCACTGGCCATATTCACAGTGAAATTATAACATCAAAGGGCAAGTGCTGTGACCAGCACAGTATTATGGCCCAGCAACCAGCTGAATAAAAGAGAGAGATGAGGATGTATTCAATAGTCTGTTTATTACAGAGCCATTTCATACAGAGCCAAAGATACAAGAAAATCATAAGGCTTATATTCCCTATAGCAGGAATTCCTGGAACGCATGGTCCCTTCTTGGAATCTACCACTCCTGCCCCAGCCTGAGGCTAATCATTCATTAAGATTTTATCCTAGGACCACGTCCGGAGGCACAAACAAACAGGGAGTCACAAGACTTGATAATTAATTCCCCTGAAATATCTTTAATATTTCAAGACCCCAAAAAAGCATCTACCCAACAAGATTCTTTCTGCATATCTGCCTCATAGAAGAAGGGGAGCGTGAAAGTCTGGTCTACTACAGGCAAGGTCAAGAATGGTCATCAGTAGGCCATGGTTCTTATTTCCCAGCTCTCTACACCTAATCCAAATGCTTTTTCAGAAGCAGCTTAGGAAGCGTGTCCACATGGGGGGTGGTCGGGTACTGGCAATGGGAAGATACCACAGAACAATGAACTTGGCAGAAATCAGAAAAAATTTTAAAAATAGTCCCAGAGACTGGTCAGTGTCAATAGCATGTGGTTTGCTCTTTCTCTCCAGCCTTAGGCCTCCACTGTGCTTAATGTGGTCTATTCTGCACAAGTGGCACCAACAACATGATGCCTCACACTAAAGTTATTTGTGCATACATCCTATCTCCTTTGCCAGGCAACAGAGCTGTGTCCTCAAAGCACATCATAGCTGCAACAGTAGTTGTAAAAGTCAGTCACAGGTGTAGTAGTAGTAGTTGTAGTAGTAGTAGTGGTGGTGGTAATAGTGGTGGTGGTAGTAGCAGTCATCATAACAATAACTGTAGTAGATATACACATACATTTACAAATGGTTTTGCATATGCTTCACAACAACACTGAGAGGTAGGTGCTATTATGATCTCCATTTCACTAGTAAGAGTCTGGGACTGGATTTGAATTCAGCTCTTCCTGACTCACAGTGCAGCATCCAGCACTTTTTCAATTTAACTGAACTGGATAAAACAGGCACTCTGTAAGTATTTGTTAATGAAAAAGAGAGTTTAGGTGGTAATTCCTTGACCACAGCAACTCATAAGACAAAGAAAAATACAGTATTACCATCAATCCTGTGCATTATGCTATTGCAGCACCAGTAATAGAATGGGGAAAGAGGAAGAACACCGAGTATTAAGAATCACATACTTTAAATCACTGATGATAATTCTAAATGTGAGATTATTGTTCACTGAACAAAGAATAAACACTATTAGAGGAACTAAAGATACCAATACTGACATTTCCAATATAAATGAAACCAAAATAAATAAGGAAAACAAAGTTAGACAGAAGGATGGCTCGTGGCTCTTCCTTGAAGAGGCAAACGAAGGTGTTGGTGAGTTGGTTTTACTACATGTTCTAAAGCAACAACAAACACAATTTCCTGAGACACTTGATAATTATATTACTCATTATTAGAATCTATAAATTATAAAGACTTTCCCTCCTTCTGTTGCAGAAGAGATATAGATGCTCTTCAAAATATTTCAGAAAGTCTCCAAACTAAATCAACAATACATAGAAAAGGATGGGGAAAAAATGATGGCCTACGTGGCTCAAGATTAAGAAATAACTAAATGTTAGTTTACAGATGAAGTCTGATAAGAGATACAATTAAGCCAGATCATTGGAAAGCAATTAATGATAATTTATGAGGACAAGAAATTAAAAATGGAAAGGATTTTCTTATTTCTATGTAATCAATCAAACAACCAAACATTTATTAAACACCTGCTATGCAGCCGGCATTGTCCTCAATATTAGGTATTCAGAAACAGAAACTTGGCAGTTTTCTCACATCATTCGCTCTACTCATGACAGCAGAGCTCACCATGTTTGGATTCTTAATGATTCAGCTTGGTGGCACAGTGGACAGAGTGCCAGGCCTGGAGCCAGGAAGACCTGGATTAAAAGTCTGCGTGACCCTGGGCAAGTCATATCACCCTATGTGCCTCAGTTTCCTCATCTGGAAAATGAGCTAGAGAAGGAAATGACAAACCACTCCAGTATTTTTTCCAAGAAAACCCCAAACAGGGTCAGACACGGCTAAAAAGCAACTGAACAACAGAAAACGTAACTTGTGGACACAAAGGAGGTCCTTTGAGGGAGGTGTCACAATTTTCAGGGTGTAATGGATTAACTCTCAACTGTCTCAAAGAAGGGGTAATACCTTTTTTTTAATTGGCAATTTAACTGAAAAAAGGCCACTAAGAAAATATCAATAACTACCGAACTACAAGCCTGCTCTGCTTTCCCATCTCTATAAAAACTGCATGAGAATAATCTTTACCCATATTGAAGGCACGAAGTAATTAGAAAAGAACAGGTGGGTTTCCAAAAGCAACATGCTGCAAAGGACATCTTTACAGAAACACGAGTGAATGAAATGTGAAGAAAATACAAGATTTTGGGGCGGAGCCAAGATGGTGGCGTAGGAGCAGCAAGGTACGGCAGCTCCCACACAGCCACATCAAATACCCAAAAAATATGACTCTAAACAAATTCTAGGGCTCTAAAACGCACACAGATATACTTCCTGCTCAAGGCAGCTCGGCTCAAAGCGACCATTTCAACTCTGAGAGCAGAAACCAGCCCAGCCTGAAACCGGGGTTGTTACCCCAGGGGCGGCTGGACGAGCCAAGCCCCGCCCCCCCAGCTTCAGGAAAGCAGATCTGCGGCAGCTGTGGCAGTATCCAGAATTATCAAGCCATAAGAAAAAAGGATTCAGGTTAGTGGAACTTGGCTAAAAACCGGGGAAGAAAAGCAGGTCGGGCCAAGCCGCCTCCAGGGCAAAGAAGCGGAAAGTGGAGGTTCTGCACCCGCCTCCACATTGCCCCTTCAGAGCTCCCAGCCTGCACACAGCAGGGGGGCCAAGCGATTGTTCAGAGGCCAAGTGCTCTCTCGTTGAGCGGCCTGGATCCGGATCGCGGTTTTGGGTGGTGGTCCTGGGGTTTTTTTTTCAGTGAGCCAGAGCTGGGGAGGGACTCAGCAGCCTCCTAAAAGCCCCAGCAGCTGGGAAAACCCCAGTGATTTGGGACAGAGCTGTTCCCTCTGGAAGCAGAGTTCCACAGAACTAAAAAAAAAAACAACCCATTGAATGGCGACCATGAATAAGCATAGGAAGCAAAGTAAGAAGAGCAACCAAACCCTAGATTCCTTCTTCGGGGAAAAGAAGGAACAAAGCAGGGAAAGGGAGGAAGACAACACAGTCAGAACTCCCACCCCAAAAGCTTCCAAGAAACATGAAGAGTGCCAAAAAGCTAGAGATCAGCTGAAGAAAGATTCTGAAAACCAAATGAGAGAAGTGGAAGAAAAATTTGGAAGAGAAATAAGAATGATGCAAGAAAATCATGAAAAGAGAGTCAACAACCTGAACGGAGAAATTAACACCTTAAAAAATAGATTAACTCAAATGACAAAAGAGGCCCAAAAAGCCAGTGAGGAGAAGAATGCCTTAAAAAGTCGACTTTGCCAGATGGAAAAAG
>CM053582.1:487662215-487684343 GCA_028627135.1 Pseudochirops cupreus
ATACAAGTCATTCCCCAATTGATAAATGGTCAAAGGATATGAACAGGCAATTTTCAGAGGTAGAAATTAAAGATATCTTTAAGCATATGGAAAAATGCTTCTAAATCACTATTGATTCAAGAAATGCAAATCAAAACAACTCTGAGGTACCACATCTCACCAGTCAGATTGGCTAAGATGACAAAACAGGAAAATGACAAATGCTGGAGAGGATGTGGAAAAATTGGAACACTAATGCATTGTTGGTAGAGTTGTGAATTGATACAACCATTCTGGAGAGCAATCTGGAACTATGCCCAAAGGGCTATAAATAATTGCATACCCTTTGACCCAGCAATACCACTGTTGGGATTATATCCCAAAGAGATCACAGAAGTGGGAAAAGGCATGTACAAAAATATTTATTGCAGCTCTCTTCGTGGTTGCAAAAACCTGGAAATATAGGGGTTACCCATCAATCAGGGAATGGCTGAACAAGCTATGGTATATGAATGTAATGGAATACTATTGTGCTATAAGAAATGGGAAGGAGATGGACTTCATAATTACCTGGGGAGGCTTATACAAATTGAAGCTAAGTGAGAAGAGCAGAACCAGGAAAAGCTTGTACACAATCATGGACACATCATACGTGTGATGACCAACCTTGATAAACTGGACTATCCTCAACAACGCACAGTTAAAAGAAAACTCTACAAGCCTCAGGATGGAAGGAGAAATCTAAACTCAGAGAAAGATATAGAAAGACTACAGTTTAAATGAACACTGAAGCAAAACATGCTATCGTTCTTTTTCATGTTTGTTGGAGTCAAGGAGACCTGAGCTCCAATCCAACCTCAGACACTAGCTGTGGGACCCTAGGTAAGTCACTTAACATCTGTCTGTCTCAGTTTCTTCATCTGACAAAGGGGAATAATAATGGTACCTACTTCCCTGGGTTGTTGTAAGGATCAAACAAGAAAATATTTGTAAAGCCTTTAGCGCAACCCCTGGTACGTAGCAAGCACTATGTAAATGTTAGCTATCATTATTATTATTATTATTATTCAATAAGTCAACAGTGTGCTGTGCCAAACCAAAAAGCTATTTCAATCTAAGACTGCACTGAAAGGCATAAGAAAAAGAAAGTGAAAGTCCCAGAGTATTCTGCCCAGGTCAGACAGTATCTACAGCAAAGGAGTCAAACACCAGGCCCACAACATTCCCAAGGAGCCCTAACTAGGTTAAAATGTAGTTGGAAAATGTTTAACAAATTAAAAATGCAATAAAGCGTAAATAATGTTAACTTGTGGTTTTCTAAGTCAATATGTGGCCCTTGTTTCTATATGAGATTGATACCACTGAACTAGAGCACTGTGTTCAGCTCTGGACGCTACCTGAAAAGCTAAAGTATATATGAAGGGCAGCAATTGGAATACTGAAGAAACTCAATTCCATGTCACATGAGGAATAGCTGAGGGAAATGGGGATATTTTACATAGAGACAAAGAGACTCTAGGAGGATATGCTAGCTGGCTTTAAGGTCAGGGAAGACCCACGTGTTATGGGAATGTTACTTCTCCCTGGCTTCAGGATTCCCCAAAACCAAGAGAAAAGAGGCAAATTTAGGTGCGATGTCAGGAGAAAGTTTTCTAACAAATAGAACACCTCAAAGTCAAATAGGCTGTGGTTTGGAAGTTTTCAACAAAGACTCTTGTTCAATATGCTGTACTGGGCATTTTTTTTTTTCAGATATGGTTTGGATGACATAGCACTAGAATCCTTTCCAACTATGAAATTCTGTGATCTCCCTACTTAAAGGGAGAATGATTCTTTAGACCTTAGTGCTCTCACGTTCCATCCCCCAAGCTCATGATCTGGCCTGACATTTAGGGCAGATTCTGGTCCATCACACAGAGTAGATAATCAATACATTTACTGCTTGACTTATTCACCGTCTTCAGATTGCTCTATTAGCCTCTTCTAAATCCCAGGGCCTTTCTTGTTTCCATTACATGAGCATCATTTCTCCCCCTGAAGTTTCCTGGATCTGATTTCCTCACACAAGCCTGAAGAAAATCAGAATGTCTAGAAGCTAAACAATTCAGCCACAAAGACCTACAGACAACTCATTGAAGCCGAGTTGTGGCCGGTGCAATCATCCTGCCCTCTGTCCTTCCAGGAAGAAGAACCGTCATAGGTATGACCTACCCAATAACTACCGAAGGGAAACTGTAGTCAGACCAGGAAAGGATCAACTGCTCCCAGAATACAAGAAGACAATCAGGAAAACTAATTTACTAACTTGTCCAACATAGGTACCTTTGAGTTTTAGGAAAAATATAAAAACAGCAGAGATCACTTATGGATTTATTCTAGGAGGAATTACCTTATCATTTGTAAGCCCCCAGAATGGAAGAAACAAGTAGCAACCTATTCCTTCCTTGAATGCTGGGCCTGAATCCCTACTTAAGTACTCTGAACTAACCATCTGACCTCTCATAAGACAAAAAGCTAATAGCTATCAGCTACAGCCTTCAGTTTCTGAGATAGAATCTTCCCTTCCTTTGAATACTGAAAGATCAATAATGGGCAGAGGAGGGAGAGTATGTACAATAAGTACCCAGCTGGAAAAAGTCTCTTGCAGGGATTTCCTGGGGGCATTTACACAAACTATTCCCCACAGCCGGAATGAATTCCTGAATGTCCACCTCTCCCTTCAAGGTTCAATTCAGAAGTCCCTTCTATAGGGCCTCCCCAGACCTCCCTGGTTACTACTCTCACTCCCACCTAGATTTTCTTTATAGTATGCCTATCATATATGGGCTGTAACTCCCCAACATACTGTAAACTCCTTGAGTGCAGGAATTGTTTTATTTCTGTCTCTGTATAAAATGTGCCTGGGATTAAATAAACAGTGAATGAATATTTATTGTTATAGTGGGAGACCAGAAATATGTCTGCTAAATATCTGGGAGAAGAAAAAAGTAGAAGAAATAAAAGCTCTAGGTATAAGATCAATATGGCTTTACTTTAATTACTTGTCTCCCCTCTGCCTTCCCCGCAACATACACATTCTGTACTGGCTGTCCCGGGAACCTTTGGTTCTACTAGAAAAACCATGGAAGTTGAAGTAACAATTTGGAACAGATTGCTATGGGATGAAGAAGAAACAGCTTTATCTTATCTTTGCTCCTGGGATACGTGAACTTCAGCTCTGAATGTAGGGTCAATCCTAGCTAAGGAATGGAGGGGAACTATGCCCTAGTGAGAAGGAATAAAGGAAAAAACACAAATGGCTGATTACCTAACAGACACAATGACACACATTCATCAAGTGCCCTCAGATGGTCAATCCAGAACCCTGTTTCACAGGGATGCCTGTGACAGGATAACACAGTAATGAATTCATTGTCATTCCAAGAGCTTCTTCCCTAGATCAAGAACTAAGAATATGAAAAAGGTGACAGCATTTCCTCCATGGATGACAAGGGAAGATCATTTGCTCAGACCACAGCGAAGAACAGCAGCCTGAAAAAGCCTTTGCCTCAGAACTCAAAAGACAAAAGAATTTACACAAATTCTGAGCATTCATATTAGACTAAAGTGCTCCCTTCCTGAAAAACAGGCATGTCCACTACAAAGGTGGAAGACAAAAGAATGAAATTTTCATTATGATATTGAAGGGTTATTGCAATTATTGGGGGGGGAATGCAGTGAATGCAGCTGAGGTGAGATGGGTGGTCCCTACAGCAAAGATGCTCCATGCTGGTTCTTGGTTAGTGAGGAAGAACCCAAGATACCATCCCTGTCACATCAAAAACTGTCCTGGGGTGGAGCAGAACTACTAATCTTAATTAAGCAGGACAGAAACAGTCAACCAATCTGTACTTGTAATTTACTCCAGTAATGTTCCTCGATCACACAGAGGTGACTTTTCCCAAGAAAAGTCAACCACATTAAGGACCCGTGATTCTAAAGCCTCGGTGTTCTCCCCAAGGGTTTATAAACCAAGATTATATGCCCATTTGCTTGTTACTACAGACTTTATTCACACACTTATTGCAGATGAGCCAGGAAGCCTAATTTGCAGAGCTCACTTACCAGCCCCTCAGTCTCCTCGGCCATCCTCTGATAATGAGAAGCCAGGGCTATATAATCCTGTACTTGCTTGTTACATTCAAGACACTTGACCCCATACCGGACAAGTCTTAGCGGGTCTGGGTAGAGCGGCATCGCAGGGGCAGCAGGGTTGATGTTCCCAGGAACTGGACTGGCTTTAGGAGAGGCAGGAAGAGGCTGGGGTGCTGGTGCTGGGGAGTTTGCAGGGGGCTGTGAAAACATTTGGTCTGCAGAGATGGGTTTCATAAGTAGCTGAGAGCACTGCATAATAAGTCCCTTGCTCTTATGGTCACGGGCATGTTTTAACAGGCTGCACCTGTTGTAGAAGAGCAGGGTCTTAGAGCATTGGGTACACAGAACCTCAATGTGGACACTCCGCCGGCCATAGTGCTGGCTCAGGCTCTTCTCTAAGGCAAAAGCATCCCCACACTCCAGGCAGGAATAACCACTGGATGGCAAACGTATCTTGCTGTCAGCAGGGGGGCTGAGGTTTGGGGCATATATGGGCACAGGATTGGCACCATGGAGAACTTTATTAAAGACCTCCACCACCACGGGAGCAGCCTTTTTCACCTGGTGGACAAGAGATACTGACATCTGCGTTAGCTGAGACTGGCTCCGCCTCTGCACAGAGGACTTGGCGGCGACAGATGCAGCAACACTATGGGGGACCAAGTTCAGGTTTGCCAGATGCACAGCTTTGGGGAGGAGGTTAGCAGGGGCCACAGGAGATGCTGGCACTGTCAGGTTTTGCTGCTGTTGCTTCTTGCTTGGCTGAGGGACCACAGGTATCACCTTTGTAACTCTGTTACTGGAATTGAGACAAGGTGATGATGTTTCGTTGGGCTTGCTCATGCTTTCATCTCCTTTCTCATCATCCTGGGGGCTCTTTACATCCATGACAGACCCTGAAAAAAGGTCATCTGCAGTCTGGGTAGAGATACTACAGGTCTCACACTCTGGCAAGTCCCTCGGTGCCACTAACGGAGAGAATCTAACACTGGTCTCCTCTGCAGTGGCACTGCCCACAGGGGACCCAACTGGAGACTTACTCAGATCATCTGGGTCTGGCAAGATGCTTGTGACAGTTCTCTTAATTTCCCCTGATGATGTCTTAATGGTTTTGATTCTCACTTTGGGAATTGCTGGTGGGGAGCTGGCTGCCACAGACGGGGATCCTTTGCCACTGCTGTCACTGCAGATGCTCCGAGGGCTGTCTGGAGGCTTGATGCTTTTTTTTGTGGTCTCTGGTGGGCTTCTGGGACTCTTTGGTGATTTGGGCATTTTGGGGCTACCCTTAGAACCTTCTCTAATGGGCCCTAAATGCTCTTTTGTAATACTAGCCTTATCGTCCTTTGAAATACCAGCCACTTTTTTGGCCTGGAGGGCCACCAAAGCTGCAACACAAGAGGACAACTTAGAATGAGCTGGTTTAAGGCGCTGTCGTGGAGGAACTGATGAGCAAACATTTAGCTCAGGGACAAGACCTCTGGAGTCCCCAATTTTACTTCCAGGGACATTATTGAATGCCAGAGCATCTCCAAAGAACTCATCTTCATCTACCAATTCCTTCTTACATTCTACCACTTTCTCAATGGTTTGATCATGTTCCTTCTCGCTAGCAGCCAGATCACTTTCCTGGTGGTCCTGGAGTTCCATCTTTTCTTCTTTCTTGCAATAGTGATCAAACATACTCAGTTCTGGAACAGGAAACTTCCCAAGCACCTCCAGGGCTGAGGTCCCTGTGGAGATGTATACAGATGGCGGGGGGAAGTAAGGGCTTTCAGAATGCTTCTGTTTCTCTCCAAACCCATTGTCTTTGAGAGCATCATCTGGCTCTGGACTGGAGATTGGGCTGAACTGGCTAAATGTTGGTAAAGGCTCTGACTTGGGTGGGTCCAACTTGTCAGAGTAACTCCTACCATTATCTCCATTCATGAAACTAGAATCAAATTTCCCATAGTTGTGTCCCAGGCCATGGGGATCTGAGGGAAGTTCAGGGCCTCGGAATCCATTATGTAAAAGGCTAGGGCTAACATGGCCTTTCTCTGCTTCAAATGATTCTTGACGACTGGTGTTCTTAACAATGACACTCACAGCTGGGGCATCAGGAGCTGACCCTGAATGGGTCAAGGACACACTTTCATCCATACACATTCCGGCTGGTTTCAGAGGACTCTCATTCTCCTCACTGGTGGCCTGGATTGCCTCCTTGGCATCAAGGCTGGTTGGGTCTGGGATGTCAAAGGCAGCCAAAAGGTCATCGAAATCTGGGGTTTTCATGTCCCCCATGACTGGATGCTGGATGCCAGCTATAACACAAACAAAGAATGAAGTTAGTGTTTATTTCATCAGTCAGGATCACTCTAGATACTGACCCTACAACATCTCTCTAGAAGAAATAGCAAACAACCACTCATCAAGATTGAGTAATAGAAGACAAGAATTCCATTTTTATGAACTTCCTAGGGAAAAAGGAGTTGGTGGAAAATATATTTACTTTTAAAATGGATCCTGAATTGAAAAGGGAGGTTGTTAAGCCTGAGATTAGACTGAAGGATACTCATACTATATTTTCCTGTTCTCTCAAAGAGACTCAAATTCCAATATGAAATAAATCATTCACTCCAAAGATATACATGACTCTGCCCTTAAGAAAACATATGATTGAGGCAGCTAGGTGGCGCAGTCAAGAGAGCACTGGCCCTGAAGTCAGGAGGACCTGAGTTCAAATGCGGCCTCAAACACTTAACACAAAACTAGCCATGTGACCTTGGGCAAGTCACTTAATCCCAATTGCCCTACCTTCCCCCCTCCAAAAAAAAAAGAAAAGAAAAAAGAAAACGTATGATTTGTCACCTTCTTTTATTAGTAAAAAGCCTAATTCTTATTTTAAAACCTGTTATTGCTATTATGTGCTAATTTATTCTTATTAATTATATCAGTAGAAGTACGACATGACATAGTAGATAAGAACTTGGCTTCAAGTCAGAATGCTCTGGGTTTAGTCCTGCCTCTGATGCACAGTGGCTGTAAGACCCATGCAAATTACTTCACTTTACAAAACTACTAGACTCTTCGACTGCAACTGCAGATATGCATTGGGAGAGCATGTTTTCTTCAGAGGAACTCCAAACATCAAGGAAATCAGAGGACTCAACCAAAAAAATTACATGGCTAATTACATTATCACCTCAGTTCTATACTAAAAGAATTTTTTTAATGTAATTTGCTATTCTTATTCAACAAATTACCTTTACTGTAGAATATTCTTTTATACCACTAAGTAGAAATACTCAATCCTCTGGTTTCACCCAAAATGTTAAAAGATATGAACAGGCAGATTTCTAAGAAAAGAAATCTAAGCTAACTGTAGCTATGTGAAAAAGTATTTCAAATCACCTATAATTACAAAAATAAAAACTAAGCAATTTTGAGAGTCCCCCTCACACGTAATATTAGCAAAGTTGACAAAAGAGAAAAAATGACAAGGGTTGGAGGAGCTGAGGGAAAACAGGCACATTAGCACAGTGTTGATAAGAGTTGTACATTGGTCCAGCTTTTCTGGAAAATGATTTGGAATTCTGACCCTAAAGTTATTTAACAATATCATACCCCATCACCAGACCTATATTCTAAGGAGAACAAAGGAAAAGGAAAGTGACACACGTGGACAAAATCATTTATGGCAGTACCTTTTTGTGGTGGCAAAGAACTAAAACCAAAGGAATGCCCATTAACTACAGAATGGTTGAACAAATTATGGTAAAAGAATACCACTGCACTCTAAGAAATGGCAAAATGGTTCAAAGAAACCTGGGAACACTTCTGTTATCAGTCATTATCAGTCATTAAACATTTATTAAGCACCTACTTTCTAATAATAATAATGGCAAGCATTTATATGATACCTGCTATGCATCAGGCACTATGCTAAAAACATATTACAAATATCTTATTTGATCTTCAAAACTACCCTAAGAGGTAGGTACTATTATTAGCCCCATTTTATAGATGAGAAAACTTAGGTTAAGTGACTTGTCCAAGGTCACATAGCTAGTTAGTGTCTAAAGCTAAATCTGAATTCAAAACTTCCTGAAACCAGGCCCAGTCTCTACCCACCACACCACCTAGACGTTGAAATGTACAGAACCAGAACAATGTGTACAATGATAACATTGCAAAGACAAATAATTTTGAAACACTTAAGAATTCTCATCAAACCAATGATCAAGTATGATTCCTGAGGACCAATGACAAAGCACGCTACTACCCACCTCCTGACCCAGAGGTAATGGACTCAAGATGCAGAATGACAAATTTATGGATATAGTCAATGAGGGAATTTGTTTTACTTGGCTCTGTATATTTGTGATATGGGTTTGGTTTTTATCTTTTTTTATTCAAGGTGAGGGGGGAAAGAGAAGTGAAAGAAATAAAAATTAATTTTTGTTAAATGAAAAGAAACAAAATTAAGTTTTAGAAATCTCTCCAATGAAAGAAACTGTTTTAGCATTATCGTAAGAAGAAAAGTTATGAAATAACTGGAAATAAAGTGAATGTCTGAATAAAGTAGCTTATATGAATGGAATATAATATTTCTGTAATATAAGAAAGGAAAAAACTTGGCAAGACCTATATGAACAGATGTAGAACTAACAATGATTTACACAATGACCACAACAAAGTAAGACAAAACAACGCTGATAGACTTCAGAAGAGATCAGCATGGTAAGCAATCAGTTCTTTAGTGCAGGTCCTGTCTCTTGACAGTAAAGTGGTAAATTATGGGAGGAGATTTTTCAGAAATGACCCATGTGTTTATTTGTTTTGCTTCATTATTTATTTATTGTAGGGGAATGTTCTATTGGGTAAAGAGGGAGGGGTCAGTAGGAAATGACAGTGATATATTAAAAAAAAAGAAAAGCATTAATAATATTAAAAATGAAAAATAGAAGCCGTGGAGCTGTTCATATAGAGGGAACCTTTGTCCCAAGGGGACAAATGACTATGATCCACATTTACATCAACCACAAAGCTCAAATCTGCAGTAGTTAAAAAAAAAAGCCATCTCATTACCTGTCCTGTCTTTTTTTCATTCATTTCAGCATCGTAAGACCCTCATGAGTTCATATTTTTTAAGACCAAATTTAAGATGAAAAATCTACTTTAATTAGGGAGACCGAAGCAGGGCAGGGGCTATAAAGACAGTAAGGCCAAGGGAAGATTTACATGATGCCAATCCTATGGTACTAATAGTTTTCTTTTCCTTCAGGTTTTAAAGAACACATTTAAATTTAAAGAATAAGTAATTGCTCACTCAGGAGCTCTTACAGAATACAGGAAAATAATCTTTCAACTGGGAAATTCCAGAAGCACAACATGTAATAATGCTGGGGAAACACCATCTTGGGGGAGCCATGTGCAAGTTAGGTATGTGTCTATTTTTCCCCCATTTTTCTCTAAGACACAAGAAAATGGAGGGGGTACAGGGAAGAGCAAAGCTGTACAGAGAAAGGCAACTTTCTTGCTGCAAAGATGATACAGAGACTTGAGGTTCCTAGGATAAGCAGAAAACAATTACAGACACTGATCAGTTACTAAGGAAATTAAAGGGAAAAGCAGGACTATCTTGGCTATTAAACAGTAGAAAGCATTGTAAGGATTTCTAATCGCAGAGCGGATACCTAGTATCCAGGGTATGAGCTTAGGCTGGACATAAACCTTCGGTGGCTTCAAATTCTAAGAAACAGGTCAGATAGAATGAGTGAAAATTTTCTACTTAGACCTACTAAGAAAAACCAGAGTTAAACTCAGCAGTGATTAAGAACAGTTCGATTTAAGCAAGTAAGATATCTGGTAACTACATGTTTAAACTTTCTCTAAGTTATATAGCATGTTGCCTAAAAGTAGAAACTAGAAATCAATATCCATGCCATTTTAAATAAAGTTATATTTTTATTTTTTAAAATATGTAATTAAGTAGATCTGGGCTACATACCTTTTTCCTTCCAGTTACGCATGTCTACCTAGAGTTAGCTGGTCTAACTATGCAACTATACTTCAAATCACCCAAATTCGTAACAAACATTTATAAGACTGAATTTGTAAATCTAAACTTTTAAAAATGAAAGCAAATAGTGGAAGGACACAATTAAATTCTACATTCTGCCAGGAGTGAAGAAACAAAAGAAATTCATCATGCAAGTTACTGAAGAAATGGCACAAAACTGCTAAGCCAACTACAACAAAGAAAGTAAATAACCCATTGCAAACTAGCCAACATATTTTTAAATACATTTCTCATAGAGGGAAGTAACAAGTCATGAAAATCAATGGAACCACTTAGTTATACAAAAGATACAATCAGAAAAGAAAAGGAGATACCAGGACACAATTCTTTAAAATAGTTTAGCAGCTATTAATTTATATGTGGCATAACAAGATGGAGTTCTTTGTTTTTCTAGTTTATTTGTGAACAGGCAATGTTGATCACAGAATAGTTTCTGACTTTCCGTGGGTTGAACAGACCAGTATGAGTGTTCAACAATCAGCTCTTGTGTCTTGTGTATAATTATTCTCCTTTACAGATGTAGAAAGAAATGATCATCAGTCTTTTGTTATTTACCTAAGATTATCCATCTAGAAAGTGGCAAAGTCTTCATTTGAACCCAGGTCTTTTCACTATATTATAGATACCCTTAACAAAGTAAAATTAAACCTGTGCTCTTAATCCCCAGCTTTACCACTTAACTCTGAGATCCTGGAAAAATGACACCCTCTCAGTCTTGGATTCATTATCTTTAAAGATAAAGGAAGTTGGACTAGATGTCTCTAATGTTCCCTTCAGGTTTAAATTTCTATAATTCTACAATCTTTAGACATACCAAATTTTGAAGAAAGCCAGAGAAAGGGAACTAAAATAAAACGATCAAGGAGATGAGAGACTTCATTTTAAGAAAAACTTAAAAAACAAAAACATAACCCTCTATACTTTAGAAGGGCCAAAAAGGAAATTGTTCAGCAAATTCAAAAACACTACAAAAGGAAGATATTCTTAGAGGATGGAAATAAATTGTTTTTTAAAAGTACAATTTTGCAATCTTAACAGCAAATGTATAGAACTTGTTGCTCCAAGAAGGTATAAAGTCTAAAAATATAAATGTACTAATAACCCACTAACTTGAAATTAGAAGTAAATTAAAAAGGACTCTAAACAATAAGGGGGAGCAGGGAGAATCACAAAATCCATACTTTTTTTTAACTTGAGTCAAAATCTATTGATTTTGAAATTTATGTAAATCTTAGCTTACTGATTTAATAAGCTTGGGTGATTATCTGGTTTGTCTGGCAACATTTAGCTGTTTCTAGTCTGAGCAAGAATAAATCTGAGAGGCCTGTGTGGTGAAGGGAGAACCAACACAGTAAGTGACAGATGATAAAGAGTGAAGAAAAGAATCTCCATTAAAATAGAGCACAAGCTAAGCCCTTCAATACTTCGAAAACTGGAATAGTGTAGGATCTTAAAAGTTATATATCCCCAGTACAATAACTTATATTCATTAATAAGGAGCCTACATCAATATTTTATGTTTGTTAAGGCAAGGGAATAAGTAATTACTTTTAAAATTCAAGTACTTATACAGCACAGTGTTGAGCAAAGAACACCTGCCCAGCAGTTGCAAGATCCTGGCTCTGACACCAACTTACTATGTGACCTTGGGCACACAGTTTCTTCATCTGTAAAGTCAGAAGGTTATTTAGATTTTGGTTAAAGCCCCATCTAGCTCTACTGTCATATGCCCTTCAAGGTTTTTTCCAGCTCTAAAATTCTAAGATTCTAAACTATTTTAAAGGAAAATAAACAATTCCAAATTGATTTCTGTAAGACTAGACCAAAACACAGCTCCATCAACAATGCATTTGCGTAACTATTTTTCCATAACCCCTCCTACATTACTGATTGCCAACTTTTATCACATTTGCTAATTTGCTGGGTGTAATTGCTGGGTGTAAAGTAAAACTTCAGAGCTGTTCTGTTTTGCATTCTCCTTATTAATAACTGCTAGCATTCTTTCACATGCTAATACATTTTCAACTTTTTTTAAGAATTGTTTGCTAAAAGAAACATCTGATGCAAAGATTTTTCCCAGTTGAATGCTCCCCTTCTCTTTCTAATTTTATCAAGAGACAGAAGACAAAGGTATGTCGGGAACACCAAGAAAAGACCTGGTCTGGGAACTGAATAGATACAGTAAATGGATAGAGATGTATCCAGGTGAAGATATAAGGTTTGTTTCCTAAACTGGACAAAGTTGAACTAATTTCTAACCTTATAATATCAATAGCTAATTCCCTCCCTATATGGTCAGACCCCCAATTAAAATTTCCTTTGATTCATACACACACAGGCACTTTGTAGTGTAGTGTATTTCAAGCCTCAATTCACAAGATACAGTTTCACATTTCTATTGTATTTCAAGCATCTGAAACCTACACCAAAATGCCATTTTCCACAGTGTATAGTCAAATAACGATATAACAGGCTATAGGCAAAATGCAAAGTCTACAACCTCTGGTTACTTCCTATCAAGCTTTATGAACTTCTTTTGCCTCTACTAGTGTTCTTTCTCTAGTACCCAGACACCCAACACCCTTCTACTGTTTTCTGATGCCCAACCTTCCACTTCACACAAGTCAGCAAACCTCTTAAGTGCTTCATACTCCCAAATTACCTCTCCACACCCTTTTTCCTTTTAAGATCACATTCATTTCCTAATATATTTCCTCTTCTTTTTTTAATCCCCTTTGTCATATGCATTTTAAATGAAATGAAGTATGTTAGCCCAACAACTATCTAATTGGTAGAGTATGTATAGGAAATATTTTTTTAACAAGGAGCCTGTCCCTGACTTAATCAGGATCTTCAAAAACTACTACCCTGAGATTCCATATCAGGACTAAAACCTTTTGGGGGGACACAGGTTTTCTCTCCCTCTTGGGCCCCATTTTCCAAAGAGAAGAATCATTTCAAAGGGACCTTTACAGTGAACCAAAACAAAGCAAAGGCTGGTTTTTGTTTAAATGACTTTGTTTAAATGAACACTGCATTATTATAGTAATCAAGGAATTATAAACAGAAGGGGCTTTTTTTTTTTTTTTACTACCCCTGGAGTAGCAGTAGAGCCGGGGTCAGTAGAACAGAGTCTCATCCCAGATCTATCACCAACTAGTTGTGCATCCTAGGACAAGTGGATTTTCCTCCTCGGGTCTCTGTTTTCTATGACAAAATGAGGAACAGGACATATTAGGGTCTTTGACTCTTCCAGCTTAAACATTCTATGACCATAATCTCTCTCCAGTCCATTCTCTTGGAGTAGGGAAGTGGCGCAGAGACTATCCAAGGTATCCTACCTTTTGATACCCTTTCCCCCCACCCTCATCCTGATACCCAGCAGACAGATGTCCATAAATTACTGCCTGAGACCACATAGAACCACCACAGACTTAGAAATATTTTCAAGTGGTATCACATTTTTCAGCAAGAGTATCCCCCATGTAGCTAAGTCTGATGGTAGTTTTTATATCATCCTGCCTGAGGTAAAGCAACCATTAATAATACGTAGCCTGAGAAGATGCTGCTATGGACAAACTGCTACTGAGGAGGTGCAGGAGATAAGCAAAAGAGACACATTTCTAAGGCCAGAGTCTCTAGAACTCTAGTAATTACAGCAAAGGGAAGCTAGCCATCACATGCTCCTAAACCTAGACTGACAGTCTACCAAGCAATCCTCTTGTAACATGTTCCCTGCTACCATAATTAAGAGAAAGAATGCTAATATGAATGGCTCACTGGTTTAACAGAATTTGGTACTATGTTACAATATTCTGCCTATAATTTCTTCCTTGGTCTTATTTTCTTCATCCTAGTAGACTTCCCTTCCTCTCCATTACTTTATTTATTCTCCCAATTTGCTATTCTCTGTAGCAAC
This sequence comes from Pseudochirops cupreus, assembly GCA_028627135.1. Classification (NCBI taxonomy): domain Eukaryota; kingdom Metazoa; phylum Chordata; class Mammalia; order Diprotodontia; family Pseudocheiridae; genus Pseudochirops; species Pseudochirops cupreus. Next base: position 487,676,309 of record CM053582.1, read on the forward strand.
TAGCGGACAAAACACCTTTTTTCAGGTGACTACCACCAACCATAGCCCATAAGATATCAGGGAAATTTTAGATATCTAGAAATGTTACAGAATAAAAAGAGTTGGCAAATACTAAAGCAAAGGCTGAATGTAGAAAAAACTCAACAGTAGAATTCAACTGACTGAGGCTAAAAACAACACTCTATCCTTCCTGGGGCTCTAGAGCAGCGGTTCTCAACCTTCCTAACGCTGCGACCCTTAAATACTCGTATGTCAGCATATCTGGGCATATCTGCATGTGGGTGGACCCATCTGGAGATGGATAGAGGAGTGGTGTCTTGGTTCCTAAGACCATCAGAAATGTGTTTTCTGATGGTCTTAGGCGACCCCTGTGAAAGGGTCATTCAACCCCTAAAGGGGGCGCGACTCACAGGTTGAGAACCACTGCTCTAGAGTAATAAGAAAACTGTGGCAAGGCCCTGCCATTACCACTCATTTGCAACACCTGTCCATCCCAAGCTAAGGTTAGAAGAGCAGGGATATGTTAGCACTTTCTTAGTCAATCCTGAAGGTCTAATTTCCATTGGAAAGTCAAAACAATTAACAAAATAATTGTTTCAAAACCTAAAAATGTTTGGAGATTTTAACAGATTTTCAAAAGGTGAGAAGAGAAAGCCTCCACATTATATCACAGAGGTGACCTGAGTTGCTGAAACATATGTGAAGGGGGCATAGGCTTTGGTAGGTCCTATCCAGCTGGAAAGGCTTCCTATAATAAGTCAAATCTTCATTTATATCATCAACTCTGTTTGCTGCCCAAGGATCAGGTTAACTAAGTTTGGAGAAGCTTATCAATAAAAGGATAAACACAAAATGACTAATTTTTTGGCTATAGCAACTCACAAAGATTCTACTAAGCACAGAAGGTTAATGATCTTCAATGGCTGAAAAAAACACCTCTACCAAAGAAATCATAGGAGGGGAAAAAAAGGAAATTATGGATTCTAAAATTACCCATAAGGTTATAGTTATATAGCTTCCATCTTTTTAGTGGCATGCCTCTTCGAACTGGGTTTGGGAGAAAAGAGAAGGGAGAACAGATATAAGAATAAGTTTTTCATCCTCTCCCATGCAAACATAAATTAAATTAATAATATTACCAGTGTAAAAAACAGGAATATCTAGTTAGTAGCCATAGTCCTTGCAGAAAGATAATCTTGTTCGTAAAATTTGTCTGGCACAATGGACTCAAGGGAAGTTGGCTCAGACACCAAGCAGAAAGCAAAAGGGTGTTATGGGTATCTAGTCACACAGCTTAGTAAGGAAGGAGGTCACAATTATGACTGAAACTAGTATTAATGCTAGGCTGAAAGAGAACCAAGTGAGCATGACCAAAAACTTACCAACACAGCTCACACAGGTTAAGGAACTTAGATATGCACCAACAATTTGTCAGCTACTTCCTTTCACCAATGGGTTTGAGCACTAGTCTAACTTAAAATGCTGTTGGGGGAACAGTTAAGAAACAGAAGGGAAGATATGCCCCATATACTTAAGAGATATGCTATGAAATGGGGACATGACTTTTCTGGTTGTCTTGGGCCATGGCATCAAAATAACCCTTCCTGGTAGTCTAGAGAAGATTGCAAGAAAGGCAGCAGGGTGTAGAACAGTGGTTCTCAACCTTCCTAATGCCGCAATCCTTTAATATTCATTCATACATGGGCATATCTGCATGTGGGCGGACCCGCCTGGGAACAGATAGAGGAGCGGTATCTTGGTTCCTAAGACCATCAGAAATACGTGTTTTCCCATCATCTTAGGCAACCCCTGTGAAAGGGTTGTTAGAAAGGGTCGTGACCCACAGGTTGAGAACTGCTGGTGTAGAATGTATCAAGAGGTGGTCTTAAAGGCAAGATGCCCTGGGTTTAGGTCTTGCCTCATATCAACAGGCAATCATAACTTCATAAAACTTATGTGAAAACTAGGTTTATTTCAAGAGAAATGAGCATGCATGTGGAACCAAAAGAGTTCACAGAACTTTGCATTTTCATGCAAAAGTTTGTATTTTCATAACACCAGGATAAAGAAAGGAGGAGATACTAGAATCTCCACCTAAAGGGGTGTGGCATGTGAAGGGAAAGGTGCAGTGAAGGTGGGAAAGGGACAAAACCCCTCCAGAAAGGGAGAAGGAAGGCAACAGCAAAAGTCACATTCTTTTCCCTTGGGAACTGCTAGACCATGAAGATATGATGGTCTCCTTATCTGCAGGGGTCCCAGCTGCACAAGCCTAGTGTACACTGTCTGGTGCCCGTCTTAACTCCAAGAACATACAGGAAGTCCAGTTGGGATGCAAACAACAAATTACGTCAGCTGACAAACAGTTATGTCCTTGACTCATTCAAGGCCTCCTATATGCTCTGGGTCCAGTGTTTCTGGAAAATATGGCAACTCAAGAAAAAAAAATAGTTCAGGGGACCCCTTAACAGTCCCTAACACTCAGGTACACCTGTGTGACCAGGCCCATTCATTGAATCTCTGTGTCCCAAGACTAAGTTCATAAGCTGCACAGTTACACATCTACGTTGGCAGGAGTTTCCACACAGGTAGCTCCCTAACACCAATGAAGTAATTTATGAAACGCATACTATGTGTCAGGCATTGTACTAGGCACTGGAGACTCAAAAGTTTAACACTTCCCACTTCTAAGGGATTTATATGACAACTTGTACACCTAAAGTCTATACAAAACAGAATACAAAATAGAAATGCAAAGATGTGGGCAGAGTAACAGCAGCTTAGATCAGGAATGGCCTCCTGCAGAAGGCAGAAGGTGGTACAGAAGTTAAGTCTTTGAAGGAGTCTAGGGACTCTTTTTTTTTTGAGGGAGTAAGGTAGGGCAATTGGGGTTAAATGACTTGCCCAAGGTCACACAGCTAGTTTTTGTGTTAAGTGTCTGAGGCTGGATCTGAACTCAAGTCCTCCTGACTCCAGGGCCGATGCTCTATTCACCGTATCACCTGGCCACCCCAAGCCTGGGGACTCTTGAGGAGGAGGAGGAGGAGAGAGTATATTCTAGGCATGGAGGACAGGGAGGTGGGAAATGGGAATACCATGTATGAGGAAAAGTTAAGAGGCCAGTCTGACTAGAGTACAGCCAAGGCTTAGCAAGGCTGGAAAGCCAAGTTAGGGACAGGCTGTGAAGTCTTTAAAGGCCAAAGAGGAATTTATATTTGATCCTAAATATAACAGAGAGCCCCTAGAGTTTATTGAGAAGAGATGATGTGGTCAGAACAGACCTACAATTCGGATGGACTGGGGTAGGGAGAGACTTGAGGCAGTCTTAAGGAAAGGAAAGAAAATAAGGAAGCTACTGCCATAGTTCAGGCAAAGGATGAGGGCTCTGTAGTTGGAAAGAAGCAGACAGATGAAAGAGACATTGTGGAGTTGGACATCACAAGATATGGTAAATGACAGGATATGTGAGGTGAGAAGAATGATTAATCAGGATAACACTGAAGCTATGAATCTGGCTGGCTGGACAGATAGCAGCGCCTTCAACAGAAAAAAGCAAGTTCAAAAGATGAGTGGGTTTAGGCATAAAGGCGAGTCCTGTTTTAGACATGCTGAGTTTGAGATGCTTCTGAGGCATCTAGTTTCACTCAACAGGCAGTTGATGATATGAGCTTGGAGAAATTGAAGTTCAAGATAGACCAGGTCTGGGAATCATAAGGCACCCTCTCTTCCTGAAACAAAGGCCAGCATTTTTAATATTAGTATTCCTCCAATGATGCTATATGGTTGCAAGTCATGGAACACTATAATCTCTAAATAAATAAACCTGCAGGTCACCCAAAAGGCAACAGAGAGGTACGTGGTAGTCAAAGGCTGCAACTTTATCAACAACCAAAAAATGGACAAATGGCATAAAGGATATTATCAGAGTGATATGTAACCAAAAAAGGAGACAGGTCAATCATATCCATTTAAGGTCAAGATAGCTAGAGGAATACCTTCAACACACTGGATGGAACACCTACAGAAGATTTATAGTAGGACAAGGACAAGAAGAGCACACAAGATGAGAAGTTATAAAGGAGTTGTGATCTGTACTACTTTCAGTGCCTAGCTACATCCCTGAGATTAGAGACTCTCCCTAGTCAAAACAACTAAACCAGGAAAGTTTTAGAAGTAGACAGAAGAAGGCTAAAACAAGCAGGCTGAAAGACAGAAAAGTATGACAACAGGCAAGCAACTGGTCTCAAAAAAGTCTGATGGTAGTCTGTAAGAGTGGCAAAAGACAAATGCCCTCAAAGTAGTCTGGAAGCAGGCAATAGGCAGAGGTCCAGGAAGGCAAGCAATAAGTATTATAGAGATCTGGCAGCAAGAAGTGAGGATTTTGCCAAAGGACCATGGTTCAGGGCAGAGTGCCAGTCCCTTGGAAAACTGGCAGAAACAAACAAGATCCCAGAAAAGACCTGGGGTCCAGGGCAAGATACTAAGATAGGGCCTTAGGCACAAAGGAAAGAAATAGGGACTCTGTTACTGGGACTGGATTACAAAGCAAGAGCTTGATCATATGGCCAAAGCTAGTAGTAGCCCAATTCCTAAAGCTTCACATCATCGTAACAGGACAAGCATAGATGACTTTAATGCCAAGACACATGAGTTAAGGATCAACTGGTTTAGCTGGAGCCAGATTAGCTTCAGGGCCTAGGACATTAAGGCAGAGGAAAGAATGGTCAAAAGTGCCTTAGAGTAATACCCAAGCAACACTTCAATAACTCTGCTTCCCTAAAACCTTTGATCAAAATAATTATCTTTAGGACACACTTATTTTCATTGTACTATTATAATTAGAAGCCAGAAAGGTAGTCTAATAGTTTCTTCAATATTAGATGGAAAGAGAAAGAAAAAGTTAAGAATAATTAGGCAAAAGTGAGTAAAAGGAACATAATTGTTGGTATATGGACATCACAAATGCAGAGAGAAGCAAAGCAGCCTAAAGCCTGCAGCAAATAAAGCTGCTGCTTCCCGGGAACTACAGGGATATGGAACAACAGTGAAGGAAAGGGGATAATTCTAGGTTGTGACCATTTTTCTCTCTTTGGTACATATGTATCTGGTGACCTCACCCAGAAATAAGCTGGCCTCACTAATCACACATATGCTTTATTTGCCTCTCAGGACAAATTAAAACCACAATGATTGCAATATCAAAGAGTTTTTTAGGGTACATAAGGGAAATGTTAACCAATCTAAGATTTCTCTTGAATCATCAAGAGAATCGTAGCTGGCTATCAGAGATTAAATGTTCTTACCAGGGGTCTAAGTACTCTGTCACTGACTAAAAGAAATTTGAGAACTCATTATCTTTCCCTCTCAACCCTCCCCACCCCTCCTACCTTCCATATTAGGATAGGGCAACTATTATAGGGGCAATACCATCCTCCCAGTCCCTCAGGCTTAAAACCTACTAGTAGGTCATCCTTCCAGCACTCTCTCACCTCCCACCACCATATCCCAGCTATTGCCAAAATTTCTCGGAATATGCCCCTTTCTTTCCTATGACACGGCCACTACCCTGATGCGAGTTCTCATCACCTCACACCTGGTCCACTGCAACAGCTGAGCTGTCTCAAGTCTCCACCTACTCCAATTCATCCTCCACTCTGCCACTAAAATGATTTTCCTAAAGTGCAAGTCAATCACATCATACACACAACCTCTACTCCCACCCCAAACACACACACACTCAATAAACTCCAGTAGTTTCCTATTGCCTCCAGGAGCAAATACAAAATGCTGTTTGGCATTCACAACCTAGTCTCCTCTTACCTCTCCAGTCTTCTTTCACCTTACTCTCAGATACCACCTCATCCAATACTGTGACAATGGCCTCCTGGCTATACTACAGAGAAGATTCTCCTGGCATTTTCTGTGGTTGCTCCCATGCCTGGAACCCTTTCCCTCCTCTGTTCTAACTGACCTCCCTCACTTCCTTTAAGTCTCAACTAAAATCCCATCTTCTACAGGAAGCCTTCCCCAGCACTTCTTAATTCTACTGCCTTCCATCTGTTAATTACTTCCTATGTGTTTTGTATATAGGTGATCACAGCACATGTTTGTTTGCATGTTGTCTCCCCCATTAGACTGTGAGCTCCCTGGCAGCTGGGCCTGTCTTTTACCTCTTTTTGTATCCCCAGTGCTTAGAAAAGTGCCTGACACATAGTAGGCATTTAACAAATGCTTACTGACTGATTGTTACAGGAATAGCTTGGACAGACAGTCAAATCTTGGCAGAGAGGTAGGTCTATGATGAACTTTTAAAACTCAGTCAGAATAATCTCTCACAAGCAGTACAGACTCTGCAGCAATCCTTATTTGTGTAGAAGTGTATGAGCCATAAGCAACTGATCAATAAGCATTTTTTAAGTGCCAAGCACTGTGTGAGGCCCTGGAAAAACAAAGACAAAAACAAAATAATTCTTTCCCTCAAGGAGGGCATTATGTCAGCCAAATTACATAATGATTGATAGATATACAAAGTTATAGTCCTTAATAAAGTAAATGCAAGGAAATTTTTAAAAATTTTTAATTGATTTGTTTACTTTTAGTTTACAAATTTAGTTCCACAATCCCTTGAGTTTCACATTTTCTCCCCACCCCCCCATGGCGGCATGCAGTCAAGTATAGGATCTGCAAATACTTTCACATTAAACATTAGTCTGGTTGTACAGAAGGGATGTAACCGTTGGAATGCACAATGGGAAAGAGGAAACTAAACATGGAAAAGAAAGAGGGTATGTGGTTTGTTTCTGTTCTTTCTAGATCTTTCTCTGAATGCAGACATCTTCCATCCTGAGTCTTTTAGAGTTGTCTTATAACCTAATGCAAGGAAATTTTGATAAAGGAGACACTAGGTGTTATCAGGAAATCAGGATAGACCTCATGAAATAGGTAGTACTTGAAGAAAGCGAGGGATTCTAAGAGTCAGAGGTGAGGAGGGAGTTCATTCTAAACATGGAAAATAACCTTTGCAAAGGCACAAAGATATGAGATAGAATGTCACACATGAGAAAAACCAAGGCCAGTTTGGCTAGAGCTTGGAGGGGAGAGGAGGTTCCCCTGGAAAAGAAAGTTCCAAAGAACTCCAAAGGTGTGTGCCTTTGATCCTAGAAGCAAAAGCAAGTAAGTAGAACTTTTTGAACAAGGAGCGTCAAGGTAAGACAAGCCCTTTAATAAGAATATTACTTTGACACCAACACAGAGTATGGAAGAGGTTCTTAAATATTTTTGACACACAGATCCCTTTAGATCTGATGAACACATAAGCCCTTTCTAAGAATGTTTTTAAATGAATAAAGCAAAATATATAAGATTACAAAGGAAAACAATTATATTGGAATATAGTTTTAAAAAATGTTTCTAAGTTCCTAGACCCCAGTTTAAGAACTCCTGGTCTAAAGAATAAAGAGATCAAAGACCAAGGGGAAAATTATTGCAACAGTCCAGATGGGAGGTAATGACGGGCTGGAAGAGAGTTGGGACTATGTGGGTATAGAGGAAACAAATGTAAGAGATATTAGGTAGCTAAAATCAACAAGAGTTGATAACTGGAAGAGAATGGGGAGGCAGTAAGAGAAAGTGAAGCATCAATGAAAACAGGTCACAAACATGGGTGATGGAAAGGATGACGTTATTATGGTCCATGGGGTCATGAAGAGTTGGACACAACTGAACAAATGAACAACATCCTTGACAGACATAGGAAAGTTTGGAACAGAGAAGGGGGAGGAGAGTAGAGAGTGTGTCTTTTGGACGCTCAGAGTTTGAAATGCCTATATCTCGGGGGGCCGGAGCCAAGATGGCGGCGTAGAAGCAGCAACATATCGCAGCTCTCACATAGCCACCCCAAAATACCCATAAAATAGGACTCTAAACCAATCCTGGAACTCCAAAACGCACACAAAGATACTTCCCACTAAAGTCAGCTCAGCTACGAGGAACCATATCAGCACTGCGAACCGAAACCAGCCTGGCCTGAAGCCGCGGC
>CM053582.1:487684843-487711556 GCA_028627135.1 Pseudochirops cupreus
TGCTTGTCCTTCCAGTGGGGATGGGTGGTGGGGGAGGAGGAGAAAGAATCTGGAGTTCCATAATCAAATGTTATGAATGTGTATCTATCTATCTATCTTTGTATGTATATACATATATATATATATATAAAAAAAAAAAGAAATGCCTATATCTCATGTAATTGGAAATGACCAAAGACAGTTTCAGAAATGGTAATGGATCTCAGGAAAGGGAACAAGGCTGTGAATTTGAGAATTCTTTGCACTTGGATGGTAATTGAGGAAAGGAGCTTTGTCATCATGTGTATATATTCCAATCTAAAAACCACCAAAAACATCCAATCTTCTCATTTATAATTCTAACAATATTCAAAAAGGAATTTTTAAAAGATGATCCTAAAATGTTTATGCCATATTTTCCCTCAGACAATCCACAGCAAAAATGTCTACTCCTTGTTAGAGGTAGCGGTTTGGGGAAATTATAGTGGGAAAGGACAGCCTCAACAAGGATGCTTTTCAATACTATGAGTAAGTCACAATTTCTCTACACCAAGTTTCCCAACTGTATACAAGAGACTGATCCAAAAAGGCCATAAAATAGATCTCAACCAATGGCCCCCAGAGAACAGTACTATATAATCATACTTAAAACATTTGAATAACATAGATGAAAAAAGGGAATAGGTTCATCTACCACAGAACTGGATTTCTTGGTCAAGTACCAGACTCTAAGTCTGTCTACATAAAAAGGTTCCCAGGTAAATATAGGACCAGTTCATTTTAGGCTAAATATCATCTTAGTGAGGCTCTCATAAGAGTAAGGATTTAGTGAGCATAGCTAGAGGTATGAAGCAACAAACCAAGTAAAAATTTCTACCCAGGCACATCATCTAGTTTATAAATACCTCCTAGGGAAGAGAAAAAAAAAAGAAAAGAAAAAGAAAAAGATATACTTTTAGCAAACCTGAAGGAGAAAGATTAAAGTGAGGGACGGAAAGGGTGCAGAGAGGAAATAGTAAAAATGTTCCAAGTACTGCAATCTGTCAGGGAGAGCAATCCTTAAACAACAACAACAAAACTAAAGCAAGCTCCCAATATGAGCAAAGACACACAGATTTATTATCTTCCACTCTTCTCTCTGTTGTTCTCTCCATTAGACCACCAATTCCAATTCCAAAAAGAGCCAAGACTTAATTAGGAACAGCTCACCTGTTTGGTGACTAACACACCAGTTTGCTGACTACTCAAATATCTACTTTCTAAAGGAAAAAAAATTACAGCAAAATGCATGGCAGACAGAAGACCACAAAGAACTTTAGTGATTGAAACCCTTAATACATCTGTATTTAATCTTCTAATTTGGGAAATCCAAACATATAGCTCAGTAATGGAAATACACTACATGTATAAAGATAAAGAGAAGACAGAAGATAGAAGGGGAGTCTGACTCTAGAAGATGGATGGCCTTGAATATCAAGTTAAACATTTAAACACCCCTCTGCACATACTGTTCCTTCTACCTCAAATATACTCGCCAATTCCCAACTCATTCCAACTGTATTTATCCCTTCAAAGTTCTATTCTTTCACTGCCTTCCTTGATCCTTCCCTCCCAGACAATTAGATGTGATCTGTCTAGCTTACAACTGCCATACGACGGTCCACCTCTCCTGAGGTACTTTCCACATTCTGCTTTGTACTCTTATTTGTGTGTTTGTCTTATTTCCTCTTATAAACTCCTTGATGGAAGGAATATCATATCTTATTTGTTGACATCTCTCAAGTTCTGACTAAAAGTAACCATTTTAGCACAGGCATTCATCACCCCTCACCTAAATTATTCCAACAGCCTCCTAATTAGTCTCCCTGCCTCAAGTTCCTCTCCTACATTCTGCTACCAAAGTAATTTTCCTTACTCTAATTCTGTGAGTTCTCTACTCAGTCACTTCTAGTGGCTTCCTAATGCCTCTAGGATAAAACAGAAACTCCTCGGCTTAAAAACTCTACACACACACACACACACACACACACACACACTCGTGCACAAACGTCCTAAACTATCTTTCCAAATTCATTCACATCATTCCTCCTCAACTCAAGTCTACTAAACTGGCCTCTCTCTTCCTTATATGTGATACCCTCTCTCTCATCTTCATTCCTTTTTACTGGCCATCCTCCATAAATACAATGTACTCGTTTACTTACCTCTGCCTTAGAGTGACTCTAAAATAGTACTCAAGCACTCTTTTCTTCATGAAGCTTTTCCCAATAAGCTAGTGCCCTCCCTCCCAAGCCATCTTGTTAAATTTAGCCCCCCTCTGTATATGTGTTTATGTATTTAGTTGGTATGTATATATTTAGTTATATGTACACTTTGTCTTTCCTATTAAAATGTAAGGCCCTTGGGCGTGAGAATTGTTTCTTTTTTTTTTTAAAGTCTCCAGTACCTAGCATAATATTAGACCATGGTAGGTGTTTAATAAACGCTTAATTAAATGATTGAGCTTTTCATACACTCTCCCCCTCAATAATATCTTGCACATAGGAGAACCCTGAGAAATATTTGCTGAATTGAACTGAATTGTCAGAGGGAAGTGGACTGGGAAGCACCCAAGAAATGAGGATAAAGAATTCAAATCAAGGAAGCCAAGATGGCCAAGTGGTTTTAAAAAAGAAAAAAGCAAGGCAGCAAGATCCCCTCCACAAAATTCTTCCCAAAAAATCTAGAAAATGCACTAGATTGAATCTTGATAGGGAAATCCAGAAAAAGTCACAGTGGGTTCTTTGTCTAGCCCAGTTTGGTTATACAGAGTCAGAAAAGGTGGTCTGCAGATAGTGGAGGCAAGGCAGAAGTGCACCATGTGTAGAGGACTGCATCGTCAAGAGAGAGGCTATGTAGCTAGGCTTCTAAGAGGAGATCCCAGACTCATACAGAGCAGCACTGCTAGACCCATACTGAGGTACTGCAACAAGGACAGGTGCCAACTGGCAACTTTGTCACCCATAACCCAATTCTAGGCCACAGATCCAGGATAGAGAAGGAAACTTGACTGGGGGAGTAGAGTCCCCAGCTAGGGAAGTCTTAACCGCGTACAGAAAAAGAAGGAAGTTCAGAAGTCAGCAATAGCAGCAGCAGCTGGGTGGCTCAGACCCCAAGCTCAGAGGAGGGTCTCATTTCCTACATCTGGCCTAATCTGCAAAGGAATAACCAGAGTAGGAATCCCTGACCAAAGAAGAGCCTATACTTCTGCCACTCTGAACCAACAGAGCTTTCCAGCTGCCTGACATGGGAAGAGTTTAGCAATTCTTGTTCAAACCCAAACTCAGGTCAGAACTAGCCTAAACCAGTGGCTAAGCAATCAGATTTTGCCCTGGTTCAAACCACTTTGGGAGCAATGAAAAACTTGAAGGCTGACCCCGAGACTGTGAAATAACACTATACTCAATACCCCAAGATAGATAGCAGCAACAGGACCAGACCTTCCTTCCAGAATGGTCACAAAGCCCAGACCTAACACCAAGTTTGAAGCCAGGAAATATGATGAAGAATGAACAAAAAGAGAACCCCATTATAATGAGCTATTATGGTAGAAGTGAAGCTCAAGACAAACACAGAAAAAAATGACTACTCCAAAACATGAAGCCATACTTCAAAGTGAAAATATAGCCTGCCTGTGTTTAAAAGACTTGAATTCCTGGAAGAAATTAAGATGAGCTTAAAATTTTTTTGTATTAATTTAATGAGAGTGACTGAGGAAAAAATAAGAAATGAAATAAGAGTTATTAAACAATGAATTGGAAAGGGAATTAACAGGCTGGCACGAAACGTACAAAACCTTGCCCAAGCAACAAAAACACTGAAAACTAAGATGGACCAAACAGAAGCCAACAACTTCATGAGGCAACAAAAAATATCAAGACAAAGTCAAAAAGCTGAAAAAATAGAAGAAAATGTAAAGTATCTCATAGCAAAAACAACTGGCCTAGAAAACAGATGGAGGAGAAAAAATTTAAGAATTGGACTATACTACTGCCATGATCAAAAAAGAACCCAGATGTCACATTTCAAGCACTCTTAAAAGAAAACTGCCCAGATCTCTAAAGAGTTAGAGAGCAAAGCAGAAATAGAAAAAATCCTCTTGAAACAAGCCCCCAAATTAAAACTCCCAAGAATATTATAGCCAAAATCAGAACTTCCAGATTAAGGAAAATATTACAAGCAGCCAGAAAGAAAGAGTTGAAATGTTGAAGAGCCACAGTCAGGATTGCACATGATTTAGGAGCCACCACTATAAAGAATTTGGGAATTTTGAATATATTAGAGAAGGCAAAGGATAGGGGCTTATAGCCAAGAATAACTTAACTAGCAAAACAGGGTATTATACTACAGAGGGGTAAAAATGGACCTTTAATGACAAAGATGACTTCTAAGCAATCCTGACAAAAAGAACAGAGCTACAGAGAAACTTTGAAGTTTCAACACAGGAGTGAAGAGAAACATAAAAAGGTAAACACAAGGAACAATGATAAACCGCTTATGTTCAAATAAGGGAAATGATACGAGTTCTCTCTGAATCCTATCATCATCAGTGGTTATGTCTTGATGATCTTAAGAATGGAAAAAGAGAGGAATACACTGGAAGGGAAAGGAAGGTTTAAAGAACATTACCGAACACAGAGTACACAAGAAGGGAGATGTGAACTTCACTCTCAACTAGTCAAAAGAACAGAACAACACAGACAGTTGGGTACAGAAATACATTTGAGTCAACAGGGAAATAAGAGGGAAAGGGAAAATGGAAGTATGGGGAATTGGAAGGTAGATTAAGGGAGGGATCAGTCCTAAGCAAAACAAATTCTAAGAATGTGTTAAAAAATACTTATAGCTGTTTATGAGGTGGCAAAAATATGAATCTAAGGGGGTGTCCCTAAATTGGGGAATGGCTGAACAAGTTATGTGGTGTGGGGGGGAGAGAGAGAGAAGAAGGAGGGAGGGAGGGAGGAAGAGAGAGAGAAAGAAAGAGAAATGGAATATTATTGGGCTGAACCCTTATTAGCCAGGATTTCAGAGGATTAATGATGAAACGTGCTACTCATCTCCTAATGGAGATAAAGGACTCAGAACACAGAAAGAGACAAATTTTGTCAGACACAGCCAATGTGGACATTTGCTTTGATTCATTATACATCTTTGTATAGTTTTGGTTTTTTGTGTTCTCAACTGGAGGTAGAAAATTGGGGTGAGAAGGTAAAAAGGCGTATCTTGGATGAGACTAAAACAAATAAAACATTCTAAAAAGAAAATAAAAAGAGTTTAAATCAAATGAGTTTAAGGGATCTAAGAAACGAGGGGGGAAAGTGGTCGGTATGAGGTCAGGCAAGGGAAAAGAAAACAGCAGCACTGAGAGGAAGGGATAGGAGCAAAAAATTAAGAGGGAAGAATTTGCATTATCAGTAAACAGTCCATCAGGTGTACGAACCCAAATGAGTCTGAGTGAATTCACTGTTCTTTTAGCTGATAAAAAGGGAAATGGGGGGGGGAGAAAGAGGATGGGAGGGAGGAAAGAGAGGAAAAAAGAGGGAAAGGAGAAAGAAAAATGGAAGAAAGAAACAGAACAGAAAAGGGGCAAAAGGAAGGAAGGAGAGGGAGAACAGACAAGAGGAGGGAAGAGAGAGATGAAAGGAGAACAAAAGCAGTTCTTAGGGAAAAATTTATATCTCTAAAGGAACTCTTTCCTCAACAAAAGAGAAAAAGAACAAAATCAATGAACTAGACAGGAGACTTAAAACTTAAAACAGTGAATCAAAAACCCTCAACTAAGACACAAAGTAGAAATTCTAAAAATTAAAGAAGAGACTAATAAAACTGCAACAACAACAAAAAACACCCACCACCACATCAAATCGTTAAATAAAACCAGGAGCTGGGTTTTGTTGTTGTTTAACTAAAAGTTAGTTCATCTGCTTTCTAAAAACAGGAAAACTATCACAGAATTCTTATTCGATAATCAGGACCTAGCTGTATTTATCTATTTATATAATTGAGTCAAAATATTTTCTGATAATTTCCTTTTACTTATTTTTAATTTGTTGTATAATTTCCTTTTTTTCATTTTTATATGAACAATGGGATTAATATAAAATTTTTAAATGGTATGATTATATCAATAGATGCTGAAAAGTTTTTTTTAGTTTATTATCCATCTCTGTTAAAAACTCTAAAAAGTATATAAATGGACTTTTCCTTAATATAGTAAATGTCTATATAAAACCAAGAGCAAACATCATATGTAATAGAAAAACATTAGAGGCCATTTCAGTATGATCATGGTTAAAGCAATGATGCTCATTACATTAATACTAATACTATCTCTAATACTAGTACTAGAAATTGTACTGCAGCATAAATAGTAGTAGTAGAATAACAGAGTAGCATAAATGTAAATTGTAGCAATAATAAGAGGGAAAAAAATCAAAAGAATAAACAGAAGCAAAGAGGATACAAAATTCTTGCTTTTTGCGAATGATGATTTACAGAAACATGTCTAAAAAGTCAACTAAAAATTAAATAAGTCACAAAGTTACAGGATATAAAATAAATCCACAGAAATCATCAGTATTTCTGTATGTTACTAACAAAACTCAATAGGAAAAGCTAGAGAGAAATTCCATTCAGAGTAGCTAGAGAAACAATAAAATATTAGGATATGTACCTACCAAAATACACTCAGAAATGATATTAATTCAACTATAAATACTCTTTGCAGAAGAACAGATCAAAACTAACTGTGAAATACTAATTTCTTAGGGTGCAGAACCAATATTAAAAATGACAAAACACATTATATGTTAGGTTACTAAATGTCACAACAAACTACCAAAAGATTATTTTCACAGAACTAGAAAAAATAATAAAATTCATGCAGAGGAACAAAAAGTCAAGAATTGCAAAAGTAATAATGAAAAAAGCTGGAAAGGAAAGGTGTCTCTCCGTAATGTGCATCTAACCATACAACAAAGTAATAATCTTTAAAAACAATTTGATACTGTTTAAAAAAGAGGTCAATCAGCAGAACAGATTAGGTGCACAACATAAAGAAGCATGGTGTCTGAAAAACCCAAAGACTTCAGTAACTAGATAAAACCTGCTAGGAAAATTGGAAAGCTTTTTGGCAAAAGTTAAATATTGACCAGTATTTCACACAGTATATCAAGATAAGCTCCATTGGATACATGAGGGTAAATCATAAACAAATTAAGGTGCAAGGAAGAAATTACTTTTCAGATCTATAAATAAGTGAAGAGTTGATGACCAAACAGTGGATAGATAGCATCACAAAAAAATAAACTGGGCAATTTTGATAATATAAAGCTTAAAAGTTTCTGCACAAATAAATCTAATATAGTTAAAATCAGAAGGGAAACAGTTAAATGGGGAAAAAAATCTTTGCAACAAGTTTCTCTGATAAAGTCTCATGCCCAAAATATATACAGAACTGATTTAAATTTGTAAGAGTCATTCCCCAGTGGACTAATGATCAAAGGATATGAGCAGGCACTTTTCAAAAGAAATCCAAACTATCAACGACTACATAAAAAAATGCTCCAAATGACAATTAGAGAAATGCAAATTAAAGCAGCTTTGAAGTCCCCCCTCACACCCATCAGATGGACAAAGATGACAAAAAAGAAAACATATACCGCTGGAGGGGGCGGGGGGAAAACAGGCAGGCCAAAGGCCCTGTCGGTAGAACTATAAATTGGCCCAGTCATTCTGGAAATGAATCTGGAACTATGCCCCCAAATTTCCTAAACTATGCATATCATTTGGTCCAAGCTATATCTACCAGCAGACCTATCTCCCAAAGAGATAAATAAAAATAAAAAGGAAAAGGATCCATATGTACAAAAATATTTATATCAGTTCTTTTCATAGTAGCTAAAAACTAAAGGGAGTACCTTCCATCTGGGGACTGGCTAAACAAATTATGGCACATGAATTAATAAAATAGTATTGTGCTTTAAAAAAACCACAAAACGGAGTTTCTGAAAAAATTGGGAAGATCTCTATGAACTGATGCCAAGTGAAGTGAGCAGAACTAGATGAACAATTTAATAATGACATTATAGAGTAAAACAATTTTAAAAGACTTTAGAACTCTGATCAATACAGTGACAAATCATAAGTACAGAAAACCGAAGATGAAACATTGGTGCCCACCTCCAGCCAGAGAGGCAATGCACTTAAAACACAGAATGCAACATACATTTTTGGACACAGCCAACATAAAATTTTGAATTGTTGGGACTATGATATGTTACAAGGATTTTACTTTTCAGGTTTTTTTTTAATAATTCAAGATATAAAAAATACATAAAATACATAAAAAATTAAAATGAGCTTGAACAATTTTGTGATACTCCTTGCGATAATATTGCAAACACAGGATATCACAAAAACAAGTCTGGAGCCATTTTACGCTATCCAGTACAGACTTGGGTAACCAGTCTCTTAAATCTATGGAACACCACTATGAAGCTTAAGATTGCTACAACCCCAGCTTAAGGAAAATCCTAGATTTCAGAGCTATAAAAGAACACCAAATTTATAGTCAGGAGGGTTCTTAGAGGCCATCTAGTCAAATTCCCTCAAATCATTGATTAGGCAACTGAGGCCCAGAGAAGTTAAGGGATTTGTCATAGCCAGAGAGGTAGCAAATGGGAGGGCTGGGATTTGACAGTCCTTAATTCCAAATGCAGAGAGCCCTTTCCACTTTCTAGGTGAACTTCAATGCCATCTAGTCCAACCCTTTTGTTTTACTGCAAAAGAGAAACCTGAGGGTCAGGTGAAATGACTTGCCAAGGTTAAGCTAAGTCTATTTAGGGGTGGAATTAGCCCGTCCTAAACTGCCAACTCAACCCTCCAAACCAAGCTCTCTCCATAAAATAACCCTTAGTGATACCATAAACAAATTATGAGAGCAAGGAATAGTTTACCTGTCAGATCTATGAAGAAGAGAAGGAAAGAATTTATGACCAAACAAGAGATAGAGATAAATTGCAATATGAAATGCAAAATGGATAATTTTGATTATATTAAATTAAAAAGGTTTTGCGCAAAGCTAACGTAACCAAGATTAGAAGGAAAACAGAAAGCTAGGAAACAATTTTTGCTCTCAGTGTTTCTGATAAAGGCCTCACTTCTAAAATATATAGAGAACTGAGTCAAATTATAAGAATAGAAGTCACTACCCAAATAAATAGTCAAAAGATATGTACAGGCAGTTTTCAGATGAAGAAATTAAAGCTATCTAAAGTCATATGAAAAAAAAGGCTCTAAATATAACTAGTGCTTAGAGAAATGCAAATTAAAACAACTCTGAGGTCCCACCTCATACCTATCAAATTGGTTAATATGACAGAAAAGGAAAATGATAAATATTAGAGAAGATGTGGGAAAATTGAGACACTAATGCATTACTGGTAGAGTTGTGAACATTATGGAAAGTAATTTGAAACTAAGCCCAAAGGGCAATACAACTGTGCATACCCTTTGACCTAGCAATATCACTACTAGGTCTATAACCCAAAGATCATAAAAAAGGGAAAAGCACCCACAATGTACAAAAATATTTATAGTGGCTCCTTTTGTGGTGTCAACTAACTGGAAATTAAAGAGATGCCCTTCAATTTTGGAATGGATGAACAAGTTATGGTGTATGAATGTAATGGAATACTATTATGCTATATGAAATGATGAGCAGGCAGATGAGAAAAACCTGGAAAGACTTACACGAACTGATGCTGAGTGAAGTGAGTAGGACCAGGAGAACATTGTACACAGTAATTGCAACACTGCAATGCTCATCTATAACAGATTTAGCTGTTCTCAGCAATACAATAATCTAAGACAATTCCAAAAGAATCATGATGGAAAATGCTATCCACATCCAGAGGAAGAACTATAAAGTCTGAATGCAGAATGAAGCATATTATTTTCTCTCTTTTTTTGTTTCTTTCTTTCTTGCTCATGGGTTTCTCCCTTTTGTTCTGATTCTTCTTTCATAACATAATTAATGTTGAAATATGTTTAATATGATTGTACATGTATAGCCTATATTAGATTGCTTGCTCTCTTGGGGAACGGGGAAGTAAAAAAGGGAGGGAAAAAAATGTGCAACTCAAAATCTTATAAAAGTGAATGTTGAAAATTATCTTTACATGTAATTGGAAAAAATAAAATACTATTATGTGAGGAAAATAAAATAAAATAACCCTTATGGCAGAAATAAATCTACTTAGGTAAGGACCTCAGATTTGAGCATTCTAGTTCATACTTTTACACCAGGGTTCAAATATGCACTGATGGTCTTCCCTAGGCTTTAGAAACCACATCTGCTCGGATGCAAACACATATACACACATAAAGCCTCCAAACATCATATCAGTATTTAGTTCTTAGTATGTTTGTTAGTTTTCCATTTCCCCAACTAAGCTCCTTTTTGAAAATAACCATTGCTTCTTTGTTTCCCTCACAGAATACAGCACAGTGCAAGTTATAGTGGTGCTCAATATATATTTACTGACTGCTTTGGCCCCTTTCTTTTTATTCATAATAAGCAAAATGATTTAATTAAGAAAAGCATGATAATATCAAGCAGGTGGCCCACAAAGCATAAACTACAGCAGACACAATATCCTTCCCAAGGTCAAGACTGGCACTAGAGCTTTGATTAAGGGAAGACATGGAGCAGCAGCCAGGAGAGGTAGCAAAAGCTACAGAACACACAACATCTTTCCCAAGGTCAGGACTGTCCCTGGACCGGGGAGGGAAGTTAGCCACCTTCTCACCGACTTCTCTCTCCCTGAATTTTCACTCTGATCACAAATCACTATCTCCCCATCTCCTGCTATGGAGACCAATCTCTATTCATTCTCCCTTCTCCTGAGCTGCTGAAGAAATCAGGGAATTTGAAACTTCCATAAACCTTTTATCTCTCAACACAGTGGAATGGGGCAGGGCAGCAGCAGCCCAGAAACTTAGGGTACACTGCAGAAGTTTCAATGATTATCCTATGCACAACTACCAGGTAAATAAGACATCAGGACTGGCTCCTTCCAGCTGTTCACCTTCACAGTCCCAGAAACCTCAGCTCTCCCCAGATCTCTTGGGGCAGAAGACTATTTCTCTCCTTTCAACTAGATACAAAGAATAAAATCAAAGAGATACTATCCAAAGCATTCTAAAAAAAAAAAAGTTGCTGACTATCTTAAAGACACTTCTCCAACTCTGTCTTGGCAAAAACCCCTTTCAAAACCAAGCTAATGGGGCAGCTAGGTGGCTCAGTGAATAGAGCGCCGGCTCTGGAGTCTGGAGGACCTGAGTTCAAATTCGGCCTCAGACACTTAACTAGTCGTGTGACCTTGGGCAAGTCACTTAACTCCAATTGCCCTGCTCTCCCCCTTCCAAAAGGCAAAAAAAACAAAAAACAAAAACAGCAACAACAAAAAACAACCAAGCTAATGAGATGGCAACCATTGGAGAAAATATTCACTGTCAGTAAATCAAATTACAAATAGATATGTGATGCTAAGGAACTTTGTTCTGTTGTAGATAAAGTGATGGAGAAAGAAAAAGGATAAAATTCTATAAAGTGATCTCAAGCAACGGATCTCAGGTATAAGACTTGGTATGTTTCTATTCAAAAGAATTCCAGAGGGTCCTGACAACTGAACAGAGTCACTCATATAGGGTAGGAAAAAACTCATTGCAGGTCACGAAGAAAGTATCCCTGATTCAAGCTACTAAGAGATGTCACCTTGTTTAAAAGAGATCGGAAAGCTATATTTTTTGATAGTATGCTAAATAAAAGATTCATCAACAAATACTGCTTATTTTCAAGGGTGTTAGAAAGAAAACTTCTTTAACCATATGAAGCTGAAAAACAGCTCAAACCAGGCATTAAAAATAATAGAACTGAGGGAACATCATAGCACTAAGTTCTACTGATTTTCCTTCTGAATGTTTGAGAGTGGCCTGTTGCTTACCTCTCTTAGAACGTTTAGTTAGTACCACAATTTGGCAGCAACAAAATATATCATCTTTGAAATAAGATGGCACAGCCTGGGCAGGCCATAGGCAAAATTATTAAAGAGGTAAAGTTTGTTTTTGGTGAGTCCCAGCCTCCCCCAGTTAAAGCTACTTTCCTCTCTCCTGCCACCAAAACCACCATAGAAGGAGCCTATACTGAATCCCAAGCACATCCTTAGCTGGCTGTCAGCTAATTCCTGGGGAGATTTCTGCCATGTCTTTCTGAGAGAACTACAAATCCCTTTTGGAGACTAGGGGCCAGTAGGATCATGAAAGTATGCCAAAGAAAATAGAATGGGGGAAAATAATCTAAGGAAGCTGCTTCAAACCTCAAAAGCTAAGGAGTGAAAGGAGGGATTTGGTGGAGGGGGAATCAGGTACAAATTTATGGGTAGGTACTATGACTATCATCCCACTCATTCACTACATACTCTCCCCCACACACACACATACACACACTCTCTCAGAAAAAAATGAAGAAAACCCCAGTTTAGCAACTTAATTGCTTTCTAGTTTCTAAGACTTAATTTTGTTTCCCCAAATAAGGTCCTTAAAGGCAAGATCCTATAAGCTTCTTTTTTCTAACACCTACCAGCACAAAGCTGGGCATCTGTATACAGCAAATACTCAAAAAATAACTGATGAACTGATTGATAAGTAGCAGTTCCAAGTAGTTGTGCTATGAGTGATTTTTAAAATAATTAAGGCTTCTAGCTAAGGATAACTATGATACTAATCACAAACATATTTGGGGGGCTTTAAGATTTATAGCCTTAATGATGTATTTAGGCAATGAAACAACTTCGATGATCAAACTTCTGGACAGTATATATATGGCAAGGCAAGAATGCGGAGTAAATCTAACCCAGAGAAAGCTGTTGCCTGGCCCTCCCAAAACTTCAAGAGGCTTTAAACTGAGATGTCTCAATATGGGTCAAAGTACTTCGTATCATCTCCATTTCCTTTTCTTCTTTAAAGATGTTCAAATCCTGTCCAGCAGTGCTCCCATGACTCAGCATACATCCCAGCGAGGATGGTTTGCAGCTGATGATGCACCCTCTCTCTCAAACCTTAAAACCTGACTTTTGGAAGCAATCAACATCAACTGAGAAGAAAGGATTTCTAAGAGTACCTTCAGACAGAGCACACAATAGTTGGATGTTAGACTCTCAGCTGTAAACTAGGAAGAGAAGGAAACAGGATCCCAGATCCACTCCACAGGTCCAGAAAAAACGCTGGCCTTGTATCCACACCCTGGTTGAAAAGCGTTGTCTAGTTCAAGGGTATTCGGGTGCTAAGGGAACAAAGTATTATAAAATGGTGATTCCTTCCTAAAGTAACTTAAAAGTATCCTTCCTGATTACCAATCAAGGAAATCACAGAGAAAACTATATGGCCTTTGAATGGAAACCCTTATTTCCCAAAGATTCCCAAATTCACTAACTAAACAAACACCAGCTAAACAGAAACATCACAACAAAATCACACACTCTAAAATAGTGGGCATCTATGGGCATTCCCAAATATTATAACTCTAAACAAGCAGATTATCTCTTTAAGAGTCAGGGGGCATCCTTATATCCCAGCTTGTTTTAGGCAAGTAAGCTCTTATTTTTAAATCCCAAAAAATATATTCAAATGACAAATGAAGCTGCCCCTATCTTTACATCTAGGAGATTCTTAATAAGCCAAAACATAATGGAAGAGTCAGGTGCTAGTATGGGAGTATATCTCTTCTAAACTGACCACTATTTATGGTATTTTACTTATCTGCTCACAGCAACTCTGAAATCTATTTCCCCTGCCTCACCAACACTATTTTCCCATTCTCAAATAAAGCCAACACATGGCTGGGTGGTACTACTGTTCTGCTGAAAATATTCCTCAAAAGAAATAGTTAATGAATATTACAAAATAAGTATTTATTGCCAGCAGTACGGCAATACAATGGACAAGAAGTCCTCAACAGAAACCTATACAGATCAAGTGACCTTCTGAAGTGCTGTAATTCATATCACACACAAAGAAAAACATCAGCATTCATGTATCTGTCAAAAAGTTGGTCTACTGAGCTTTTGCTTTTGCTATTAAAGAAACACCACCACCAAACACTACATGACAAATGAGATACAGTGCCTAGAACATAGAGGGCACTATTTTATTAAGGACATCATAACAGATCTAACCCAAAAGATCTAAAAGCAAAACAGGATCAAGCTCCAACACAAATAATACCCATAGTCAAAAGTTCTGAAAGCACACACTTCAGAAAGCCAAAGACTGCCAGTGTACATGTAAAAGAGGACTCTACTAAACCAAAAAAAAAAAAAAGGATTTTTACTCTTAAGTATGGTTCAGAATTTACTAAGAATAAGACAGCTTTAGATCTGGAAAGGGACCTGAGAGATCATCTACACAGGAAGAAACAGATATATAAAAGGAAACCAACTTGCTCAGAATTATACAGCTATCCTGTGGCACAGCTTAGAATAGTACCTGAATCCTGAATCAAGGCCTGTTGCTCTTTCCACTGCACTACAGAGAAAGACTAGGAAAGAATAATGGAGACACCTAGGAAAATAAGTGAGAGGAAGGCAAGAGAGAGATTTTTAAAAAATATCCCCAAATAATGGCAAATTGCATGATTCTAAAATGACTATTTGCAATTTTGTAAATGAATCTTATACATGAAAACTGTCACAATGAATTACTTGTTAATACAGAAAACAAGGGAACTCATTTCATCTAGAGCGTTACAATGTTTAACTCACTTCAAAGAATATGAATTAACATTAACAAGATCTCTATCTAGGACTCACCCAACTGCTATAGCTTCTCAGGCCCCATTCAAACCTAAGTTCTTCCTCCCTAGCTCAGCTCCACCAGGTTCTCCACATGCTGTCACCCACAGAATCCAATTCTTGCATCCTGGTTTCAAGCTCCTCTATTGGGGTCTTGCCTTGGGCAACTGCCAAGAGTGAGGAAAGATGTAGACTCATGCCACGGATTCAAGTACTCTAGTATCTCCAGAAGGAAAATATCTTGCACTTATTTATGCCTCCACTGTCTCACTATAAGAATCTGGGTTCACCTCCACACCACAGTGAGGAATCAAACCTTATACCAGCAAAGAAGTTATGCCAGGTGTTACCAAGCCAGAAAGACTTCCAATATGGGGCTGGTAAGGAACTGCCAACCAAGAATAAGTCTACGTATGAGTCTAACTAAGAGGAATAGCTTATTACCAGATGCTTCCCTGCCTGGTTATTTATTCTAGCCAAGTTGTAGTCTATGAGGCACTAAGCTGTGCTTCTGCCATCAGTAGATCATACATCTTCTGAAAGATTTATTTATGAAGTTACCTCCTCCAAACTTATCTGTTCTCCCCAAGTCCAGTTCTAAGTTTCTCCAGTTGTCCCCAAGGTCTCTGATCTCTGAACAACCTCTTCCAGTTGTACTCACAACTACTTAATCATTCACTTACTTCAATCCCAAACAGTATCAGCTTGGTATAGAAAAGTAGGGACTAAAAATCAAGACGTCTGGATTTTTGGTCTCATCTCTATTTCTCATGACCTATGTGATCTTGGCCAACTCTGTCCAAGACCTTGGACAAGTCTGGATCTTATCTGTCAAATGAGGAGATGCAACCAGAATAAGGTCCTTAACTCCCAAGAAGTCTGTGGATAGATTCCATTGGGTCCATGAAATTAGGGGAAAAAAGTACAACCTTCTCTGAATATAATGGGTTTCTTTTGTAATCTTATGCATTTAAAAACATAATCCCAATAAGGGGGTCTGCAAACTTCACCAGATTGTCAAAAGGGTCCATGATGCAAAAAAGGCTTAAACATTAAAAGGTTTAAATATTTTAAATCTTTTCCAATCCTAAAATTCTGTGACAAGTCAGTCAAGAAGCATTTAGGCACCAACCATATGGTAGAAATTGTGTTAATCAATAGAAATACAAGAAAAATAGAAGATAGTCCCTGCCCTCAACAATATCAAGATCTAATAGGGAAGACAAAATGAAAACAACTATTCACGAACAAGATATATGCAGGAAAACTGGAGATAGTCACAGAGGGAAGGCACTAGGATTAAGAGTATCACAAACAGCTCCTTGGAGAAGGTAGAATTTTAACTGAGAACTTAAGGGAAGCCAGGAAATGGAGATGAAGAGGGAGAGAATTCCAGGCACAGAGGACAGCCAATAAAAATGCATGGAACCAGGCCATGTAATTAATACCTTATGGGAGGAACAGCAAAGATTAATAGAGATGGTAGATTGTGAGAGAATTAAGGTATAAGACTAGAACTGCAAGAGGGAGCCAAGTTATGAAGGTACATGAATATCAAACAGAGGATTTTATATTAGATCCTATAGGTCTTATGATAAGGAGCCACTGGAGTTGATTAAAGAAGGTGGTGGCCTGATTAGACTTGTGCTTTAATTAGATCAATATTTGGTACCAGTACCTCCCCTCTGTTCATTATCTCCAATTTAGCCTGTATATTACTTCATTTTCTTGCACTTTGCTTTACTACACTTCACAGATATTTCAGGATTTTGTTTCTGTTTTTTACAAAATTAAAGTGTGTGGCAACCCTGCACAGAACAAGTCTATTACAGTCATTTTTCTATCAGCATGTACTCAGTGTCACCTCTGAGTAATTCTCACAATATTTCAAACTGTTTCATTATTATTATTATTATATCTGTTATGGTGATATATAATCAGTAATCTTTGATGTTACTTTGGTAATTGTTTTGGGATACCACAAAGCATGCCCAAATAAGATGTGAACTTAAAGTGTGTGTGTGTGTGTGTGTGTGTGTGTGTGTGTGTGTGTGTGTGTGTGTGTAGTGACTTCTCTACCTACTGACCATCCCTGTCTATCTCCATCTCCTGGGGCCTCTCTTTTCCCCAAGACACAACAATACTGACATTAAACCAATTAATAACCCTACAATGGTCTCTAAGTGTTCAAGTGAAAGGAATCAATCGACTAGGCAAACTCTATTGTTTTCTTATTTTAAGAAACTGTCACAGTAACCCCAACCTTCAGTCATCTGCCATCAACACTTTCTTTGTACATATATATGTAGGCATGTAGACTGTGAGTACCTTGAGAGTAGGGGCTATCTCTTGCCTTTCTTCATATCTCCACCTCCGAGCATAATATCTGGCACTTACTTATAAATGTTTACTTACTGACAGGTGGAGAGACTCGAGACAGGAAGACCAACCAAAAAGCTATTGCAATAGTCTAGGTGTGAAGTGATAAGGACATGCACCAAAGTGGTAGTAGTCAGAAGACAGAAGGGGGCACATAATAGAGATATAACAAAAACAAAATCAAAAGACTGGGGGGAAAAGGAATAGGTTGAGAGAATGACGTTTAGGCTGTGACTGTGGTGAATGGTATGGTTGTGATCCAGGTGAATGGCAGGACAGTGGTGTCCTCGACAGTAACAGAAAAGTTCATTAGACATGAGAAAGAGGGCATGGAAGAAAAGAATTCCAATTTAGACATGTTAAAGTTTAAGATGTCTACAGGACATCCAGTTCCAGAAGTCCAATAAATAGAGAGAAGGTCTGAGATGTGAGTTCAGATGTTATGAGGGAGGTTAGGGATGGATACGTAGATTTGTAGATTTGAGAATCATTATAGCATAGGGATGAAAATGGAATCAACTGAAGCTAACAAGATCACCAAGTGAAATGGTATAAAGGGAGAAGAGAAGAGGTCCCAGGACAGAGGCCTGGGTACACCTGCTGTGAGCCAACATGACCTAGACAAAAATCTAGTAAAGGAGACTGAGAAGGGTCACCATAGACAGTCGGGTCAGAGAAACCTATACAGAATCACAGAAAGAAGTTACTGCTGCCAAAGCGAATGAATTATCTAGCTGTCAACTTTCTACTAAGTCTCTGCAGACTTAGGTAGGCTGGTCCTTTAACTATAGTCTATCACCTAAATCACATTCCAAAACTAAAGATTTCAAATATTTGCATCAACTCAATTTTATAAAGCCTCGCATACAAAAGCCTCCAAATAAATGTTTTTGTTGGATTTATTTTAATAAAGTCCAATCCCCTTCTACATTTGCACTACACTACCAAACCCTTAACAAATGTACCCCCCAATCATTTTTTCACATCCATTAGAGATTTGGCTCCCAACAAGGGCCCAAAAAGAGAAATCAAATCTCCCCTCCCCCAACAAAAACATCTCCACAAAACCAAGATCCCTTATGTTTGTAGAATTAGATGGCCCCCTTAAATTCTAACTCACTCAGCCACTGACTCTAAATACCTCCTTTCAACACTGACCTGCACCTGCCCAGTCCAATCCCAACTAGAAGTCTTACTGACTTAATGGGCCTTAATATACACTAGCTCCTAGAAAGAGTTCATGCTAAAATTCCTTAAACCTTGGCTGTCCCGCTGCAAGATAATCCTCTACTCCCCCAAATCTGTGTATACTGCACATTGTCACCTTAGGGAGGGGCAATAAGACAATCCAAATAATCAGATCAGTCAAAAAAAACCACTGAAGATGCACACTCTACCTATTTGGTTCCTAAGAGTTGAGTGAGGAAGCAAGTCCACAAGACATAAGGTAGAGTCAGTGGTCATTCATCTTACCTCCTCCAATCCAAGACGCTGCCATGAGCTTGTTATGTCCATACATGGCCCACATTTTACAGACTTCCATACAATTCACCATCACCTCAAACCTCTACTTTCTGAGGAAAGGTTGTAAAGGTTTGTGATGAAACTCCAGCTATCGTGACACACTATGGAATGGGCTTAAATTGACTGACATGAGGATTAGGAAACAGTCCTCCTAGCCCACAAGAGCCCCAAATGGAAGTGAATGCAAACCGGGACAAACTCAAACCCCCACCGCCCGAGGACCATGACCTTCTGGCCCTGAGGAGGCTGGTTCCCTTCCCTAGGTAGTTGGGGGAGGTTTCGGTTTTTTTGTCCAGAATTCTGGTGCCCCCTCTGGCCTACCCAAGAATTGTTCCAATCCCCAGAAGCAGCCCCAGAAACGGCCAAATCTGTGTGTGAAGAGGAGCCTTCCTCAGCAGCGATGACCTCCGTCAGGTCAGGCCGGGTCTGCAGCCAATACTACAAAGAGAAAGAGTCTCCCCCGCCCCGACAGACTGTCGGACAGACGTGCACCGCCCCCTTCCTCCCTCCCCCCCACCACTAACCTCCCCCCTCCTGGGCCCACCCGGACCTGGGCAGCACTAGCATCTGGAACCAGGATGTGATTTACCTGACACAGCTTTGCCTTTCCCGAAGTCACCCTACGCGCAGTCTGTCTGTCGGTTTATCCCACGCCTGGCAGAAGAGCCCGCAGAGGAGGTGACTTCCTCCCAGCCCAGAAGGCCTGTGCACCCCTCAGGGCCCCCCGATGCCCGCCTGCCCCCGACGCACGCTGCCCGGCTGTGGGGCCCCCAGGGTCCATGTGGGCAGGGTCGGTCTGCGGGCGCTCCGTGCAGCCCTCAGGGCGCCCGCAGAGGTGCTGCAGGGGTTAGGGGATGGTCTGGCCGGAGGGCATGCCCGCAGCGGCGGCACGCGGGCTCGGGGGCAGCACGGGGCCTCCGCCGGACCAGGGACGGCTAGTTCGGGCAGTCAGGCCCGCCGGCGGGGAAGACGGCCGAGCAGGATCGGTCCCGCTGGCGGGGCGGGCCGCGGCGCAGCGCCGCGCTTCGGCGGGCTCCTCGGCCGGGCAGGACTCGCGGCGGTGGTCTCGGTGGCGGCATGCTCCTCTCCCCCTCCCCGCGCCCGGCCCCCCGGCCCGCGGCCACTTACCCTGGCGGCGGCGGCGGTGGCGTCAGGCCCGGGCTCGGCCGCTCACTAAGTCCCCAGCGCCGGCAGCGGGAGCCACAACATGGCGACGGCGGTGGCGGGCGGGGCTGCGGCTCCGGGGGCGGAGCGGGGGCGGGAGCCGGACGGGCGGCGGGCCCTGGCTGGGGCGGCCCGGCGGGGAGGGACGTTGAGCGGGAGGAGGGGAGAGGAAGGGCAGCAGGGAGACAGACCGGCGGGCGGGCGGGTCCCGACCAGGGCTCCCGGCCGCCCGGCGTCTGCTCCGCCGCGCAGGGGCCGACCCCGGCCTCGACCCCGGCCTCCCCATGCCGCGGCCCGGCCCGGCCCTGCCCGTTGGGGCCCGGCCGCGCCGTGCTACACCGCGCTGCGCCCTGCTCTGCCCGGCCCCGGCCCCGGCCCGCAGCCGCCGCCGCCGCCGCCGGGGACGCTGGGGAGCCAGGCCCGGCTGCGCACACTCCGACGGCCGCGCGCGCTCCCTCCCGGGCCGCGAGCCAGCCCCCCGCCCCTCCGGACACGGACCCAGGCACTCGTGCACACGCGCACACGCGCGCCCCCCGGGACCCTGCCGAAGCACCAACCTGCAGCTTCTCAGGACGCGGATGGCGCGCTTCCCCTTTAGGAGCCCTACACCTCGTTTCCCGTGTTCCCCGATTCCTCACCTCTGGGTCCTGGGGTCATTTTTGGAGGAGGGCCTGGAAATGGCCAGGCCCTAATAAACTAAGCCTAGCAAACTGCTTGGTGGAGAAGGTCGGAATCCAACCCCTCATTTAACAACTGGGGAAACTGAGGCCCACGTTAGTGACAAGCGTCAGAACTAGAACCCCTGTCTCCCAGCCTCTATGCAGCGATGCTTCAAAGAGAAAAACTTCTTTCATTAATGTACCAAACGAATAAAGCATCTCGAAGGGATGAACTCTGGGAAGATATAAAACTAAATTAGGATAGGTCCCTATCTTCAAGAGGTCTGCAACCAGGAGTGGTGGGGAAGGGGGGCGCGAATAAACTATGCGCTAGTAAATTGAATACACTTTAAAACTAGCGCGTTTAAGAGGCAAACACGAATATTAAAACAAGCACGCATAAAACTGCCTAAGGGTATGCTTCCATTCTTCAAAAGCAGAACAGCCGGCTAGGTCCTAGCGCCCACTAGTTCCTTGTATTTCTTGGGGTCGGCCGGCTTTTCTACCGGTCTCCGGTTGCACACCCTTCCCCCCTTCGGAAGGTTGTCGCAGTCTGGGTGTGGCTCTGAAAAGCAAAAGCTATTCAGTCTAATTACGGTGTTAAACTGTGAGTACAAAAGGGCCAACATCTTTGGAATCCTACCTATTTATAGTACTTTATGGTGGTATGGGGCCCCTCTCCTTCACCTCCTGTTTACTCTGTTTAATGGATCTTTGAGAACCTTAAAAACAAATGTTTATTGAGTAGGCTCTCTTTTCCAGGGACTGTGGACGAAAATGAATTAACTTATTTATCATACCTGCCCTCAAGGAGATCACAATCCGTTTGGCCAAGGAGGATGTAGGTAAAACAATACATTGGAAAATCAGGTAGCATACAACGCATGCCTGATGAGCATACAGTAAATTCCACAGGAATTCAGGGGGAAGGACAGAGCTCTGCAATCCTAAGTAATTAAATAAGACCTCATGAAGGAGATAGGACCTGAACCAGGCCTAAGAAAATGCAATTTAAGAGAGAGCAGCAGGAAAGGACATTCCAAAAAGAGCAATCACAGAGGTAAAGAAAAATAATGGAAGTGAGAAGGTTTATGACAGGTTTGGGAGACTAGTGAAAATGTCAGACAAACGTTTAACTACCTACTGTGTGCAATCGGCTCCTAGTAGGAGCCTGGAGATTAGATTGGAAGGTTAAAGAAAAAATCTGGAAGCATTTGAGGAATGCAAAGGGAACAATAGAGATAAACCTAGGAATTGCCCTGCAACGTGGAAGTCAATTGAAGTTACTAAGAAGAAGAGTAAAAAGTGCTTACCTGGCTTTGGAATCATTCCCCCCTACCCCTTCCCCACAGAGTCCATGAATAATCCTTAAATAGAAGGAATATTTTACAGCCAAGTTTGTACTTAGACCAGTGGACAGCATAGTGGCTACAGCACAGGATTTGGAGTTAGGAAGGAAATGCATAGAGGTTAGTAAAAAATGAAGATTTTTTTTCCCCATTCAAGTTCGATGACCTCAGGTTAAATAACTGTCTTAACAATATAATCTCATTGTTACAATCAAGAAAATTTACTTGGTGCCATTACTGTATTGAGTTATTGAATTTTTTCTTCCTTGAGTCATTTTTTACTAACCTCTATGCATTTCCTTCCATTACGAAAATAGGCAACGAACATTATTCTGAGAATTAGAATGTGAGCTCCTTGAGGGCAGGGACTTTTTTTTTCATTTTTTGTGTATCCTCATCGCTTGGGGAGAAGAAAGGGGAAAGAGAGGTGGTTAGAGAAGAGATAAGCATGTATATAGTGCCTACAGTATACCAGGCACTATGCTAAACATTTTATTGTTATAATCCTGTTTTTACAGTTGGGGAAACTGAAGCAGACTGAGGTTAAGAGATTTGCCCAGTCACACAGCTAGAACAAGTCTGAGACTGGATTTGAACTCAGGCCCTCCTGACTCCAGGCCCAGTGTTCAACCCATTGGACTACCTACCTATTTGCCTCTAATATGTGCTTAGCATTTAGAAAGCACTTAAGAAATGCTTATTGATTGACTGAGAAAGGGGTGCACAGTTTTTACCAAAAGTTTTGTTTTGTTTTGTTTTGTTTTAAGAAAAGTCAAAAGTTTCCAAGACACAAAAAATGTCAAGAACCCCTGTAGTACCAACATCATTAGTTTCATGCATAGTGGGAGAAGGACCTGTCCAATCCTCTTATCACTGCCACAAATGCTGTCCCAAGTGGCTGAAGCTCAACTCAGAGAAAGACCAGATCAATAAATTTATCCTGAAAGATTCCGATGGTGTGCTAGGTCTGGGCAGCTAGGTAGCAAAATAGATAGAATGCCGGGCCTGGAGTCAGGAAGACTCATTTTCCTGAATTCGAATCTGACCTCAGACACTTCATAGCTGTGTGACCCTGAGCAAGTCACTTAATCCTGTTTGCCTCAGTGTCCTTATCTGTAAAAATGAGCTGGAGAAGGAAATGGCAGACCACTCCAGTATCTTCACCAAAAAGACACCAAGAGGAAGAGTTGGACACAAGTGAACAACAGCACTGGGAGATACAAGGCAAAAGACAATGCCTGCTCACAAGGGGTTCACAGTTTAAGGGGATACAACAAGCAAACAATGATGTAAGAACAAGATTATACAAGATAACCTGGAGATGATCAACACAAGGAAGCCCCTAGCATTAAAGAGGATGAAAAAAGGCTTCCCAGAGAAAGTGAGATTTTAGCTGGGACTTGAAGGAAGCCAGGAAAGCCAAGAGATGGAGATAAGGAGGGAGAAAGTTCCAAGCATGGGAAACAGCCAGTAAAAATGCCCAGAGCTGGGCAACCTAGTGCCTTGTTTGAGGAATAGGAAAGAGGCGAGTATCACTGAGGATGTATTCTGAGTATGTAGTGAGGTGTTAGATATAAGAAGAGTGGAAAGAGGAGGGCAGGTTATAAAGGGCTTTGAATGCCCAAACAGAAGAATTTAAATTTTGAGAGAAAAAGGAAAGAATTCTAAATTCCATCAGATTCAGAATGAGGGACTAATTCCCTGGTTAGCTTGGTACTGAAAAAGACCAAGAGCCTGCTCTAGCCCAATTAGAAGTACAAATAAGCCTTCTGCCCTGGCTGCACAAATTTTGACTAACACCAAATAATAAAATAGTGCTTCCTTTTATTTGTTCTAAACTCACCTGGCCGAAGCTACAAAGGGTGTCCCCTCATTCTGGCATTTAATGAACCAATTTTTTTCACCTTAATGATAATGGTCATGCTTCAAGAGATTCATTATACCAAAGAAGACAGTGTTCTTCCTACTATACTGCCAAATATCACACTATATTGTGTGAATAATAGAATATTATATTTTATTATAGTATATATCATGTTACATTAAAACATTATATAATTGCCTCAAATTCTAGATTTTATATAAAACTTTATGCTTTTTTTCTTTCCATTTACATAGAACACTAGAGCTGGGAAAGATCATCTAGTTCAGTCCTCTTACTCTACAGGGGAGGTAACTGAGGCCCAGAGAAGTGGGTGACTTTCTCAAGAGGATACAGTTCATCAGTGATGGGTCAGAATGCCCATTTAACTGATTGCCCAAGCTCTATGGTTGCTTAATGCAATCAACCCTTGGTAACTAATACTAATGAAGGGGACATTTTTTTTCTCATAATTTACATATTAACCTCACATATACTGATGATAGTTAATATCTGCCTAGCACTTACTACGTGCTAAGCACTGTGCTAAGGTGGTCCTCACAATAACCGTGGGAAATAGGTGCTATTGTTACTCCCATTTTACAGATAAGGAAACTAAGGCAAACAGTGGTTAAGTGACTTGCCCCAGGTCTGAAGTGTCAGACTGGATTTGAATTCGTTTTTCTGATTCCAGAACAGATGTGTCACCTAGCTACTGAAACCTTTCTTATCCATGTATATTCATTATTTTATAATGGGCAACTTCAAGATAGCGTATACTAAATTGAAAGCATATTACCCTAACACTCTCAAGAATCCAAGATGACTCCCCAAGGACTGACATACAAGGCTCTCTACAACTTGGATCTTACCTTGCCTTACCTTACCTGTTTTCTACCATTCCCCAATATTTTTTCTCTTGACTCCTTCATATGGAGTGCTCATTCTTGCCTCTGTGACCTTCTTCCTCTTTTCTGGCTTATCCAAACTTTACCTGCCTTTCCATCTATGAGGAAACCCCACATCCACCTCAATATAACCTTTCCCAATATTTCCCATTCAGTACTAACTGATTCAACAACTATTTATTCAGCATCTACTGCCTGTGAAGCAACATTCCGATAAAAGGGGAGTGGGGAATTCAGGCCGCAGGGGTGCTAGTAAATGTTTAATCAAAACAGCTGACCCATGTCCAAAGCGTCCAGAGCCAGCGTAGTTTCCATTATACCATCCATTGTACCATACATGCCATACATTTTTTAAAATTTTACTACCTTTTCTTTAAACAAAACTAATTATAAAGAACGTAAAACAAACATTCCAAAGCCCCAAAACAAATAAGCACGGTACCAAAAAAAAGTTGCAACTGTATCCTTCTGCAATTTATTACTGAATAAAAATCACAGAGATCATACACGTTAATTTTTGTAAAAGTAGTACCGATGTTATCCCTTGGATTTATTATTCCTTTTGCTACTGTTCGATATTGGCTCTTTTTTTTTTTTAACATAGCTTAAGTTAGTGTTATACCATACATTTTAGCATTTCGTTACAGTGAGGCCAGTAAGTTATCACATACCTGGCATCCAGGTCTCAGAGGTATGAATATGGAATGAAGCCTGGAGCCTTATGGTCCAATGGTTTCCAACGTGGGAGGCGGTGGAATAAATCCAGAAGTGCCTGGATTGACACCGCCCCCAGGGGTCTGTAATCAACCAATGGGAGGGTAGGAAGATGATTCAAATCCCAGCCTTCCCACATCTCGTAGAAGATATTGAGCTAGGCCCACACAACCATGCCATCCTCTTAAATAATTCCCCACTCCATCCCCCTCCAACCACAGACATTCCTGGGTTCTCCGGGCGTGGGCTCCTTAGGACTGTTACAATCTACTTACTGCAGAGGCTATGTCAAGGATCCTTTCGGCAGTCTGGTGAAGTCTATGGGCCTCTTCTCAGAATAAAGTTTTTAAATGCAAAAAATAAATAGGCTTACAAAGAAAATCAATTGTGTTGAAGCATATGTATACATATACATATATATATTTTCTGAACAGGATAAGAACCCTTCAAATTTCAGTTCCAAGTCCTACCTTCTGCAAATATCCTTTCCCATGCACCTTAATCCTAGTGCCGTTCCTCTATAGGTCGTTTCTAATTTATTCTGTATCTTGTTTGCCCATAGGTATTTTCATGTTGTCTCTCCCGTTTGACTACACTTCTTGAGAGCAGGGACTGTCTTTTTTCTTTCTTGCTATCGCTAGCGTTAGGTGAGAACCTAATAAATATTAGTTGACTCACTGGTGATCTAACTACCTACAACAGCAGGCAAAATTCCTCCCACTTCCCACGGTTCCCACACTTTGCCAGCCACTCGAGTTGGCACCTTGTGGGTGCAGCAGGCACCCCTCAGCGGAGGACTCTTCCCTTCTGAGAGTGAGTCCTCTATTTCAGTCTTTATGGCAGGGGTGAGCCATAAATTATCTTTCCCATTTCATTATCTTTTCCCCCCTCTTCCGAACTTCCCTGTGTCTTTTGAGGGCCCCATTGTCCTTACAATTACACAGCCTTGCAATTATTCTGGACTCTTCTTTCTTCCTCACACCACACACCAATCAATGGGCAACACGTCTCTTGTAGCTCTTCAGTATCTCGGTTTTGTCCTTCTTCACCTCTCCCGTGGACCACTGCAACAAACTCTTCATTGATTTCCTTATGTCAAGTCTCACCTCTCCAACTCATTGTAATAGTAATCTGTTTAGCAGGATACTTAGCACTTAGTACTAAGTGTAGACAGGGCAAACCCTGTCCCACTGTTGAGAAGGCATGAACTCCCCTGTTGATGTGGAAGAAGGGGATTGGCTGAGGTGTGTATATAAGCAAGAATTCCAGAGACAGACAGACAGAA
>CM053582.1:487712056-487733394 GCA_028627135.1 Pseudochirops cupreus
GTGAATATTATAATGTTTTGAATGTTTGTCTTGATTTGTAATGGAATAAACAGAGTGTTCACTCTATTTTGTAATCTGAACTCTAAAAGCTGTTCACAGTAGCATTCCTTTGGGAATCTGCTGGTGAATGGCATTACACTCATTCACAGATGCCAAAACAATTTTCCTAAGGGGCAGATCTAATCATGTCACTCCCCTAGTAATTAACTCTAGTGGCTTTAAAAAAAAATTAAGGTGGATTGCTATACCCCATTGCCTGTATATCTTAATTCCCAGTTGCATGTAAAAAATAATTTTTCTTAACATTTGCTTTTAAAACTTTGAGTTCCAGATTCTTTTCTTTCTTCTCTAGTGGCTCTTGAATCAAATTCATGTATGTGATTTATAAATCATAAATACACACATATTGGGAGAGGTGCTTTTTTTTTAAACCAATAGCAGGGTCAATTTAAAAAGTTAGGAGGGTACTACTTTAGTCCCACCCTTTCCCCAATTTACAAGTGAGGAAACTGAAACCCAGAGGAGGGATGTAACATTTCATCTTTTTACAGGGCTTGAAGGCTTGCAAAGTGTTGTATTATAGATACACAAGTATAAATTAGACACACATATTTATTATTCATTATTATTGATATATAAATATAAATATGCATGAAATACATCTCACTTTAGCCTCACCACAACCCTGTGAGGTGGATGCTCATATTACCATAATTATATAATCATATGAAATCGTTTATTCTAGATTCGATTCTACATATTATGTTACATATAATTAATTATAGTATCATAATAATGATCCCTGTTTTACAGATGAGGAAACATTGAGAAAGGTTAAGTGACTTGACCAGAGTCACACATCTAGTCTATCTCTGAGAAGCAAGATTGAGAACCAGGTCTTCCTGCTTCCCAGATCTTGCTGACTCCAAGTCCCGCAGTAACTCTTCCCCATATAGAACTTGCTCTGGCAGGTCCATAAAGCTGAAGAGGCTGTGGCCACTGACTGGAGATGGACGCAACCTCCAAGTAGAGTTTAGGGAGAGGCTCGTCAACAACTTGGCCGCAGGGGATGAACTTTTTGGCTAGTTTCCCCTAGGAAACCATAAGCGATCTTCGTCTGCATTAGTGCAGAGCACAACTTCCACTCCTTGGAAATGATTAATGCCTGCGAGGGGGGTTTGCACCGCCTACTAGCGCTGGGAGGGTGAGCCCAGTGTAAACTTGGGTAAAGTGTTTTCCAGACCTCAGTACAAGCATCTAAGCTCTTGTGTCTGCACATTCCCTCTCCTCAACTAGACTTCAGTCCCACGAGCGCAGGAAACCACCCTTTATATCCATCCTCTAATCCCATCCCGCCACCCCAAAGCCCGTGGGTGCTAACTTTAACCAGATTCTGCCGGGGTTATCTTCACCCAACCGCGGGGATAAGAAACGAAGAATGTGCGGCCCCAGGCTGGGCGGGGAATGTCCCACCCTTCAGCCAATCCGGGAAGAGCCGAAGCAAGAATGAGTCTTCCTAATTGGCGGAGCCGTAGGAGGTGGGGCAGACTTCCCGGCACCCAACTTTTCCCAGTCGGCGGTCTCGTAAGGGAAGGTGGGGCTGTAGGTTTGGGGCCAAGGTGGGCGTGGCCTGCGTAGGGCTAGGTCGCACGTTCTCTCCGTTTCCCTTTGTCTTCCTCCCTCGTCTGGTAGGGCGGGGTGGGGCCTCCGTCAGCCCGGAAGCGGAAGTGTGGGGCACCCGGGGGAGGGGGCGGTCCAGAGTGTGTACCGCCTACACGCCGGTCCGGCCGCTGCCCTCGCTTCCGTCCCGCCCGCGCCATGCTGTCCCTGGACTTCTTGGACGATGTGCGGCGCATGAACAAGCGGCAGGTGAGGCCGGCCGGGTCCCACATCCCGGGGCCCGCCTTCCCCTTCTTCCGCCCCTCGTCTGCTCCAGTCGTGTCGCCTCTCCTCCCCGCTCTCTTCCTTCCCCTTGGGCCGCCCGGGCCAGGCCGACCTTCGGCCTGGCCACCTCAGGGTGAGAGGCAGCCTGGAGCCCCCCGAGGCTGGGACAGGGACCGGGCTCCCCCCGGCCTGGCCCAGCATTGCCTGGGGTGGGGGAGGGAGGCCGCTCTCCGCCGCCCCCCAGCCCCGGGTTAAGAGGCACTTAGGATGTTCAATAGCGCCCCGAACATGGCAGCAGAGGACCAGGGTTCAGATCTTGGCTTTGCTCCTGTGTGACCTTGAGCAAGTCATTTCGCTTTTTTGGGCCTCAGTTTCCTTGTCTGTAAAATGAGAGGCCTGGACCAGATGGCCTCTAGGGGTCCTCTAACATTGTACGATTCTGTTTTGGTTTCTGAGGGCAGTTTATCCTACCCCAGACCCAACTTTCTCTGCTTGCTCAGGGTCTGTGAGGGTCAGTTCAACCAGTAAAGTTTGAGTTGAGGTGGGCTGGTCCAGAGACTCGTCCAAGTGGGTGACGAGTGGCAGGATGTGCCGGTCTGGACCGTCTCCAAATCCCCTTCCCAAGAGGATCCCAGAGTCATTGGACAGAAGGAATTTCTAGTCATTTTGTTTTCTAGTGGCCTTTGGGGCTGCTGGCCCAAGCCCGACTGTTTTGCAGCATCCCTTCTGCTGTGGTGTCAGCTGCAGGCTTCAGGGGATGCCCCCTCTTGTGTCCTGGATGCAGCAAAAGCTGTAAACTCAAACCCTTCGTCTCTGACAAAGTAGCAGACCTATACTCCATGCAGGTCCTGTGGATCTGTGCATGATACATTATTTGAAATGCCATATAGTTATTTATACATGTATCTCAGCTGCTTTTAAGATTCAGAGTTGGAGCAGTATCACAAATACGACCTTGTATTCACTTAGAGACAGAAGGTACAGCCCTTTAAAGAGTCCTTGGGTTGTGTTAGCTTCCAAGAATCTTGACCTTTGGTTTCTAAATTATAAGCTCTTCGTTTTTGTCGAAATAATAAAACTTTATTCAATGTTGGGTCTGGTAGACATGCTAGATGGAGCTATCAAAAATTAATGCTAGTGTCTTAAGCACACAGTCATCAGGTCATAATAGTGTAGACTCTTGTTTGCTGCAAACCTGTTTATGTATCTCTAGATTGTGTTCTAGAACTCAACATTGAGGTAGTCTGATTCATCACTATTCATGAAATTATTTCTGCTTTCTTGTTTCTACTACTACAGTTTGTAGGAGTAGGAATACACCGTTCTTAATCTTCTTGGATTTGAGGAGTAGGAGAAAAAACTCACCTGGCTTGACCACAGATCTGTCTACTAGAGATTTCCATCCTATCTCCTGCTCTTTTCTCTGCCCTAAGACTTCCAGTTGCTAGGAATCCAAGGCCTATTTTCAATCTTTCCTTCTCCCCTCTGATCCCACCGAATGATTAGGTTTCCTTTGCCTTCTGTCACACCATAATGATTGTGTAGTTGCTTTCAGCCAGGCCATCCATAGACTCCTGGCTTAAAGTTTCAGTTGCAGGAAAGGTCATTCTACCAAGGAACAGCTGATACTGCTAACTACTAAAGGTACTCCTTAAAAGGGGAAGGACATCATAGGGCAAAGAGCAAACGGCATCCTGATTATCAGGATTGTTTTCAGGACTTTTGTGAGTACCTGAAAAATGAAGACATTTTTATATGAAGTCAGAAGAAAGTGTTAACATAAACACTGATGATAGATATTAAAGAACTAACTAAATGAGAAGAGGAAAAACTCAAGAATTTTGTTTGGTTGTATTAATTATGTAAATTACATAGATAGTTTAACTTTTGCCTAATTACCCTGAGTTATTTATGTATCATTAAATATAGGCACATTAACTAACATAAGGTTTTTTTTTTTGTTATTACAACGCTACAGCTCTCACACTTTGCTTATATAGCCTGGTTGTCAGCTTATTACTTAAATAAAAAGGAAATATGGTCATTAATCTAGTTGTAGTGCCAGTGTACAAGATAAATTGATTTTCCCATCACATCAGGGATGGGGGAGTAAGGAGTCTGGTATTGGAGGCCTTCCAAAGTATCTTCATACTAATTTTCTAGCTTTATCTCCTGTTAAATGAACCTTCTATTATAGCCAAAACAGTATACTTATTATCACATCATCCTCTTGTGCTTTCTCTGCTCTCTGCAGCTTCTTGTGTGATAACTTCTGAGAAGCCCTCTCTGCCATTCTTCACTTAGTATTTGAAGACTTTGCATGACTACTGCAGCCTCAAGTGATCTTTTCTTCTAACGCTGTCTGTGAGACTCGTTTATTTTTACCATGTTATTTCATTAATTTTATCTCAGTCTGGCACCTTTAAAGGTGGAGATCAGATCTTCTACCTCTCTGAATTCAGTGTATTAAAAAGAGTAAATACTCAATAAATATTTATTGGTTGGTTCTTGTAAAGGAATCAGCTGAGATGAACTGAGCAGAGAAGTATTTTGCTCACTTCTATCCCAGACTTTTTTTTTCCTTTTTTCTGTAGTATACTCTCTACCTTATAATTTTGCCTCTAAGAAGCTAGGTAAATCTTGGGTATTACTTAATATCATGTGCTTTCATAGATAATGTCTATGATCACTTAAGTTCCTTCCAGCTTTAAATACTGTGATGTCATTTGGGGGAAAACTGGCCTGGAAATTCCCAGAAACTTAGGCAACATATTTTAAAATCAGTATTGTAAGTATATTCAGAATTCTCTAGCCCATAATTTTTCCAGCCCTCTTTATTTACTCTAAACCACCTTTTTAAATACATGAGAAGCAGCTGTCCTATCAGATATCCTCTATTTCCCCTATCCACTTAGAGTTACATGAACCATCTCTTACGTACTCCCCTTTGTAACCATTATTCAGTTGGCAGCAGGGAGTAGAGGGTGTGGTGGTTTGGGCAGTAATTGTTTCCAAAGTCTACAGTGGGTGATTAGTAATGCATAATGGCAAAACGGAATGTCCTACAGAATGAAGCCCTCACTATACCCTTGGCATCACACCACTGAAAACTTTAAACACGTTTTAAAAACTACTTTTGTGTTTTTATTTGCCCTTGCCAGGTGGTTATGGATAAGTTATTTTGAATTTCACTTACAAATTAATAAAATGTGATTCCAAAGATTGATTTTAATTGGATTTTGTAATCTTTTTTATATATACAAAAGCAATGACTTTTCCAGTTTCTCTTTCTGTTTTCTACTAGATGAAATGAAATACTGGTGAATTTTTTTCTCTCAGTGTATATGCTTTTGAGGACAGGACTTGGCAGTTACATCCAGTTTAGAAGCTCTTACCCATGCAGATTAGTCTGAGAATTTACAGAGTCTGAGAATTACCTAGGGCACTATTTAGGGTTAGGGGCCTAACCCTAAATGCCAGAGGTGGGCCTTATCCACTGTAACATGCTGATTTGTGACAATGTGGATATGTTTTAATTTTTTTTTTACAATAAAACAAAGTAAAATTTTACAAAGGTAAAAATTATTTACAAAGGTTTTGAAGAGACAGGACAGTTCTTCCAAGTTTTCTCACTAGAAATTATCAATTCAGTAGGGAAATACAGTTTATTTCCCAGGTATTAATAGGATATTTACAAACAATAGGGTGTAACAAAAATATATTTTAAAAAAGGACTGGACAGCGTCATAGGCTTGATATTTTTGCAAAAGCAAATATTTCTAGCAAACGTAATACTTCTGATACAAATACAACTTGAATTCAAGATAAAAAGGTTATTTGTTCAAGTCATACAGCATTTGGAGTAATTTAGCCAACTCCACATTTTCTGACAGTGACTTAATGACAAACTGATTTCTTAAAACATACGAAAAAAAGAGTGCAATTAATTTCATGGCTTGCAATGTTTGAGTACAGAATTTTAGCAAACTAATAACATTCCAGTTATTTTTTACATTATTGTGTGGTCCACTACAACTGATCCCAATCTTTATTGCATTTGTGTGAAACAATAGGTCTGGTGGCCCAGAACTGCTTGTGGATATGTTTTAAAAGTTTTGAATTAGAATGTTTGACTATAATGAATCCTGGGTTTAAGTTTCATATTTTCATAGATGATAAAAAAAATTCCTGTTGGTTATAAAGCAAAACATTTCTGAGGACACATTCTAGTGCTTTTGGGTGAAGAGTGTAAAGTAGTTTCTAAATATTGTATCACAGAATCTCTTAGAAAAGAGGAAATTTGGTGCTGCAATAATTAGCGGAGGGCAAGTCTAAATCCTTCCTAGCCTTGTGACCTGTGTGCCTGGAGGAAGTTTCCACACTGGGAGTTGCCCATCCTGGTACAATAGCTCCAGACTCTGTCCATCCCTTCCATCAATTCCCTGTGAAACAAGCCAGTGACTATGTCTCTTCTGCAAGGAAATCTTACTTTTTATAAAAAAGCTGCAGACCTAAACTCGTTTAAACCTTTGTTGCATTTGATTTTTTCCCCCTTTTCCCAAAAGATTCGTGGTAGGATTCCTTTAAAGTACAGGGATCTTCTACATACATTGATTAAACATATTGGAATAAAACAAGTTTAGTTAGGAAAATATTGTAATGTTCTGATTTTTCTTGTGCTTCAATAAGTAATATTTCCCTCTTTAAGCTCTTTAAGTTTGTTTTTAAATTTTAAAATTCTCACAAAAAATAAAACTTATTAATAAACCACTTATGATGGTTATTTTTCAAAAATAATTTTATTGTTCATTAAATAAGATATCTTTTTCTTGAAGTCTCAGACTCTCTTCATTATAAGCATTTGATTATTGTACATGGTGACTTGACTTTCCGGGTTGGTAGAGCTGTAGGCTACTATGCCAAAGAACTACAGACAACCATCTTGAGTTCATTTTCCTGCTTTGTTTAGTTTGTCTCTTTTGTTATATCTTCCTACCCCTAATACTAATTTGCCACTTCTAATCTGTAATGAACTGGGAAACCAGATAACGATTCAGAATCCTGTTTTAAAAAAGAGTAAGACTCCAAGTGAGGATCTTCTAGGAGTAAAGTTCATGGACAGCTATTTTATTGGTGTTAGATTCTCTTGTCATCTACTCCTAGGTTCACAGTGGTGGTCACTTGAGGTTGTTTCAAAGTCTCAACATCTGGATAATATATTTCAGGTATCACTTATGAACAGGAAATATGATCCTGTATTTAGTCAGTAAACATTTTTAAGGCTCCTACTATGTATCAGTCACTTTACTAAGCACTGAGGGTACAAAAAGAGGCAAAAGACTGTATTAGACCTCAGGGAGCTCAGTCTAGAGACAGTAAAGAAACTATATACAGTAGGAAATAATTAACAAATGGGAGGCATTAGAATTTAGAAGGGTTAAGAAAGGCTTCCTGTAGAAGATGGGGTTTTTATTTGGGAAACCAGGGTAGACAATAGGCAGAAATAAGTAAGGAGAGCATTCCAAGCATGGGAGATTGCCAAGAGAAAATGCGCAGAGACTAGAGATGGAGTGTCTTGCGCATGAAACACCAAAGAGGCCATTGTCACTGAATCGAAGAGTAGGTGGCAGGAAATAAGGTTAAATATGAAGACTGGAAAGGTAGAAGGGAACTGGGTTAGCAAGGGCTTTGAACATAAGCAGATTAACGTATTTTATATTTGATCCTAGGAGCCACTGGATTTTGTTGAATTAAGAGAAGGGTTGGAATAGTCAGAACCTTAGCTTTGGCTGAATGAAGGAAAGATTGGAGTGGGGAGAGACTTGAGACAGGCAGACCCAGCAGTGGTCCAGCCACCAGAGTGGTGGCAGTATCACAGGAAAGAAGGGGGTGTATTTGAGACACGTTGCAAAAGTGAAATCAACAGATTGGATTTAGGAGATGAGAACTAGAGAGTTGATGATGACATCTAGGTTGCAAGCCTGAAGGACTAGGAAGATGACATTGCCCTCTGCAGTCATAGCAATTGCTGGGGGGGGGGGGGAAGAGGAGGGGTGTGTGTGCAGTATTTGGGGGAAAGATAATTCAGTTTTGGACTTGTTGAGGTCAAGATGTGGAGTGTTAAAAGATGTTGAGTTTAAGATGTCTATTGGACATTCAGTTGGAATTGTCTGAAAGATAATTGGAGATGCAAGTCTGGAGGTCAGCTGAGAGGTTAGGGCAAGGTAGGTTGATTTAAGAATCAGTGGCATAGAGATAGCAATTAAATCCATGGGAGCTGATGAGATCACCAAGTGAAGTAGTACAAAAAGAGAGGAGAAGAGGGTCCAGGATAGAATTCTGTGGGACACAGACTGTTAGAGGCCACAATCTGAAAGAGGATCCAGCAAATGAGACAGAAGGAGCAGTCAGATAGGCAGGAGTAGAACCAGGAGAGAGAGGTGTCCTGAAAACCTAGAGGGGAAAGAGTATCAAGGAAAAGGAGGTGATCAGTAGTGTCAAAGGCTGCAGAGAGGATAAGAATTGAGAAAAGGCCATTGAATTTGGCCTTTTCTCAGTAAATGAAACATCTAAGGTGATTTTTTTTCCCATGTTACAGATGATATTGTAATTCTAAATTAGCATGAATAGTTTTAGTGCATATTGATAAGACCTGTTAAGCCCAGGTTTGCATTATAAATATTTGTAGTAGGTTTGTCACTTATCAAATATGTGAAATATTCCATTCGTGGTATTATTTGTTGTTCTACCTCAGGGCAAGGGATAGAAGGAAACAAAGAAAAATCACACAGAAAAACCTGAAACGGACATTCCAAAGGAGCCTTGTGAAAATTTGTGTGGTAACATTTGTTACCAGGCTTCTGTTCACTGGTGTGACAAACACATTCTTTTCTGGTTCTTAGGAATGCTGCTTGGGCTGATCTGATATCAAGAAAGCACAAAAGAAATACGGTAGAATTGCTTCCATTCAACGTTGTTATAGTTTGTATACTGTTACTTAGCTTATTCTTCACCAAAGGTCCCCTCTCAGAATAATAGGAACAGATTTGTCCAGAGACTACCTAGGCTACATTCAGAACCCTCAACACCAAGTTAACTGTATAATGCTTATGATCTGTGGAAGGAATATCCACCCCTACAAAATCAAATCAGATCCTTGAAGTACTTACATATTTAACAAAAACACTTTACGTCCACATTTTCATTTGATCCTCACAACAGCTTTAAGGAAGTAGGGCAAATATTATCTGCGTTTTACTGATGAGAAAGCTAAGGCTTATAGAAGTTAAATGACTCATTCAAGGTCACACAGCTAATTTCTAGTGAAATTGGCTCATTAACTTAGACATCCTCTATTCCCAGTGCTGTGA
Source organism: Pseudochirops cupreus (assembly GCA_028627135.1). Classification (NCBI taxonomy): domain Eukaryota; kingdom Metazoa; phylum Chordata; class Mammalia; order Diprotodontia; family Pseudocheiridae; genus Pseudochirops; species Pseudochirops cupreus. The sequence goes on from CM053582.1 coordinate 487,721,311, forward strand.
AAAGAGGGCTGGCCCTGAAATTTAGAAGAGACTTGTTTAAATCCCACTTCTGATTCTTCTTAGTTGTGTGACTGTAAGAAGTCTAGAATCCTGGATTTAGAACTGACTGGGGGATCTCAGAGACTATCAAGTCTAGCCCTTCATGTCATAGGTGAGCTAATTGGACCCAGGGACCCATGCTGACTTGCCCTGGGTCAGAGAGCCAGAAAGAAGCAGCTAAGACTGGAGCTGCTGTCATATTCCAAATCTACTGTTCTCCACTGTCCCAGGCTGCTACTTGGCTCACTTGATTACTAAGGTTCTTTGAGCCGCAGTTTCCTCATCAGGAAAATTGGGATAGTGTTTCATTGCCTGCCTCCTTGAATATAAGTAGTAAGTAGTGCTTCATAAACCTTAAAACTATGTAAACATCAGTTCATATTTCACCACATCATGCTGCTTCTCTCATAAATTCTCTCTTCAGTGCTTCCATAAGCTAATGATATCAAATTAAATTTTTAGAGTTTGTGAAAGGCTACCCACCCGCTACCCTACCTCTTTTCCACTGACCCCGGGAATAAGACATCCCCCAGCATAATACAGATTGGTAAACATTGCTCATGATTTGTTATATGAAGTGGCAACTGACTTGCCATGCTGATCCAGCCAGGAAGTAAGGAAGGATAGTTGCTAAGTATATCTTTTATGATAGTAATGAAGAGAGAAAAGGAGGAGAATTAGAACCAGGACACTAGGATTCAAGTGCAGATCCTGATACTGACTTACTATGTCCCCTTTCTGGGTCTCACTTTTCTTATTTATAAGCTAAGAAGTTTATATTAGATTATCCCATAAGATGCCTTCTAGAACTAGAGTATCCTGACTCCTTTGAGGAAAAGAAAGAGAATATTAAGGAAGGAGAAAAGAGAAAGAGTTCTCATATTAAACCATTTTTAAAAAGACTGGCTCATCAAGTTAATGTGTTTTGTTCTGTTTTTCAGTTCAGGCTATGGTTTGTATGCAACAAAATAAGTCACATTTGTAGAATACAGGGTTCCTGGGCTCTTCTTTGATTATGAATTGTTAAGGTCATCCTAGAGATAGAGAAATGACCCGGTTCTGTACTTTAAATGACTATATAGAGTATACTGTGTGATAGAATTTTTTATCTCAATTTTCTCTCTTCCTCTCCTTTCTTCCCTACTCCTTTTTTCTGTTCCCTTCCTCTCTCTCCCTTCTTTCCTTCTCCCCCTTACCCTACATTCTGCATTTCCTTGAGAAAATTGCCCTTTTCCATGGACTCAACCTGAGCTACTTAGTATTTCAATCCTGATGGCAAATATATAATAGTAACATATATGTATGTGTGTATATGTGTATCTGCATGCATACATATATGTGTATATGTGTTGTAGATAGATAGATAGTTCAGGGAAGACTAGCACCTATGCTGTTAGGGCTTGCCTAGCCCTTTTCAGGGCTGCTCATCCACTTTTGGTGTCCACCTGTTACCTGACTCTCACCTGTGGCTCCAAGAAGCTGTAGCAGTGTGCAGCAGCCACACCCCCAGTAAAACTGTCTCAGCAGAAGGCTAAACTAGGTTGAGGGTAACTGACAGGCCTCAGACCCATCAGTGTGTTAAGGGGTGTCTACCCCAAGCACGTATAGACTTCCTCTGGCAGAATGGGCAAATGAGAACAGTTTGCAACAACAGCCATGAAGGCAACTGGAACAGGTGATGTGGAGTGCTTAGAGCCTGGTCAGACATGGAAGATACCAACGTCATCATCCATTGCACCCTGAGCCATCACTAGTAGTCTTGACTTTTGTCTTGTCACTGGACTTAAGTGACTCTGAAAGAGAGAGTCAGGCTGATGACTTTGTGCAGCTCTGCCTCACTTAAATCCAGTTCACAAGCAGGTCAAGACATCACTCTCTGATGTCATTGATCCTCTTTGAAAACAAAGGATGAACAACAGTACACATACACATATTTTCTCAACTAGGATCTCTTCAATTGAATGGCACCTCCTTGACAAAACTGTTTACCTTTTGTCTTTGTATCCCAAGCTCCTAGTGTAATGACTGTCACATATTAGTCACTTAATAAATGCTGAATGAATGAATAAACAAACTTGAGCTCTAGTTGCTAATCATGCTTTGCCACTTAAATGATTTGCTTTTCTTGTAAACTTAACACATTCCTAATTGCATTTATTTGGCCTATTCCCATCTGTCTCCATCTTAAATCAAATTTGTCTCTTTTTCCCATAGCCACCACCTCTGCCCAGTTCCTCATCTTGTCACCCTTTGTATTACTAGGATTGTTTTTTAACCTGGTTTTCCTGCCTCTGATACCTTCCTGTTCAACTCTGTCCTTTTCTGTAACTGCCAGACTAATTACAAAAAGACACTTTCATTCCATTATCACAGAATCAACAGTTTAGGGCATAAAGGGATCTGAAAGGCCTCCTAGTTCTTTAGGCCCCAGTTCAAGTCCCAACTCCTACTCTGATTACCCAACCTATGTTGATTTCTCCCTTTTCCAGATTTACTTGTGCTTGGTGACTGTACTATATCATTAGGTCTTTATGAGATCTTTTTTCCCTAATTATTTCATGACATATGTCTGGTCTCCCCAACTAGTTTGTAGGCTCTTTGTGGGTAGGCTGTCTCTTTTATGCATATTTTATATCTCTTACTGTGATAGGAGCTAATAAATACTTGTTAATCAATTTGACTACAAGTATAAAGCCTGGAAGATGTTCTGGGAATTCATAGGTGGACTGGCCTGAAAGGCAAAGGAAAGTGGTCTGGGCCGAAAAGTGACCTAATATTAAATAATGGTAATCATCCAGAAATCACCTGACCTCCTTGCCACTTGTGGCCAGTTCTCATCCTCATATAAGCAAGTCCCTTAACTCATGGATCTGTTTCTTCACCTGCAATCCAAGGAGTTTAGACAGATTTGTCCCTAAGGTTTCTTTTAGCTCCTGAGCAGTGGAGCTCCACTATCCCTTGAGTACAGGCTATGTTTGTGCTAATGTCATGTGCTGTAGGAGAAATTATAGAGAATGAAAATGCTTAGTCCCTGCCTGGCCCTGTGGTCCAGTTGAGATTACATGTGCCTTCATGAAAAATTAAATTACAGTAAAAGACAGTCATTAAAGAGATGTTATAAGAGGGTATCTGTGATTTTACAGGAGCTTCTTTTTGAGAACCCCAACCTTAGAAAGTTAGGATTTTTTTTAATTGGCAATATTATAAACTTGGGATTTTTACGTGTTGTTCAGTTCATTTATTCAGCACCCCTTTATGAAAATAATTGTTATTAAAAACGAATGAAACTTAGCTGGTGCTTTGTAATCATTAACATTTGTGTAATCGTTAACATACACAATAATGTATGTGCCATCCATAACATATAATTAATAATCAACATCATAAACAGAGCACTTGTTGCCTAGGCCTGCATGGTGCTTCCCCAGCCCTGTAACCAATCAGTCACATATGGTCCCTGCACCTTCTAAACCTACAAAATGAAATAGTTATGTATGTGACGCAGTGAGTAAGGAAGAGCACTACCCTGGAAGTCAGGATACTTGGGTTCTAGTTCAAGATCTACTACTAAATAGCTTTGTGGACAAATTATTTAACTTTGCTGGACCTCAAGTTTCCTTATTTATTAGATAAAAGGAATTGTAAAGGAGCTAGTTATCCAAGGGAATTAGATAATTGCTAAAGTCCCTTAAGTTTATAGGTGGTAGACATAAAATGACCAAGAGAGGAAAGATCATTGGCCCGGGGTGTTCTGAAAAGGCTTCCTGGAAGTAGCTGAATGTTGTGAGACTCAAATGAGGTGATTCATCTGAGCATACCTAGGAAACTATAAAGAATTGTGAAAATATCAGGTATCATGGACAGAAGCTATATGGGACACAAGCTATTCCAACTTTAGAGGATAATTGGCACGCAGAGTTACATACTTGGGGGGTGTTTGGGGCATCAGGAATGGCTACTCAATCTGCCTAAAATAATAATAATAGCTAGCATTTTTAAAGCAATTTAAGGTTTACAGAACTTTACAAATATTCTTGTTTTGTCACCACAACAACTGAGGGAGTGAGGTGCTGTTGTTATTCCCATTATCCCTATATCTTGCCCAGGATCACACATCTAATATGTGTCTTTTAAAGCTAGATTTGAAATCAGGCCTTCCTCCTCTGTGTTCGATGTCCGGATCCCCTGAGCCACCTAAAAAAGTTCATATAGAGTACTAGTAAGAGATACAAAATAAAAATGGTAGAGTTCAAGAGAGTCATGAATGCTGAACTTCATGCTTTGTCCTGGAATCCATTAGTGACCTGATGTAAATTTAAGTTTTGGAATAAGCAAAGACTAGAAGCAGGGAGACTGGGTTAGGAGGCTGCTGTTGTGAATAGATAATAAAAAGTGGAGGGGAGTGTGTAGGACTAGAAAGAAGGAATCTTCTGGGAGAAAAACTATAGGCTAAAAAACACGTGGTACTAAACATTTCTAGGGAAATCTTTGAACTTCAATGGTCTACTAAAGGCTTGGGAACTCTTTGAAATTGTGTCATGTATACTGGATAATCCTTCATAGGCACCGCTATGACTAATCTCATCTCTTTTGTTTTTACAGCTTTATTATCAAGTCCTCAACTTTGGGATGATTGTCTCCTCAGCTTTAATGATCTGGAAAGGACTCATGGTAGTAACTGGAAGTGAAAGCCCAATTGTAGTGGTGCTCAGGTAAAAGTTCTTTTTCTTTCTTTTTTTTAAAGTCTGGAGTTGCATTGAACTAATAGTCTTACTGGAGAAAAAAAAACAACAAAAGTTTTAGATAACTTAACACATATTTCCCTCCTTTGGGAGCCTGTCTCTGTTCCTACTGATAGCCTAGCTGAAAGTTAATAGCTAGTAATGACTTGTTAGAAATTGCAGCCTTGATAGCTGACCTCTTCAGAGCCCCAGAGGTCCTGTGTGTCTTTTCTTTATATAGCTTGCTGCTTTGTTGCATTTTAAAGTAAGTCTTTAAGAATAGTCTCCAAGAGGCTATGTAGCAAAGGTAGGATTCTAAGGTGCTTCTTAGTTTACTATTTCAGATTTATTCCTCTCCATTTTTAATTACTGTCTCCTAAAAGTGTTGTTTTTATGGAACTCTTAATTAAAATGTTTCATAGTGCTTTATTGTCAATAGACTCTCTTCTTCCTATTTCCCTTATTTAAAAATTAATATTATATCTGTCCTCAGCTCCCTCAGACTCTCTAATTGTTTGGACTAGGGAATCTTACTTAGATCTTTGTGAATTAAGAGCTTTTGGTCAGTCCGTTTCCATTTTCAGTCATAATGATTTCAGTAATAATCCATGTTCTTTATGAAACCCAGCACTGCCTTGAAATGGTTATGTAGGAATCATAGGATGACAGATTTAGAATTGGAAGGTACCTTAAAAGTCATTTAGTCCAAACTCCTCATTTTAAAAATTAGAAAACTAAAGTATACCTGGTCTCTCTGAGCTCATGTAGGTAGTAAGTGGCAGAGGAAAGATTTGAACTTGCCTTTGCCAGTTCAAAATTTATCCCCCTTACCACCCTACATCACCGGGTGTGGACCCAAGTCTGCTATTTATTCAGAATTTTTCCTCTAGACTATTTCCTTTATGATCTTTTTTTTATTATCCCCATTTTTTTCTTTTTTTAATCTTTATTTTTTTAACTTTTGTTTATTTTTAGTTTACATCGTTCATTTCCATGAGATTTTGATTTACAAATTTTCCCCCAGTCTTTACCCGACCCACGACCCTCCTTTATGATCTTAAGCATGCATCCTATGATTAGGCAATGTAAAAACAAAAGATATTACTAAAAATCTCATATGTGTGTATAATATGTTACTGATATCTTTCGGTTTTGTATTGCCTAAATTTCCCCCTATATCCTTCCTTCTAATTCCTACTAGAAAGCCAGTGCTTACAACAAGGAATTTTTTTTTTAAGGTGGGAAGAGGAGGAAAAAAATTCAACCAAACCAATTCCATATAAAAAAAATCTCTACATTATATGCAATTATCCGCACTGCCAAGATGGTGGCGAGGTTTGTCTTCTTATGTCTCTTCTTTGGGGCAAAGCTTGTCCTTTGTAATTTTGAAATACTTCGTTTCGATTGTCTTGTGGTGATTGCTCTTTCCATTTACGTTGTTGTACTCATGGTGTGTACGGTACTGTTTTCCTGGCTCTACCTACTTCACTTTACGTAAATTTGTGAAGTCTTTCTGTACTTCTCCATATTCATTATATATGTTGTTTCTTAGAGCACAGTAATATTCAGTTATGTTCACGTCCCACACTTTGTTGAACCATTGCCCAATTGATGGACTTCTGTTTCATTTTTAGTTGTTTGCTACCACAAAGAGTGCTGCTATAAATAGTTCGTTGTATGTGGAGTCTTTCTTTTGTCAGTAACCTCCTTGGGGTATGAAGGCAATATATATTTTTATAATGAAGTTCTTTTATTTTATCTATGTTGTATACTACAATTTTGGCCCTCATGGTTGCTAGGAAGCAGAAGTTTCCAATAGATTGCTAGGTTCTTAGTTGTCCATTTGAGTTCTGCCTTCTTAGTTGTGACCTTTACTGATTTGAAGTAAAATTGGATAGAATTATTAAAGGTTTAAGAATTTGTATATAGATTTAACAAAAGGGAGAAAAAGAATTGAATAAAATAGAAGTATTAAGTTTGCAAGTAGTACATACTCTGGAAATGAGAAGAAAAGGGGGTGAAGGCACAGAAACTTCTTTGTAGAGAGGTAACCCCAGATTTTGTGGCTTCTAGGACTATTTCAGTTGTGGTGCCTGCTGTGAAACTCTCACATCTTCCATTGTCTCTCCCTCCTTTCCAAATGTATGTTGCCCTTCTATATGACCAAACTATTGTACAATGTGAAAGTATTTGCAGATCCTATACATGATTGCACGCCACCATGGGGTGGGGGAGGGAGGGGAGAAAATCTGAAACTCAAGTGATTGTGGAACTGAATCTTGTAAATTAAAAGTAAATGAGTAAATAAAAAAAATTAAAAAAAAAAAACAAATGCATGTTGCCCTGAGAGTAATTCTTTTTGACTGACTGTGGACTAAGTATTATTTGTCAAGAGAGTAGGGAACAAACTAGTCAGCAGAGACCAAAACACATGAACAGAAATGGAAAAAAGGAAGGTGTCTGAGACACTGGATCATACTGCTTTACTTTTTATTTGTATTCCTGTCAAATTCTGTAGCAATGTTACTGTCACTTACAATTTTGCCTTTGAATATGTGGATAATCTGGCAGATTGCTTCAAATACTTCCTTTCTTTTTGGAGCCAAGTCAGAAAGTTGTCAGTCAAGAAGATTGACAGTTCTTTCTCCTATGTTCTTTCTTGTTTCTCCAAAACACAATTCATCTTATGTATTCTTCTAGAACTATTTTCTCCTCTATCCCTGCCTGATTGTGTGGAGGGCTTCCAGTCATTCCCCCCCTCCATTCCATCCTCCCAAGTTCTCAGTCTCAAGAGTCATGGCTGACTCTTCCATCTCTCTCACTCTCCATCCTAATTATTTGCCAAGTTTGTTGATTCTACCTCCACAACATCTCAGATATCTGCCCCATGACACTATCCTAGTCCAGACCATTATTACATCTTATCTGGATTATTATAATAGTTTCCTAATTGGTCTCCCTGCTATTAGTCTCTCCCTCTTCTAATCTGTCCTTCACAGAGCTGCCAGAATAGTCTTCATAAAGCACAGTCTGACCATTTCTACTCCCTACCTTGAGAAATCTTTAATGGCTCCCAGATTGCCTCGACCAGAATTTTTTTTTTAAGCCTCAACCTGGCATTTAACATACTTTAGAGTCTAGCTCCAACCCGTCTATTTAGACTTATTTCATATTACTTGTTTTTATATCCCTGCAAGACATTTACATAACAAATTCTTGTTGATTAATATTATTCCCCTTCATTTACTCCACATTACCACTAAGCTAACCTACTAGCTATTCCCCAACTCACAAATCCATCTTTCATATCCATGATTTTCCTCAGGCCAAACCCTGACCCTTGCCTTGGCTGTTCTCCTCATCTCTGCCTCTTAGGATCCTTGTCTTGTATTGAGGTTCAGCAAAAATTCCGCCTTTTCCATGAAGTCTTCCCTGATCCCCCCCACTCGTTAGGGTTCTCTCCCTTCTTAGACTACCTTGTGTTTATTCATATGTGTATATGGTAGGCCCAGTAGAATAGAAGTTTGTTAGAAGCAGGGACAGTGTCATCTTTGGTTTTGTATCTTTTCACAGAGCATATTGCACATAATAGTATAAATACACATAGTATAGTTAATGTTCGTTGAGTTGAATTATAACAGTGAACTGAGCTATATCTTAATTATGTGTTTTGGACTTACAGTGGTCTGCTTGTCATTAATGTACAGGAAATATAAAAATCTATTTCCATAGCAGGTTTCCTTACATTGTTGTTTTTAGAAATTATTTGGGAGCAGCTAGGTGGTGCAGTGAGTAGAGCACTGGCCCTGGAGTCAGGAGGACCTGAGTTCAAATCTGGCCTCAGACACTTAACATTTACTAGCCATGTGACTTTGGGCAAGTCACTTAACCCCAATTGCCCTGCCCTCCCCCCTCCAAAAAGCAAAAATAAAAAAGTAATTATTTGGGGGAAACCTGTCATGATCCTGTCCAGCTTTTCTTCTAAGCTAGGTATAAACCAGATTTGGAATGATTCCTACAAGTAGTTTAATCTGGCCTGTATCAGTGGTGTCAAAGTCAAATGGAAATGGGGCTACTAAACCATACATAAGGATCCCTGTGGGCCACATATGGACTTAGAGAAACGTGCGTGTTTCTATATTTCCTTTTTTTATTACTTTATCAACACATTAAAGTCATATAGAAACTACATTTTTATCTGGTTTGGGACACACTTGGGAGTGTTGGAGGCAGCATGCAGCCTGTGGCTACATGTCTGACACCTCCATTCTACAAGATGCTGAGTAAATGGTTGTCCAGTCCCTGCTTAAACAGGGTCCCTGTCTACCTTATGAGGTAGCACGTTCTGTTTTTGAACAGTTCTTATTCTTAGGAAGTTCTTCCTTAGTTAAACTGAAATATGGCGCTGTAACTTCTGCCTCGTGGTTCTATGTCTGCATTCTGGAACCACAGAGAATAATTTAATATTTCTTCCATTTTGCAGTCCTTCAGATATATTTCCCTGTTAAATCATTATGTCCTCAAGTCAAACATCTTTATTTTTTTCAACTTATCTGCCATATATACTTTTGGTCCCCTTGCAATCTTGGTTATCTTCCACTGGATATATTACAGTTTATCATTGCCCCTTATTTGGTACTCAGAATTGAGCACATTATCCGGATATCATCTACTTAGAATATAAATGCTCTCTTGTTCTGGACATTATTCTTCTACTAATGTAGCCAGCCTAGGATCAAATTAGCTTTTTTGGCAGATCTATCTCACTATTGCCTCTAATTTAGCATGGAGTCAATAAGGACTCCTAAGTCTTTTTATATGTGAACTGCTATCTAGCCATATCTTTTTGCAAATTGTTTTTAAGTTTTAAGTACCAAGCTTTACATTTATCCTTATTAAATGAACTCTTGTTAGAGACAGTCTATTAAGTCCGCTGAGTCTTTTATCTCCTGAATCTTTTGTCCCCCATATTAGCTGTCCCTTTCAGCTTTGTCATCTGTAACTTTGATCTGCATGCCAAATGGATCTTCCCAAGACACTGCCAAAAATGTCAAACAAACAGAACGGAGCCAGATAGTTCACTTTTCCATTCTTTCAGTCCATTAATTTGACCTGTTATGATTCCATCTAACAGCATTGTCAGCCAGCCCATGTTTCTCCACTTTTCCTATAAGGGAATCATAAGAAATGTTAAGTTGACTTGCTGAAATTTAGATATACTGTGTCTTAACAGATTTTCCTGTTCTACCAGTTTGGTAACCCTGTCAAAAAGGGAAAGGAGTTTACATTGACATTACTTGTTCTTAAGATGAACCCATACTGTTTTCTTGCTACTACTTTACTTTTAACACTCAATTATGGAATTCTTCTGAGAATGAATATTAAATTCACAAGCTTATAGTGTGTGAAAATCTATCTTCTAACCATTTTTGAAGATTGGGACATTTATCCATCCCCTCTTTTCATCATTTGTAGATTACTAGTGTTGGCACATGGATTACTTCTGTAGTTTTTTCAGCACCCTTTAATGTAATTCATCTCAGTTGCCTCGCCTGTCTTGAACATTAATTTCTTTTACAAATCAGAAGATCATTCTCCTTGGCAGAATATAGAAACAGAATAGGAGTGGAATTAGTTCTTTCTCATTGATGAGTTGGACTTAGGCTTTCCTTGTTTTTTTCCTTCAAACATTGCTTTTATAAAACCCTTTTTGTTCTTAACATTTTCTGTAAGTCTTAACTCGTTCTTGTTTTTAGTCTTCTTAACATTATTCAAGTGCCTTGACTTGGTGTCAATCATTTGTAGTTGTCCTTGGTTATGTAAATTGCTTCCATAATTTGTGTACATCCTTTTAAAATTAGGGCTCCAGAGAAGTCCCTGTGCAACCACATCTGTTTCCTTTACTGTCCTCCTTCCCCCATTCCTTCCTCTTTGGGAATCATGCCATCAGAGTTTCATTCTTATCAGTCTCCTTTTCCTGTCCCCCTTGAGCAATTGTTTTTTCTTTTAAAACTGGAGCTCTTCACCTGGGGTCTATAAAATAAATACACACACACATAATACCTCTGTACCCACACACATATACATACATACTTAAATCTATTGCTTTCTTTTGTAATTCTGTGTATTTCCTTTTGAAAATGTCATTCTGACAAGGAATCTCTTGATTTCACCAGACTACCAAAGGTGTTCATGACATGAAAGGTTAATTCCTGGGCGGTCTTAAAAATAATTAATTAATTAGTTGCTCATTTTTCTTTTTCGTCATTCACTTCCATAAGATTTTGAGTTCTAAATTTTCTTCCCCTCCCCAAGAGAGCATGCAGTCTGATATAGGCTCTACATATATGTTCATATTAAGCTTATTTTCTCATTAGTCATGTTATAAAGAAGAATTAGAACCAATGGGAGGAGCTACAAGAAAGAAGAAACAAAAAGAGAGAGAGCAAATAGTAAGCTTTGATCTGCATTCAGACTCCATAGTTCTTCTTCTGGATATGGAAAGCATTTTCTATCATGAATCTTTCGAAGTTGTCTTAGATCTTTATATTGCTGAGAAGAGCTAAGTCTATCAAAGTTAGTCATTCCACAGTGTCGTTACAATGTGTACAGTGTTCTCCTGGTTCTACTTACTTCACTCAGCATCAGTTCATGTAGGTCTTTCCAGATTTTTCTGAAATCTGCCCAGTCATCATTTCTTATGGAACAATGGTATTCCATTACATTTATATACAATAACTTGTTCAGCCATTCCTCAATTGATGGGCATCTCCTCAGTTTCCAATTCTTGTCCACCACAAAAAGAGCTGCTATAAATATTTTTGTACTTGTGGGTCCTTTTCCCGTTTTTATGATCTTTTTAGGATACGGACCTAGAAGTGATAAAGAATTCCAGTTTTAGAGTCAGGCCATTGTACCAGATCTGTTTTTGCCCTGAACTTTTTGCAATCTGCTTTCTTAAACTTTAAGGTATAATTTGGACTATGTCTGGAGCCCCTCTTCTTGGTAATCACAATTCTAACTCAACAAGGTCACATTCTCCCTCAATTCCCCTTAATCCCCATAACCAACTAGTTCTTTATTGTAGGTGAGAATTAGATCCAATCAGCAGTTCTTCTTGTTGCAGTTTCTTTCTTTTGAAAAATGAAATTGTCGGGGGGCAGAGCGAAGATGGCGGTGTAGAAGCAGGAACATATCGCAGCTCTCACATAGCCACCCCAAAATACCCATAAAATAGGACTCTAAACCAATCCTGGAACTCCAAAACGCACACAAAGATACTTCCCACTAAAGTCAGCTCGGCTACGAGGAACCATATCAGCAC
>CM053582.1:487733894-487770050 GCA_028627135.1 Pseudochirops cupreus
TATGTATATATTTTTGACATATAATCCTACATTGATTTTTTTCTGTCAGATCTGTTTCTTTTGAATAAGCTATGCTATTCCATTGCCTGTTCTGGTTGTGAGTCTTATCCCCCATTAAGTCTTAGTCATACAAGGTTATATTTTTCTGCTAGTGTTAAAAATTCCTGTTTACTTTTTTACATTATCCATTTGCTCTATTTTGGTATATAGACATGTAAGGCCTTAAAGTTTACATTACACCTTGCATTTATTATCTCATTTGCTCCTCATAACAGTCCTGAAGAGAGGTGCAATTATTCCATTTTACCAGCGAGGGAACTGAGACTAACAAAAGTTAAAAGATTTGCCCAGAGTCACAAAGCTGGTAAGTTGCTAAGGCAGGATTTGAACTCAGGTTTTCCTAATTCCATTTCAGTACCTTATTCCAGTTACTTTCTATAAATTACTGAGCATATTCTCTACCATTACTCTTTATTCTTTGTTATATCTGTTGCCATCCAACAGTTACAGTTATATGGAAGTATTTGTTTCTATATGTAATAGTTATAGAGAGAGAGATTTGTCTTTCTCTTCCTTTTTAGCTTAAACCTTTCTTGATGAGATCAGCAAGTCTCCATCAAGTGACAGTTTCTTTGACCCTGGCCAAGATTCTATCACTCTGTTGTTTTAACACAGATAAGAGAATAAAATCCTTTTCTTTTGTTTAACAACTATTTATTCCCAATATCCTTCTTTCCCTTTCCAAAGAGAAAAGTTGATTAATGCTTCAATTCTGGTACCCTCCTCCACCCCCACTCCTCAAGTTTTTTACCAAGAACTTTATAATCCCTAAATATTCCTTCTAGCTTTCTGATGCTATCCTCATTCTAACATGTATTGAAGAAGTAGTGGTTGGCAGGTTTGATACATCTCAGTTACATCTAGGCTGTATCTTCTCAGAAGATAGCATATCTTTTGTTGTGTCATATATACATATGGCTGCCTCTGTGCCCTGTACCCTGTAGCAGGCAAATCTCACTTTCCCTTTGGGTTCCCTGAAACCTTCCACTACTAATTTCTTTTATGGTTCAGTCCTGGGTTAGTACATCTTGGTTCCAGTGAATACTCCTTGCTGTTCTTTGGAGCACGGGATGCCTTTTCCTCAGAAGGTCCAGGTCTACCTTCTTTGAGAAGAACCTCATGACTTTATATAGTGGTAATCTTCAGGGTTTCAGGTTTTCTAGCGTCTGCATCGTCCTTCTGTGACACATTCTTCTATCATACAATTAAATGACATTGGTTTAATTTTCTTCCACCTCCTATCTAGGAATATCTTCCTGGTTTGTTTGGTTTCTTTTTATTATTTCTTCTAGGCAGTCTATATAAATTCTTCATTTTTTTCTTTTAGGCAAGAATAAAGTGTCATGTTCAAACCCTTTTGCTTTTTCCTTTAGCAAGCTCACCAAAATGCATTTAAAATACATATAGAGGTGGTGATTGTCACCAGCAGGAATACATACAGAGCACAGTCACAACAAATGACCTGAAATAACACCCTGGGATAGGGGCCTGAGCCCAAGTTCTCTAGTGGACTCACATCCTCTGTGGATGTTCTGATGATTCCCACAACTGCCTGTGCCCTTAATATGTGCTTGTCACTCACAGACGGCTCTTAGGGCCAGCCTATTCCACCAGCCCTTCTCAGATATTCATGTTATCTACCTTCGGTTCAGCTTCCACATCCTGTAACACACTATATGCCAATAGTTTAATTCAGAAAACAGTTAGTGCTTACTTTGTGCAAGACATCCTACACTGTCTCTGTCTGTCAGGGGGCTTATCTTCTATGGGAAAGACGCTCCCCCCGCCCTTCACCTCTCCCACAATCAAATCCAGAAATCATGTAATGGAATATTTCATGGAACCTGTCCATTTGCTTCCTCCTGAATTAATAGCCATGTAAGAATCCCTTATCTTAAGTATTTTAAATGCATAATTTTTTAAAAGCTTTACAGTCTAAAATGTTTTCATTTTTCAGGTAAAAACAGTTATTTCCTCCTACTTTTCTAATGTTTTTCTCCTTAAACCTTTTTAGCTCTAAGGGGTAGAAATAAGAAGTGAAAACCAGTAAAGCAGAACTAAAAGTCTCCAAGGTCTGCTCTAAAAGTGTGGACCGTTCCATTTTGGGTGTAAAATGTAGCTTGTCCAGAGCCTGATTAATGAGTCAGATAAACTTTAACAAACACATTTAAAAAGACCATGATATCCTTTTAAGTTAAACCAGAGATTTATTTGATGCAGTGAATGTTTGTTCAGTGTTTACTTAACTGAGCTAGTATTTTGCAGGGAAGTCACTGCAGTGAAGGAAAAAGGGGACCAGATGGAAGTGAAAGGGGAAGTAGGGTGTCACATTGTCAAGAAGCAAAACCATTTCCCCCACATGGTAGTGTGGAAAGTTATACATAGCAAATGAGGAGGCCGGGGCTTCTGTTTGTGGGCATGTCAAATTTCCTCCTGAATTTGGTTCCCTCTCTCTCTACTTGATCCCTCCTCGCCTGGACAGATCTGCTGCCACTTCAACTTTGACCTTACGATACTAGAGGGAAGACTTAGGAGCTTTAAAATATTTTTGCTAATGAGATACCAATCCATAGGGAGGATCTAAAAATAGAATTTATTTATCAGTACTGAAGAAAACTAAGGATATTAGAAATTTTACCTGGACATTTAGGTTAAGGGAGTGGTCAACAAGCAGAAGTTCTCTCTATGGAATTGAATTCTGTTAATACCTAGCACTGCCTTTTGAAGTACATTTGTAATGACCTGAAAATCCACTCCTGTCATCATAATTCATAGGCAAATTCATAGAATGTCTTGAGTAACCAATAAAGAATCATTTGCATGGAATAACTGAAAATCCAGTTCCTTCTCTTACTAATCTGTTTTTTTCCACCTTCTCTATTCTTCAGCTCCTGTTCATTTTTGCCCACCTTTGTGCTTCTTTGCAAAACAGGGACAAAGAGATAATAAAGATGTAATTTCTTAAGTGAGCTGCTCTTTGCCTTGATGAGTACTTGAGTTAAACCCATAAGATCATCTTAGCCATATCTTCCTAATTGGCAGTAAGAGATGATCCAGTGCTCATTTGAATACCAGAATAGGTCTAGTGATTTTCAGATGTAATAAGAGCAGTGTTTTTAAAGTTCATTCTTTCTTTTCCTACTGTGTTATTCATTTGAAATTTAGAAAGGTTGAGAAATTAGTAACGTGCCATTTTCAAGATATAAGAAAGCTCCAAATAATAGTGCTTGAAATAGGCTAGTTTGAATGAGGACTAATAATGTAACAAACCTTTAGTGTAAAACTCATTAGATGGGAGCCAGAGGAAGCTATATTTTAAGCCCAAGCCATGTTTAATCAAATGATTACATTTGTAATTATAGAGGATGAATATTCCAAAGATGTTCTGCTGAATTTCATGTCATTTAATTTTGAAATATGTTTAAGCTCAGCTAAGTATTTCTTTTTGCTAATGATATTGCTCTTTTTTTCCCTAGTGGAAGCATGGAACCTGCATTTCACAGAGGGGATCTTCTCTTTTTAACCAATCGAATTGAAGATCCCATAAGAGTAGGAGAGATTGTTGTCTTTAAGATAGAAGGAAGGGAAATTCCAATTGTTCACCGAGTCTTGAAAATTCATGAAAGGTATGTGCAAAGCATGGATGCTTGGATTATTCAAGTATTTTCAGTGTCTTTTGTGGTATTGGATTTTATTTTCCCAGAATCATAAAATTGGAAGGTACTACAAAGACCATCTTGTCAAACTTGAGCAAGAATCCACACCCTAATCCACTTTATCCACTTTTCTCTTGAGGATTTTTCAGGAAGTCCACTACCCACTCCCCTTTTCTATAGTGCCCATTGTTATGTTTTCCCTTACATTTAGCATCATCCTGCCTTTCTACAATTTCTGTTCATCGTCTTTAGTTTTGCCAGGATCCAAAAGAATAAATCACATCCCCTCCTTTTGTCTGGTGGTTTTCGGTACCACCTTCCTCCACCGGCCCTATTCTACAGGATCTAGCAGCCAGCCCTTCACCATTCTCAGTGCCTTCCTCTTGATGACTCTTTCCTCAGGTCATCAATGTCCTTCCTAAAATACGAAGTCCAGAATTGAGCACAGTACTCCAGATATGACATGACTAGGGCAGAAATTACACATATACCTCCCTAGTCCTGGATGCTGCTTCTTACTGAACCTTCAGCTCACATTAGCTTTCTGATGGCCATATCACACTTTAGCTTGCAGTCCACTTAAGCCCCCCAATCTTTTCAGATTATCTCTTTACCTCCTTGCTTGCTGATTTTCACAAGTACACCAGAATCTAGCTAGATGAGGTGTCAGCAGCCCTTCCAGTACCTAGCACAGTGCTTTGCACATAGTAGATGCTTTTAAAATGTCTGTTATAGGGAGAAGAGCCATATTTTGTAATATTCTTAGCCTATAGCTCTTTGAAGAGTAGTGGTATAAATATGTGTTCTTAAATATCTTTGTATTTCAGCCTTGCCTCTTGAACACTTCAGTAACATGAGTTTAACTTATTGTATCATATTGGAAATGGAAAGCAGGGAAAACCTAGCTCTGGGAAGATAAGATATGTGAGTTAGCCAGGGGAGAGGTAAAGAAAGTATAACAGTAGGGGTGGGGAAGGATTTCTGAAGCAGGGGGAGTGACTAAGGAGAGGATTTTCAAGTGGGCATCCCCAGGGCAGGGGAGGGGGGCCTGGCCTTGAGCTCATTGGTAGGGTGAGGGGAGGATCCAGAATTCACTTACTTCCAAATCTGCCCTTCATAGTGTGTAATGTGTTTGAGTATTAATGAGATGAATCAGCACACAAGTACGGACTCTTCATTTATTTTGGCTAAGAGAGCCTTGGGTATGTACTTAGTTACTGACCCCTGAACTACACGGAAAAACTGGATTTGATTAGGAGGAGGGAAGGGAGGAGATAAAAGTTCTGTCAAGTGACAAACACTGATTTCATATATAGCCTTCAGATATTGTGGGATGAGGCTGTCCTGCCCTTTCAAAGAATTGACAGAAAACTTTCTCCAAAAGGCCCCTAGAAGGATAGGGTGGGGTGAATTCTCAGCTCTTCAGCCCAAGCTGAATATGAATTATTGCGTCATCAGACTCCCCCTTCCAGGATTTTGGCACCCTCCTGCCAAGTTAGTCAACACACAGGTGGAGTACAAACAACACCCACCCACACAGCTGCAGCTGTGTCCTTCCCTTCTTGCTGCAAGCTTACAAGAGTCAATTCTTCCCTTACTGTTAATCTTATTCAGCCCAAAGGCAGCAGTTAAGGCCAGTCTTATTTGCTCCTGGAATGGTAACTACTGTCTCTTCTCCTTAAACACCCTGGCTAATTGCCACCTCTATACTTTAGATTAAATGGTGGCATAGTTGCTCCAGAAGTAGCTTCTCTTGCTGCCTGTCTGCTCCAGGGTACTTGATTTCCCATAGTTGTAGCCCCAGCACGAAAGCAGCATCCCAGGGGAATGGCCTGTGTCTTGTATAAAGTCCATCTGGTCCTTTCCCTGCCTCCACATGTAGCAACACCCCATCCTCCCTATTATACTGACAAAGAAATGGCTATTCAATTGATGATAATTTCTCAGTATTTTGTACAATTTCCTTGATTTAAGATGGACATCTTTTGTTTTAACATTCCCTAGATTTTTCCCTGTATCCTTTCCTTCCTCCTTTTCCTCCTTCTCCCTCATGAGAGCTATCCCTTATAACAAAGAATTTTCTTTCAAGAGGAAGAAGAAAAAAAAACTAAGTAAAACGACCAGAACATCCAAAAAATCTGATGTTCTATGCAATGTTCCACATCCAAGGAAAGAAGTGATTTCTTCTTTGGGGCCAGGCTCGTTCTTTGTAATTTCACGTCATTCGTTTAGATCAGTGGTTCTCAACCTTCTTCTCATAATGTTTTTAAATGCATAAAATGTAATACATAGGATTACAGAGGAAATCAGTCATATTGGTATCAAAATATTTTTTCAAGTTCATGTCCAGCCATTCTAGAGAACAATTTGGAACTATGTCCAAAGGGCTATAAAACTGTATACATGCCCTTTGACCTGGCAATACTGCTACAAGTTCTGTATCCCAAAGAGATCAAAGAACAAAATAATTATAGAAGCTCTTTTTGTGGTGACTTAAGAATTTGAAATTGAGGGGATGCCCATTGGTTGGGGAATGGATAGACAAATTATGGTATATGTTGTGATTTTATGCCATAAGAAATGACACAGGGGGATGGTTTTGGAAAAACTTGGGAAGACTTGTATGAAGTGATGCAAAGTGAAGGGAACAGAACCAGAAGAATATTGTATATAATAACAGCAGTATTATAATGATCAACTGTGAAAGGCTTAGCTGCTCTGATCTATACAAATGATTCAAGACAGTTCCAAAGGATTCACAATGAGAAATATTCTCCACCTCCAGTGAGAGAACGAATGAGCTCTGACTAGATTTAAGCATCCTTTTTTCACTTACTTATTTTTCTTGCTTTTTTTTCCAACATGGCTAATATAGAAATATGTGTTGTATGACTTAACATGTATAACTGATAGATATATTGCTTGTCTTCTCTGCAGGTGGGGAAGGGTCTAGAGGGAGGAAGAGATTTGGAACTCAAAATTTTCAAAAATGACTGTTTAGAAATTAGAAAAAGTAAAGACAAAATTAAAAAAAATTAAATCTAAGTTCCTGGACTCCAAGATCTACTTTAGGTTTTTTGCCTTTTTTTTTTTTTGAGGGCAATTGGGGTTAAGCAACTTGCCCAAGATCACACAGCTAGTAAGTGTTAAGTGTCTGAGGCTGGATTTGAACTCAGTTCCTCCTGACTCCAGGGCCGGTGCTCTGTTCACTGCGCCACCTAGCCGCTCCTACTTTAGTTTTTTTTTTAACATTTTGTGAGTATCTATAAATTTGGATTGTGCATCTGTTATCACTCGATCTCACCTAACAGGCCCATCTTTTCCAGTCTTCCAGGAAATAAATGATCCTCTTTTATGACACTTAATGCATGTAAGTCATCATTGGAAATATGCCATAGCCTATTTGTGCTCATTATTCATTTTTCCAAGGTAACTTATCATATAGCTTAAGTCCTCTATTCATTCCACCCCTAGGTTTTGGTCACTTATAATTTTGTATAATGCTATATATTGCAAAGTTGTTGTGATTAGTAATTTTAAAAGCTATTTGAGCCACGTCATCTTTGAGCCAAAAGAAAAAGTCATCTGATTGTCAGCTTCTGCTATGATTGTAACTTGTAGTCAGGAAGTAGAATCCTTGTGTGCCTAGTCCAGTCAACAGTGTAGTTTTGTAGTCTGTCCTCTATTTGAAATTGAGATAGGCACAAAAAAGCTACCTGATTAGGCAGCAGAAGAAGGAGGAACCTGGTGCTCTTAATCTGCACATAACAGGCTAACCTCTGCTTTTCTACTGCTGACCTAGAATGGAGCTGGGTAAATGTGAGAGAAGAAAAGCAAATTGGGAAGAGCTGGTTGGAAGAATTTTTTTAGAAGGATTAAATGTTGGAGACCTGGTATTTAGGTCTCCCAAGAAAATATTAAACACTAGTCTAATATTACTGGTGAAAATCCTGAAATTGAACTGATTTTGTTCCTTTTAAATTTGTATTTCATAGCCTTCACTGGACCTTCACTACTGCTGAACCATCCTTTCATTCTTTTGAAAGCAATCCTGCTTTTCATTCCCCAAAATAACTTTTCTTTTCTCCTTAAGCCCTTCCCCTGTCCTCCATATTCATCTGCAGAATACCTTGCCTCTCCTGTCTCACTAAGATTAACACTATGCATGCATCATGAGTTTTCTGTTTCCCACTCCACACACCTCACTCACTTAGTTCTTTACCTGTTCTCCACTCTTTATTGCTGTTAGTTCTCAGATGAAGAAATGAATGGTCCAGATTCTTGCCAAGGCTAACCTTTTAAATGTACCCTCAGTTCTATCCCCTTCTTGTTCCTGGAACCCTGAATTACCATTTTGTTCATCCCAGTAAGTCAGTTTTGCATTAAATTCGTCACATAGAGTTGTATGTGTTATCTTTTTTATCTCTTCATTAAATTGTTGGCTTCACGTGTGCTGGGACAACGTCTCAGTTTTTACTTGTTATGGTATTTTTTAGGTAGAGATTCAACAGGCTGTAGCTGAATGACTAATACTAACAATCTTGTACAGTGCTTTTCCATCATAAAGTACTTCATATATTTTTATCTCATTTGAATCTCACAGCAATCCTGTGAGATAGTTAAATCATATTATCCTCAATTTACAGGTAGGACAGCTGAGGCTCGGGGAGGTTCTAAGTTGGCCAGGACCACAGAGGGAAGCCAAGAATCAGTCTTGTGACGCATTGTATTATTTCACATTCATTGTGTTCTCTATCCTTTATCATGAAGCCTTTCTTAGATCTTATCTGTTGTTCCAGAAAGACTGTCATCTACTTGAAGAGCTAGAAATGGTTTAATTTTAAAAGAAAAAAAAAGCCCAGTCCATGCTTCAGCATTTTGTGAAGGATGTCCTAAGTTAACTGACAATCTGTCTTAAGTAACCCACTGAATGTTACAGTTTTTACTCTCAAGCTTTTCCCCTTGTTCCTACTAAGCTATTTCTGTAGTGCCTGTCTAAGGTAACTTTCTCCTGTGATTGGATGTTCTGGTGAGGAGTTTGGGGTGGCTTTCTTTGGCTGGTTGTAGGCTGCGTTGAGGAGGTCCTGTAGTGCTCTGGGGCTTGAGCTTGTTAACAGTGTCACTTACTGTCTGAATGGACCTCCCGATCCATCTTTCACTGGGGCTCTGTGCAGCATATCACCCATGTCCGTGTACAGCACGCCTTTGGTGATTATTGATAGATGATTGTTGAACAAACCTTGCTCTGTGGTGCCTCTCTCCCTAGCTTCCTTTAATCCCAGCCTTCCTCAAGGGAGCTTTCCTGATCTTTCCCTACTGGCTGTTAGTACCATTCCCTGGGTAAAGTTACATTCTATCTACCCTCTGTTTATCTTGTTTCTCTGATTTTTATATGTTGTCTCCCCTGTTAGAATCTAAGTTCCTTGAGGGTAGGAGCTCAAGG
The DNA here is from genome assembly GCA_028627135.1 of Pseudochirops cupreus. Classification (NCBI taxonomy): domain Eukaryota; kingdom Metazoa; phylum Chordata; class Mammalia; order Diprotodontia; family Pseudocheiridae; genus Pseudochirops; species Pseudochirops cupreus. The sequence goes on from CM053582.1 coordinate 487,743,054, forward strand.
CCTTTTTTTTTTTTTAACTGTTTTTATTTTTTTCTTGGTATTTCCAGTGCTTACTTTGCACAGTACCTGGCACTTAGGAACCACTCAGTAAATGCATATGGATTGATAGATATGAACTTAACATTTGCATCTTGTTCAGGGAGAATCTGTAAGGCTGTAAGACTGCATTTTGCTGTATAAATGCTTTTTTATAGTCAGCAAACAGTGGGATCTTGTTTTCTCTATGCTTTTTAGTCAGTTGTATGACTAAGTATGTGTTCTGCTCTATCTATTACAAAGCTTTTTGTTTTTCTTTTTGTTTTTTTCTCCAGTGGGGATGGAGGGTTTGGATGGGAGAAAAAATAGATGCTTGTTGATTGAAAAAAATTAACTTAAAGATGTATTCTGCCATAGAAAATAACTTGTGAAATATATGCAGTATTAATGAGCCATTGAGATCTTCCCTTAGCTATATTCTCATTGGCAATCCCTTGACTCTGTTTGGTATTTCTGGCCTTTTTGTACTGAGCTTTCACAAATACAACTTGGAGCACATTTTCCCATCTAGTTTTTAATCCAGTGCAGAGAATTCATTAAAAGTTAAGCTTACAGGAGATGTGATGGTCCAGTGATCATGCATTTTTGGTTCTAATTTGAGCTTTTACACTACTTTAGACTATGATAGCAGCCTAGTAGAGGAGATGGAATACTTCACTTTTCTCCATCTTGTTTTCCCTCCCTACAGACAGTGATGTTCTCTGCCTCCTCACTCTGACCCACCATCACTGAAAGGTGAAAGGCTAATCATAAATGCTTTGAGTTCCTCAGAATTTGATTGTATTAAATGTTTAGTAGTTATGTCAGTAAAAACCTGGACAAAGCTATGTGTAAATGCACCCTCATCCATCAATAGCTGATCTCCTATAAGGTGTGAAGTGAGTGCTTGAGTAGTTTACAATAAGAGCTCTTGCCCTGAGACGGTAATTACTCATTTCACTTACACAAAATACATCAGAGAAAGCTGATCTTCTGGTTTCAGACTAAAGAACAAAACTCCAAAAGTTTCACCTATAAGGTGAATGCTACTGTCCTGCTTGTTTCTTTAAGCGTTCTTTCTGTGTGAATTCTATACACTGCATATACTACGAAGGAGAGCTCTACCATAAGAACATTCAAGAGCTACTGTGTATTCCTCTCCCAGTAAAAAACCCCAATCCCTTTCCATGTCCCAGTTTTTGCCTTCCTGTAACTCACCTTATTTACTGCCTCTGTGGGGTGGGTGATATTTTTATTGCTGCAGCAACCTTAGTCATCTCTGTTGGATCCAGCCTTTTCTTGGCATCTGTCTGCTTTCACTCCCTACATATTTTCAGATGTTCTTCTTATCACCTCCCTTGAATAACCATCTCTGGATGATTTTTCTCTGTATTTATTTGCATTTTTATAAGTGGCATCACTTTTCCTTTCTGTGCCTGTTCGCACTTTTCTGTCTTTAGTGTTTGCAACACCTTCCAGTTTTGTTTTGTCTGCAGTTTTAACTCCTCCCAGAGAGCTAGCTTTTGATATGTAATCTCTAAGGTGAATAGTGGAAAAGGGATCTAAAGTCATATTTTTCCTCCCTGATATAACCAACTCCCTTGAACAAAATTCAGTAAAACTTTAGTCGAAAACAATAGTCTTGTATTTTCTGTTGAATTTAAAATTATTAGAATCATATCATATCTTTAACAGATTAAAACAGTCAGTTTTCAGATTGTGAGATAACTGTTAGTGCTCCTAACTTCAAACAAGCAGTTATTTTAGAAAAACTCCTAAACAACTTCATTTTAATATGTCTAAAATCTAGTTTTGATATTAGGAAATTATTTCAAAATATTTTTCAGCTATTAAACTCCATAGGAACGGTGACAAATGACAATGACATTTGTTTTCAAATGACAGATTTGATGTTATCATGCATACTTGCAGCCTGGTGATTTGAAATTTTCCTTTTATTTATAAGGCAAGATGGACACATCAAATTTTTGACCAAAGGAGACAATAATGCTGTTGATGATCGAGGGCTATATAAACAAGGACAGCTCTGGCTAGAGAAAAAGGATGTAGTAGGACGAGCAAGAGGGTAAGTAACACTTGGAGTTTGATAGGTTACTTAAAATATTTTGTAGAGTGTAAAGTACTACCCCAAGAAGGGCCTCTTCCTTGCCCCACCCCTTGGTGACTTTAAGAAAGCTGTGCCTCTTAGAGCACCCAAGAATTCCACCCCACTTTGCATATGAGGAAACTAGAATAAAGAGAAAGATACCAAGAATTAAAGAACAAAGAATCCTAGATGTGGCAAAATGTGCTCTCCCTCTCCAGGATATACTCTCAGCAACTGAAGGCTTCATCTCTTGATCACTGATTCTTCGTTTAAAAGGCATTTCTCAGAGCAGCTAGGTGGCACAGTGAATAGAGCATCTGCTCTGGAGTCAGGAAGACCTGAGTTCAAATCTGGCCTCAGACACTTACTAGCCATGGGACTTTGGGCAAGCCACTTAGCCCCAATTGCCCTGTCTTCCCCTCTCCAAAAAAGAAAAAAAAGAAAGCATTTCTCTTATTATTTTCCCTCAGACCATTTTAACCTTGATTGACAGATCAGCTAGTTTCATTCTGTAGAAGACTGGAAAAGACAGTGAAATGATGTTAAGCCAGTTTATCTCAAATTATATCAGGAGAAGAAGAGTACTATAGAAAGACAGGCTTCAAAAAACCATTCAAGTGGAGTAAGTTATCATTTTGCTAACCCTAATCTAACTATTTAACTATTTAGTTATAAAGTTACTAGCATCATATACCTAAAAGGGAGTACCTGCAGGACCTAATCAGATGGAGCCACACAGCACTTGGCTCTTGAAGATTTCTGCTCCTAAAGGGAAGCAGTGGGATAGGGAATATGTTCATTTTAAGTTTTTATCAATTTCCCAGCAGCAAGATTACCTTGTGTTTGCTAATAATAATGTTAAAATTTCCCTACATACCCCATGACAGTAGGAGGTAGATCAGAAATCTAAATCTGTAGGACAGAAAGGAAAGGCCTGTAAGAATAGTCAAATCTTACCATTTATAGCACTTTGGGGATTCTTTGGATCTTTCACCTCATTGGTGTGGACACTATCTCCAGTAGTTAAGCTCACAGGCCATCCATTCTTACTGGTGTAAGCCAACTTCTCATTGGCTTATGTCTAACTGCTAACACACTAGGAGGGCCTTCCTCTAGCTCTTATGACGCTTCTGCATGCTAGTGGAATAGGCAGCCATTGGTGGGTTGTCTCTTGCTCTTCCCCTTTTCAGTCAAGTCTCAGATGACATGCTTATACAGCTTCATTTATGCTATTTTTAAATTTGTCATGTATTGTTGCCTCCTCACAGCTGCCGCTTGCCATGATTAGTCATGGCCACCCAAAAAAGCCAGAGAAGGTGATACCATCTTTATAGGCATTCATGGTTGCAGATCTTTGGGCAGAGGGGTCACTGCAAGGATCAAGCAGAGAAAGCCTGTCACCGAATTCAGTTAGGTGACCACCAAGATATTAGAAAGAGCACAAGGGACAATCTCATGTCTGTCTTTTTACTGAAGATGTTGTAGTTCTTAGTCTCCATGATACACGGAAACATTTAGTGCCAAGCTGAAATCTTTGCTCTTCTTAAATTAGAGAGTTCTCTCAAAGCTGTTGCTTTTATGTGGGTGTTGAAATGAAGCAGAAGTGCAACAATAAGATGCCAGCAGTGTAATTGAATTATAGAGAGTAAGTGTTAAAAATACAGTAGCCCCTCTCCTCAGAGTCATGAATTTCTGACATTCCCAATGAGGAGCTATGCCAGCCTGCTCTCTCCCCAAGTATTACTCTGTTTGCCTGAGTCCCTCAAAGCCCTTTGCAGAAGGTGGGCGTTAAGAGGAAACAGATGATGTGTTGCCACAATGCTTGTTCCTTGCATTTTGCTCCTTGGTGGAGTGGTTATGTAAAGAAGAAAAATTGAAGGTGGAGCTGAAATTGGTGAGGCTTAGCTACCCCTCAAAAAAATCTCCAACTCACATATTCTAACAATTAAAAAGTTTTTTGTGTTATTAAGCTTCTCCTTTACAAATTAAACCTATCAATTTGGAACTCAAAACTTTTTTTAAAAAAGTTAGAAAATAGTTTTACATGTAATTGGGGAAAAAATCAAATATTATATATAAAAAATAATTAAACCTGTCATTCATCCACAAGTTATTGTAGATTAATGGTATAAATACCTTACCAAGATTCCTTATTCTTAAAATGAGAGTTTCTATTGAAGTGGGGTGGGAAGAGCAGCTAAGACCTGGTGTTGGGAAGACTGTATAACCTGAGAGCATTAGTGATACCTTGAGGAAGCTAAGAAAGGTACAGGTGGCAGGAGATAATATCAACTTGATGGCAGTTAGTGTATTACAGATCATTGTGCCCTTGGTGCCTTCTAAAGAAGGATGCCTGAGTTAATACAACAGGATTAGTTTGGAATATTGAAGACCTCCACTTCCCCAAATTTAGCCCATTATCCCCATTCCAGTCGTGACCTCAAAACCAAGAAAACCTGGAGGCAAGTTTTACTTTGGACACATACTGGTTGTGTGACCTTGGACAAGATACTGAATTCCTCGGTGCTCTAGGCCAGTAGTCTCCAACTCAAATAGAGAGGGAGCCACTAAGGGTGGCCTCTTGACTTAGAAAACCACGTGTTCTGTTATCTCTTTATTTTGTTAAACATTTCCTAATTACATTTTAATCTGGTTCCATTGAGAGTGTTTGGCACCTCTGTTGTAGGCAACTCTCTAAGACTATACATTGTAGGTAGACTAACATGCCCTTGGTACAGGGAGTTTTCTCATTCATAACTGGCATAGTTCCCTAGCCCAGGGACATCCCAGGTCTAGTCCCTGTATCCCAATTCCTGACCAGTCTCTCCAGTGTTACTAAATGTCTCCCTCACCTGCGCTTGGATGGGAGGAGAAAAGGAAGAAAACTTCCTTAGTCAAGAAGTGAGGTTGGTATATGATCTCTAAGGTCTCTTCTAGTTTTAAAGTTTATCCCATGTTTTATTAATGCAGAATTTGTTGTTAATTTCCTCCTTTGCTTATCTTGAAATTACTTTTCTTCTTGTCTTATCCCCTGATTTCAGGTAGGATAGCATAACCCCATTTTGAGCCCAGAGTTGTCATCTTTTTAAATCTAGTGAAGAAGGATCCTTCTTTTCCCTCATTAACTTGTTCTAGTGTCTTTCAGATGGAAAGTATTTCCATGTTACCCCTGCTGTGATTTTAAATCTCTTTCCTTTTCTATCTTTAGATTTACATATTTTTTCCAATAAAAGCACAAAATATAGCATAAATGTCCAGAAGTGAAAGCAGTGGAAATCAGCTTGTCTGCTGGAAATAGTTCAGAGTCTTCTATGCCCTACCTGTGCTTTGCAGGCCAAACTTTTACACTGAGATTTCTTCCTTTTGCCGTTGTCATCACCCTAGTCCAAGTTTGTCATGACTGACTCTGCTTATGACTGAATGGACATTAATCTCCTGAGTGTTTCTCTTTCTCCTTTCCACTCCATCCTGCATACTGTGGCCAGATTAATCTTCTTAAAACAGTACTTTGCACAGTGACCAAAAATCAATAAATATTTAATAGGGACCTACTATGTGGTAGGTGCTGGTAATACAAGTACAAAGAGAAAAACGGTCTGTACTCACAAGTTTACATCCTAATGGAGGAGACGAGTACTTGTATGCATCCATGTGTACATACACATATGTGGACAGGTGAGTGGGTGAAGAGAAGGACTCTGAGGTAGAGGGAAGGAAGGAACACATCCCAGGTATATGTATAGGAATATATATTCTCAGATTGGAAGTGCGGAGGCACGAAGATGAGATGGAGTATCATCTGTAAGGAGCAGAGGTTTGTTTAGCTGGGTTGCAGAATGCAGGGAGGAAAAGATGGAGGGTAGCATCCAGTGAGGCTGGAAAGATGAGTTGGGGCTTGGTTTTCTAGGGCTTTAAAAACCAAACCGAACGGTTTTGTATTTTATTGTAGATGCAGTAGGAAGCAACAGAAATCACATGGTCAGACCAGTGCTTAAGGAAAAATTACTTTGGTAGCAGTTTGTAGTAGAAATTTGAGGCAGGGAGACCAGTTAGGAGGCTGTTACAATAATCTAGTTGAGAGGGATCGGGGGTCTAAATTAAGGTGGTTGCTGTATGAACAGAGCGTCCTGTACAATAGATAATATGGAGGTAGAAAGGACAAGATTTGGTAACTGATTGACCATTTGGTTTGAGGGAGAGTAATGAGTCCAGGATAATACCAGATTGATAAACCTGAGACACTGGAAGCCTGGGACTGCCTGGGATAGAAAGAGGGAAGTTTGGAGAAGGAGAGACTTTAAGGGGAAAGTTAGTAAGTTCAGTTTTAGACATAGCAAGTTCTGAAAAGGCCATTTTGAAATGTTTGAAAGGTGATCAGTTATGTCAGATTGAAGTTCAAGGGAGAGCGTATGGCTCAATATATAGATCTGGGAGTCGTTGGCGTAGATATAATTGTGAAACTTGTGCTGCAGCAGATAAAATATTGAATAGTCAGTGGTGGAAGAATCATAAGAAAGCAGATATACTAGTGTAATTGGAGCTGTGAATTGGACCAACCATTCTGGAAAAGAATTTCAAATTATGCAAGAAGAGTTTTACTAAATTGTTACACCTTTTGACTCTGTGACCTCACTATGTATATGTGACCTCACTCTATATATATATATATATATATATATATATATATACACATACATATATATATACATACATATATATATATATACACATATATATATATATATACACATACATATATATATACATACATATATATCACAAGTGGATCAAACATAAAGAAAGATCTTGGATATACTCAACTATTTGTAATAGAACTTTTTGTAGTAGCAAAAAAAAACTAGAAACAAAGATTGATTAGTGAATGACTAAACAAATTGTGGTATATGACCATAAGGGAATACTATTATGCCATAAGGAATTCAGAGAAACATGAGAAGACTGGTATGGATTGATTCGGAGTGAAACCAGCAGAGCTAGGATGGCAATATATACGATATTAAAATAATGTAAATGAAAAAGCACTAAACTGAGAGCAATTTTAGTGAACAGTGTTTGTCCCAGAGAAGAGAGGATAAAATGCCCTCCCCTAGTACTGGTAAAGAACCAAGGATTATAGCAGCAGGATGTTGCATACACTGTAAGACAGTTGACTTCTCAGGTGGGTTTTCTTAATTTTTTTCTCTGTCACATAAGGAGATTTTCAAGGCTGTAGGGGTTCATTTAGGGTTCAGCATATACCTCCTTGTCCTGTAAACCCTGTATATGTCCTGTTACCTCATCTAGATTTGAAAGCCTCTTAGGGCCTGGATGTGTATTCTTAGTTCCTTATACTGAGACATAGCAAATGTTTTCTTTGTTGATTGTTTTATGTGGGATATATTGTGATAAAATATGTTTTCTCTTAGATTTGTTCCATATATTGGAATTGTGACGATTCTTATGAATGACTATCCTAAATTTAAGGTAAGAAAGCACTTTACTGTTTACTTAGAAAATTAATACCTTGGTCTAATTTGGGGGATATACATATGTACATACTTACGTACACATACACACGTATATATATATATACATATATACGTGTGTATATATATATATATATATATATATATATATATATATATGAAAAATAATTACAATTGACAAAGAAAAATAATTGACCTATTGAATTTACTACATTCGAACAAAAATTGATCCCTGTCAATTAGTTGAAGTTTCTTGGCAGGGGGAAAACTAAATGTGGATCTATAGTCTGATTTTTGTTCCTTTGTCTGTTTATTTTCCAGTATGCAGTCCTCTTTTTACTGGGTTTATTTGTGCTGGTCCATCGGGAGTAAGCTGTCTGCCTTATAGCTCCTGAGGAAGATACTATGCTTTTTGTTGCAAAATGTTTGGAGTAGATCCCAGTCTGTGAAAAATGGAAGCAAAAAAAATGCAGATTTCAGTGCTTCTTGGTGAAATCGATGTGGATTAGTTTATGTTCCCACTACAAAGTGTGGGTGACTGTGTGGGTGGGCGCGTGTGTGTGCCTCTGGGCACACATAGGGAATTTCAGCCACAGGTTTTCATATGTTCTCATGTCACATTTTAGCGTTTTTGTACATCAATGAATTTTTTTATATTAAAAGGTTGAGCCAAAGCCCTCAGTGTTTGTATTTTGAAGCTAAGCTTCACTTCTAAAGTGCCTACAGAACTCTGTAAATAATGCTATAGCTCTGGATGAGTTTGAAACTGCCGTTCCTCTTGATAATAGGAATGGTGTATATATGGAGGTCATCATAAGTCTTAACTTTACAAAACTTTGAATAAAAGACTTTGCACATTGAAAACTTTATCCCTGACTTGTGTTTGTCGGGAAGAACTGTTAGAGTTTGCATTCTTGTACTGTTTTATGAAATTTTCAAGAGATTAGAAGGTTGGTTATAAACAGTCCGTTGGTTAAAGCATTTCCCCCAAAGTTTAGCTGCTGTATTTTCTACTGCTCTCCTTTGTGGAGCAAAAGGATCCACTTAACACTAAAGAAAACGTCATACAAATAAAATTGTTCACTAGATTATCTTCCAGTGTACGTATAACAGGCTTCCCTGAGGAGGCTCAGAACTGTCCACTAGCTTACACATATTTGTATTAGTCCTGTGGACTCATCAAAGCATTAGAGGCCTGAAGGCAGGTAGTGCCAGTGGCTGCTAGGTAGGTGCCTGCTTTTACCTACTCAGAGCTCTGGCCTTTGCCTTTCTCAGTCCAGTCTGCAAGACGAGAGCAGGTAGATGAGGTAGATGAGATGAGGTAGAGCAGGGAGGCTTTCTAATACGTTGTGACAGAGGAAGGGATTTTGGAGTGGGGAGGAAGCTTGAGGAAGTATAAGATCGCAGATTTTGGAGTTGAAAGGGATGTTAGAGATTATCTGCTCTTACTCCCTCATTTTATAGATAAGGAAACAGACCTAGAGAGGAGATTTGCCCAAGGTTGTCATGTGTCACAAATAGTAAATAGAGCCAGTATTTAAATTCAGGTCATTTGAATCAGTGTGATTCTAGGGCAAAACATCATCAGCCTACTCTGTTTTTTTAGTGAGAAATTTGAAAGCAGTGGACCAGTAATCTCAGCTCAAAAATACTTTGAATCATTTGTCCAAGAAGTTCAATGCTGGCAGTGAAAAGGCCATCTCTGCTGTAACTGCAGTGGATTGAGAATGGGAGGCGGACTAATCCATCCTCTTAAAGTACAGCGGTTATAGGGAACCACACCAGTAGAAATCCATTAACAAGAGGCTAGCCTTGGGCATGGGCTTTTAATGGCATCAGCAGAGCTTGGAAGTTGTAATTGACAAATAGTTGCCAATAAATGCATTTTTAAACTTGACTGTGAATCTCATACAGGTACTAGACACAATCTCCCATGAGCCCCTGGGTCAGCTGGTAGAACTAAAGAAGGCTCTCCTTCCCCAAGTAGAAGAACTTTGTGCTTCTCCCAGTGGATCAAAGACCCTAGCTAACCAAAGCTACTGATGAATCCCATATAATCCATCAGCGCTTTGGGTGGTGCCGTGGTGCTATGAATATGCTGGGTTCTGGCCTCGTTGACCCTGGATTAAACATTTAATGTCTCTGCATTTTATTCCTTACTTTTAAAATGAGGAAAATTAAGCCCTACCTCACAAAGATACCACAAGGATAAAATTTTTATGCTTGGCATCATTTCCCAATCTTGTATATCTCTCCACTGTCAGCCCCACTTTTAGGCAGAAAATCTCTCATTTATTTGCTCCGTCTGTTTTCTTCCATTGGTGTAGTTAGTAGTAGCAGAGCCAGTCTAAAGACCTGGTCAGGGCAGACAAAAGCACAGTGACCCAGTTTGCTGATAATGAGAGTTTTTAAGAAGGGCAGGAGGAGGGTGGGGTACAATTTCTGGCAAATACAACAGTTTTGTGGGTATAATTTCTACCAAGAACAGCTTAGTTGCATAATTTCCCTTTTCTCTTTTTCTGGTAGAAGTACTAAATAAATGCTATAGAAGGGGGTGGAAGGTGAAGGAAGAGAGGATTTTATGAGTAAATACAAGATGTTAAAAAAAGCTCTTGAAAACAAGACTACATTACAGCTTTAAGATGGTCGTTTAGCTAGGTGGTGCAATGGATAGAGGGCTGGGCTTGGAGTCAGGAAGACCCCAGTTCAAATCCTGCCTCAGACACTTTCTAGCTGTGTGACCCTGGGCAAGTCACTTAAGCTCTTTGCCTCACTTTCCTCATCCGTAAGATGGAGATAATAACAATACCTAGCTCTCAGGGTTGTTGCAAGAATCAAATGAGATTTAATAATTGTAGAGCGCTTAGCAAAGTGCCTGGCATAAAGGAAGTTCTCTATAAATGTTAACTTATTGTTATTATCAGGAAAATTGGAAGACTTGGGTAAAGTTTTTCTGGGCTGACATTTATTAAGAATAAAGGAAATGGCAGCAGAGCTAGAGAAACTTTAAAGGATAGTTTGACTTTAATGATTATCAGTCAGTTAATATTAAGTGCTTACTGTGTGCCAGGCTGTGTGCTGCCAAGTACTGGGGAGAGAGAAAGAAGTCAAAGGTAGTCCCTACCAGCAGGGTGTACGCGGTCCAGTGGAGGAGACAGTAAGGGAACGACTGTGCACAAACGAGCTCTAACCAGATGAACAGTCAATTAAAAGAGTTAAGTAGTCGGGAAAGGCTTCCTGTAGAAGGTGGGATTTTAGTTGGGACTTGAAGGCAGTAGGCAGAGAGGAGGAGAGAACATTCCGAGCTTGGGAGGTTGCCAAGAGAAAATGCCCAGAGCCTAGAGACGAAGTGTCTTGTTCATGGGACACCAAAGAGGTCAGTGTCACTGGATTGAAGAGTAGGTGGCAGGGAGTAAGGTTAAATATGAAGACTGGAAAGGTAGAAGGCGACTGGGTTATCAAGGACTTTGAACGCAAGCAGAGGATTTTGTATTTGATCATGGAGGCAATAGGGAACCACTGAATTTTGTTGAGAGACAGGGGTGGAATAGTCAGCACCTTCACTTTAAGAAAATCTCTTGGAGGGGCAACTAGGTGGCACAGTGAATAGAGCACTGGCCCTGGAGTCAGGAGGACCTGAGTTCAAATCTGGCTTCAGACACTTAACACAAAAACTAGCCGTGTGACCTTTGGCAAGTCACTTAACCCTAAAAGCAAAAATAAAATAAAAAATAAAAAAAAAATAAAATCTCTTTGGTGGCTAATTGGAGGATGGATTAGAGTGGGAAGAAACTTGAGATAGGCAGACCCAGCAGTGATCCAGGCACCAGAGTGGTAGCAGTATCACAGGAGAGAAGGGGGTGTATTTGAGAGATGTTGCAAAGGTGAAATCAATAGATTGGATTTAGGAGGTGAGAACTAGTGAGTTGATGACACCTAGGTTGCAAGCCTGAGGAACTGGGAAGATGACATTGCCCTCTGCAGTCGTAGGCAATATTGGGGGGAATGATAATTCAGTTTTGGACTTTTTGAGTTCAAGATGTCTATTGGACATTCGGTTGGAATTATCTGAAAGATAATTGGAGATGCAAGTCTGGAAGTCAGCTGAGAGATTAGGGCAAGATAGGCTGACTTAAGAATCAGTGGCATAGAGATAGTAATTAAATCCATGGGAGCTGATGAGATCACCAAGTGAAGTAGTACAAAAAGAGAGGAGAAGATGGTCCAGGACAGAACTCTGTGGGACACGGACTGTTAGAGGCCACAATCTGGAAGAGGAGAAAGAAGGAGCAGTCAGATAGGCAGGAGCAGAACCAGGAGAGAGAGGTGTCCTGAAAACCTAGAGGGGAGAGAGTATCAAGGAGAAGGAGGTGATCAACAGTGTCAAAGGCTGCAGAGAGGTCAAGGAGGATGTGGATTGAGAAAAGCCACTGATAACTTGAGAGAGCAGTTTCAGTGTTTGTATGTTCCTTGGGTGTTCATGGATCCAGGGATATAAAGGAGGGAGCTCAGAGGCCATGTCCCATCCTCTCCCTTTAACAGGAGTTAAACCCTGATCCTCTGACTCCAGAACCAGGGCTCTTCTTAGGATGCCACACACTGTTATTCCTCAGCAGTATCTACCCTCCGTCCTTCATCTATAACCTCCATAATGAAGACATTCATATTTCCATCTGCAGTCCTGCCTATGCTCTTTATTTTCAGCTCCACTTCTCTATTTGCCTCAAGCTCAATATGTCTAAAACAAAAAAATGTAATCACTACCACACTCCTCCAAAAAACAGAAATTCCCATTTATACCAGTGGTGCTAATTCAGTAACCAAAGCTTGAAACTTTGGATTGTTTGCTCTGCTCTGCCTCCCATGTCCAAGATAAAGTCTTTAGCTTAGCATTTAAGAGTATCCATTACCTGGGCCCTCCCTACCTCTCCAAACTTAGCTCCCATTGTTTCCCAGAACAAGCCGTCTCCCACTCCTGTTCTTCTGAATGTATTGTGTGCATTTCTGTCTATGTTTCTCATGTAAGAATGCCTTCTTCCTTCCCTTCTTCATCTTTGCTTGTCTAATTCTACCCCATTTTTCAAGGCCCATCTCCAATCCAACTCCCCCAACTAGCCAGTTCTTGTGACTCTCAGTCCTCAGAATTCACCCTTATTGTATCTACCATCATTTGCCTTATATTATTCATTTTTCATTTGTACGTCCTACTTTCCCACTTAGATTGTAAGTCCCTTTGCATCACAGCCTGTAGCATAGTCCTCCCACATAAGTGTTCATTAAATGTTTGTTAGAGATGAGAATAATTAAAAACTAATTTAACAATTAGCAAGTCTGGAACCAGTCCCTGCAAGTTATAAAAATTATCTTAACTGTTCATCATCTGATTTCAGAGTGACGTAGAGATGATCATGGGCTCTCAAAAGCTATGTCAAATGAGTATGAACCTTGGCAGGCCCAGGCTCAGGCCTAAATTGAGAAGGCTTTGAGTATAGGCCTGTACCAACAAGACTGTGTGTCACCCGAGCATAAGCATTAATAAGAAGAGTTTTTTTGGCCATAGCAACTCATAATAAAACTGTCTACTCAGGCATGTATGTGTATTGGTGGAAGGAAAAGCTACACCAGTAAAATCATGAATATTTTGAAATATTCAAGCATAACGTTCATTCATTCCCCCACAAATCTAAACTCGAACTGTGTGTGTGTGTGTGTGTGTGTGTGTGTGTGTGTGTGTTTGTTTACTGGTTCCATTTATATACCTGTTCTATACTCTGTGTCCTTTCCATTTCCTGATGCTAAACACTGTTTTCCTTCCTTCCTTTTAGTCTTATTTAAGCATACAACTTGTATTTGTTGTTCCTTAATTTAGAAGAAGGGGGGAAAAAAAACCTCTCTGTACTAATTTGGTCCCTTTTTAAAGGTTAATTATATAATCCCCTTAGGTGTTGCTTGACTGTCATAAATATCTGTCTTCCTCTTCTTTTGCCCTTGATGACATTTTCCAGTAAAGATCCACAAAATACCAGGCATTGTTGGGCTACAGGAAACAAAATGGGAAGCACTAATCCTCTCCCGGTTTAAAATTTCCACATCATTTCTAGGCAGTGGTATGCTGTGTGTAGGTCCAGTTACCACAACTGTTAAAAAAAAATGTAAGGGCTATGGAAAAAGTCCAGGGAAGAAGTACAGAGAGGGCTTCAGAAGTAAAGGCATACCAAAAAGATAAGAATCTTCCTTCCCTCAAGTCTGGAAAGATGAAGGCTGAGAAAAGGAGGGAAGAGAAGGCAAGAATGTACAAGCAATATTACCATTTACAAAACACTGCATTGTCTCCTTTGATCCCGACAACATTTCTCATGAAGTGGTTAGGGCAGGTGTTATCCCCACTTTATAGATGGGGAAACTGAAGCCCAGAGTAAGGTGACATAACTTTTTCAAAGTTGAGACCCAAACTCAGGACTTCTGGCTCATAAGTCCCATGCTCTTCTATGTTAACACATGCCTTGAGTCATTAAGTGAAGGTTAAAAAAAACACATTTAGTTCATCTAATTCTAGGATGAGAGCATTAGTTAGGTAAATTTAAACAAAAGGAATGTACCTCAGGCCATGGAGTTCAGCCCATACCCAAAGCATGGATCCCATGTACGTTCTCAGCAAGTCGCCATCTTTCCACTTGACAATCTCCAGTGATTTGGAACCCACTACTCTTGGGACAGCCCTTTCCAGTTATGTACAATTCTAAGTGTCAAAACATCTTAATTTTACACTGAGGTGAAATCTGCCTCTTGGCATTTCTTATTTATCCATTATACCTATTTCTGCCCTCTAGGACATAACATAACAGGTCTCTCTTCCCATCTGTTCCCATGTGTTCCCATCATCCCCCTCCTTCCCACCCCCACCCTCCCCAAGGGGCAGAGTCAGGACTCAAACTGAGACCTGATGGCAAGTCCAGCATGTTTCTACAACATCCTACTAAACATATAGGGAGACCTGATAGCCCCAAGAGCTGATATAGGCTATAGATTCTAAAATACCATGGATAAACAGTACCATAATCTTTTGGGGGTGTGGGGGGAGAGTTTGAGGACTGCCCCAATCTAGCTCAAGCTAAAGATGCAGCAGCCACTCACAGGCCCAAAGCCAATACAGATCAGCATTGAAGTTTAAACCGCCATTTTTTTTCAACTTTAACCTATTTCTACCTTTTAGGCATCCTGGTAGCCTTCTTTTCTCAGCATTTCACCATGTTTATGCCAGTCTTAGTATGGATGCCTGATCAGCTGTAGCCCCACTTCAGCTCAGAACCCCCCAATTCAAGTAGTCCACTAGCCTTAGACTTCCACCACCACCACCCTAGTAGGAGGAAATTATAGGCATGCATTGCCATACCTGGCCACAATTGGTTATTAAAGGACATGAGGAAGTTTAAGACTATGTCTCCCAAAATTTTTAAGGTATATTTGGAGGGCAATGATGATATTCCAGAACCCATCCCTTGATACTGTTCTCAGAGACTGAATAGTACCTGGGCATGAAGAACTTTGAGTCTGATCTAGTATAACCATTTTTGTGTACTTAGGAAAATTGGAAGTACTATATTAAAATGCCCCAAAATCCAAGTCCAAAACCCAAAAAATTTAGCAGTATATGTTCACATTTTCCTTGAGATTCCTCCCTCCTATTGGAGAGGATAAAGGAGTGATATTAGAGGTCTTCCCTGATTCTCCACCATTTAAGGAGGGCACTCAGGAAATTCACCTCATCATTTCTCACCCAGATGCCCTCCTGGTTTTCATGATCTCCAGAAACTCGTCATTCTTCAGGATAAAATCAACTCAAACTCACACTTCCTAACTGAAGAAAATAAGAAACTGCCAGATGTGAAGAGGGTGATAAAAGCAGATAGTGTGGGCCTCAAAAGAAGATAAGTTGTTGTGAGATGGTAGAAGTACAATCCTCTAGAACAGTGGTTCTCAACCTGGGGGTTGTGACCCCTTTGGGGGTCAAACGGCCCTTTCACAAGGGTTGCCTAAGACCATCAGAAAACACATATTTCTGATAGTCTTAGGAACCGAGACACCCGCCTAAGACCATCGGAAAACACATTTCCCATGGTCTTAGGAACCGAGATACCTCTCCTCTGTCCGTCTCCAGTTGGGTCCGCCCACATGCAGATATGCCCACATACAAGTATTAAAAGGTTGCGGTATTAGGAAGGTTGAGAACAACTGCTCTAGAAGGAGTAGTAGAGAGTAAGTATGTCCCTACCCGTCACTCCAGCTTTTCTCTCACCCAAAGAGTCAAAGGGAGGGGGGGAAATGGCAGCCTTCATGAGTGAGGATTGTCAAGAAGATGGCACCATCTAGGGAAAATGAAGCTTCACTTCAGGTGAAAAGGGAGGTGGAGAAAGGAAAGGGAGTGGGAAAACTGAAGGACAGTGGAGGGTTGGTGCACAGCAGGACAGGTTGTAAAGGGTACAGTGGAAAGGGATGATGGTAGGGTGGGCTGTGAGGCTTAGAAAGGTTAGTATTAAAATGGGTAGAGATGTGACTATGAAGGGAGGGAGCAAGGCAGAGAAGTTTTGCTGAAGTTAGATGAAAAAAGACAGGATTTGGTCAGAGGGAAGAAAGAGAAAGATCTGAGGGAGGGAAGATGAGGATTAATTGGTAAAGGTTCGCTATATCTAGCCTGCCTCAGACCCACCATGCTGCTCAAGGTCATCGTCCTGCCATGTTGTGGCTCAAATGCCTCCCTCTCTTCCTTTTTTTAAAATACAATTTCACTTTCACAAAGATCTGTCTTTTCTCCCTCCCTCTTTCCACACGCCTCAGTTGAAAAAGCAAAAAAAAAAAACATCTCTTACAAACACGTATATTAAAGGAAATAAATTCCTGTATTGGCCACATCCAAAAAAAATTATGTCAGCCAGTACTTTTGAGTCCATCATTTCTCTTATCAGGAGGTAGGTAACATGTTTCATCATGCAGTCTCTGGGATTATGGTTGTTCATTGGCACATTTCTTTGTATCTCTATGGAAACAATAATCAAATCAACTTTACCATTTCTGGAAAGGAGAACTCAAGCAATTGCCCTGTGATTCAGCTCACTTTCCTGTAACTTTACAGACCAAAATACTACCCTGAGCTACCACCTTCCTCTATATGTTGTCTTCCTCTATTAGAATGTAATTTCCTACAGAGCAAGAACTGTCTTAGGACTATCTTGCTTTTTCTGTTTGTGTCCCCTTACAATCAGTCCAGTGCTTTGCCCATAGTAAGCACTTAAATGCTTTTTCATCCATTCATTCATCTCTGAGTCATTAGTGATTAGAAGTGTATCAAACAAAGCAGCCCCCAATGAAATGATAATATTTTGTGTTCCCATAGGCCTTGCTGCCCCATCAACTTTTTGTTGTGGGTGCATTCTGGGCACATGCTGAGGTTATGTTCATCTGACTCCAGGCCTGCATTGCTGTTCCACATCGAGGCACCCCAATTCACTGCTATCATAGTATTTGACAATCTGCAGTTTCCTTGCTGGGCTCCAGGAACATGTTTTTTTGAATGATCACCTTCAATAATAAATATGGGTAATCAGTCATTTCCAGTTTTCCTTTTCTGGCTCTGGGGAAGGGAATGGAATTGGTCAGGGAGAGAGTCTTGGGAAAACTTTGATGACAGTTCTTCCAGGAAATAAACGTGTGTGTGTGTGTGTGTGTGTGTGTGTGTGTGTGTGTGTGTGTATGTATGTGTATGTGTGTGTGTGTGAGAGACAGAGAGACCTAGACAGAGAGATACTGGTCTCTTGATACTTCATAGTGCACACATTTATTAGCCATTTTCAAATGCTTTACTTTGTTGAAGGCTTTGGGGGATAACATGCTGGAGGTCTGATATAATGTTTTCCCTAGGGATTATGGTGTAGCTGCCTACTAACAAGGCTCCTTTGAGACTATAGGACTCACACTCACATGGTAGGGTCCACAACAACCCACCTGATGCCAAATTCTGCTCCATAACAACAACAATAAAACAATACACTGATGTCAGTTTGAGAATTCCTCATAGGCAATTGTAGGTTTTGTCTGAGGTTATATTCTGTGAAACCTCCCACAGAACCAAAGATTACCTGTGCCAAATCTGCCTTAGAGAGATGCGATTTGAAGAGATTACCTGCATTCGAGAGATGTAAAGTACAAGGATTTAGCAGATGCATCTACATGACTTAAAAAAGAAAAAAACTATTCGACCAATCCTTAGGACTCTTCCAGCTTGCTTTTCTGGAGGATGCATCTATAAATTGGCCAATTTACCTGCCTGGGAAGCTCAATATTAATGAACTATTAGAGGATGTCTTCTTGTCATTGTCTCCAATGAAAGAGTTGTGTTGGGCAAGCAAATAAGCAAGCTTAAAACTTTTGTCAAAACCCAGTTTCAGTCCTCTTTTCTCATGTATCAGTTTACAAGAATGGGGATATCATTAGCTGCTTTCAGAAAATTCTTGAAGGCTTTTCCTTAGAATTCTAGGGATTGCAAGACAATTCCAAAGGACTCATGATGAAAAATGCTATTTACCTCCAGAGAAGGAACTGATGAACTCTGAATGCAGATCAAAGCAAGCTTTTTTCACTTTATTTTTTGATGTTTTTTTTGTCCGTGTTTTCTTTCACAATATAACTAATGTGGAGATATGTTTTGTATGATTGCATGTGTATAGCCTATATCACATTGCTTACCATCTCAGCGAGGACAGGGGAGAGAAAGAGAGAGAATTTGGAACTCAAAATTTTTTTTTAAATGAATGTTAAAAATTTTTCTTACATGTAATTGAGAAAAAATAAAATATTTTTAAAAAAAATTCTAGGGGGCAGCTAGGTGGCACAGTGAGCAGAACACAGGTTCTGGAGTCAGGAGGACCTGAGGTCAAATCTGGCCTCAAACACTTAACACTTACTAGTCATGTGACCTTGGGCAAGTCACTTAACCCCAATTGCCCTCCAAAAAGCAAAAAGGAAAAGAAAAAAATTCTAGGAATGGTATGGGTCAGAGGATCTGATCAGCTCTTAAGCTACTGTATTAACTTTACTTTGAGTTCATCTTTGCTTTCTAGGATATTCTTTTCCTGCTATGAAGAATTTCAATTTTAAATTGTGGGTTGATTTTAATGGGGTTTGCATGGTGGTTCCACAACCCATTCTCTCATCCAGAGAAAGGCAGACTAGAAAAACACATTCCCAGTGATTGGGAAGTCAAGGCAACCCTTCAGTTGGTCTAGAAGGTCCTTTGACCCTTGGAATTACCATTTAAGATGAACATTATGTGACTTTTCCCATGTATTATTGAATTAAAGCACTGTTATGGACATCAGAAGACCTGGGTGGTAGTGCTCATTGTCTGGTGCCATGAACTTTGGGCAAATCACTTAATCTCTCTAAGCCACAGTTTCCTCAGGTCAAGTCATCAAGCATTTATTAAGTACATTGTATATTCTGGGCAATGTGCTAAGTGCTGGAAATACAAAAAAAGGCAAAACCCTCCTTTTTGTGTGCATTTTTTAAAGTTTTAAAATTTATTTTAAACTTAAGTACAAAATAAGAAAAGGAATAAAAAGCATTGCCATGTACGCAGAAGAACATAAAAGAGGATTTAATATAAAACGACAAATTTACATTTCAAGAAAACCTATATAATAAATACCACACATTGTTTTCAAAGCTGTCCAGATTTTCTATGCTTCTTTATAGTTTTTATTTTGTTCTCTGCTATGCACTTTTTACTTTATTCTTCCCATCCTTCCCTCCCCCCCAAGAAGACTACAATTAAGCACAGATATATATAGATAGATAGATATAGATATATATGTATGTTTATAAAATATGCATATACATAGATACTTATCAACATACGCATATATACTCATAAACATATATGTAATACTATGCTTATTTCTACTTGTCATGTTTCTCTGAATATGAATAGCATCTTCTTTCATAAGTCCAAATCTTTCCATGTTTTTTCTCAATCAACCAGCTCATCATTTCCTATACCACAGCAATATTACAACCCAATCCCCTTCTATCGAAGAGATTGTCTATGAAAGTTTTCCCCCAATTTTCTTCATTCCTTCTATTCTTGGCTGCATAGATTTTATTTATATAAGAAAATTTTAATTTAAAGTAATCAAAACTATCCATTTTATAATTCAACAAGGCTCCCACTTTATAATATGGTTTAAGGTCTGACACTACTGGATTTGCTTCCTTTAGATCTTTTTTCCTCTGGTTTCTTTGAAGCTCCTGACCTTTTGTTCTTCTAAATAAACTTCATTATTATTTTTTCTAACTCAGATAATTTTTTAGTAATTTAATTGCAATGGCATTACATAAGTAGGCTAGTTAGGTAAAATTGTCATTTTTTTTATTGTATTGGTTTTACCTACCCATGCACAATAAATATTACTTCAATTATTTAGATCTAAGTTTATTTGTATAAAAAGTATTTTATGTTTATATTCATATAGTTCCTGCATCTGTTTTGGCAGGCATACCCTCGGTTTTTTTAATACTCTCTAGTTATTTTAAAAGTTAAATACTCTCTAGTTAAAAGTATTGAATAATATGGCTGACATGTAGTTTCCCTATTTTTCTCTTTTGATTAAATCATGATTAATTAAGTCATGATTACTACCCCTGCTTTTTTTGTATAATAAATTCTACTCCTGACCTTTATATTATGTTTGTGTGTATCTCTCATTTTTAGAGCATTTCCTGAAAGCAACATTTTGTTGAATTCAAATTTTTAATCTATTAGTTTCCATTTTAAGGGTAAATTCACCCCAGTTACACTGTAAGCTATAATTACTTGTATATTTTCCTCCTTTCTATTTTTCCTCACTATCTTCACCCTATTCCTATTCCTCCTCATTCCTCTGCTGTACTTCTACCCCCTACCTTGCCCACCTATACTTTAACCTACCCATCCATCCAAGAATCCCTCCCTTATCCTCTCCCCCCACTCTATCCCCTTGCCCTCTTATTTTTTTCTGAATATAGAAGACTTGTATACTCGTCTAGATATATGTTGCTCCCTCTTTAGCCCATTCCCAATGAGAGTAAGGTTTCAGCACTACCCACCCTCCCCCCGACTAGCTTCTTCTGAATTAATTTTTCTTTTTTTGCCTCATTTGTATGCGATAATTGCTCTTCTTTATCTCTCCCTACAGCTTTTTTTTCAGAATCACCCCATCATACTCAGCTTAGCCCAAGCCTTTCTTTTGAGCTACCCAAATAAAAATTAGTCATAATAGAATTGATAATATTTTCATATATAAAAAGTAAATAATTTGACCTTATTGAGTCCCTTATAATTGGTCTTCAATATTTACTTTCTATTTCTCCTGGATGTTACATGTCGAATTTTCCCTTAAGTTCTGCTGTTTTTGTCTCATGAACTGTAAGTTTCTTAACCTGCCCTTCTGGTTCTAAGGTGGTTCTTAGGTTCTGATGGACCTAGCTTTGAAAGGGTATCAGTGGTCTAATATTGTAACCTGCCCTTTTCAAGGAGGAAAACAGGTGACCGACCATATGACTAAGGATCTTAAAATGCCAGGGCTTGCAGGTTTAAAAAACAAATACAAAATAATGCTGAAGGTGTTTTTTGTCTTCCAACCTGATTAAGATACAAATGGTTCAGATTTGGAGGTTGGTTGGATTGTCAACTGGTATCTTTTGTAAATATTGAGTGTATAGTAAAAATAATAAAATGTTAAAATAAAATACTAGGAGTGAAGTTTTAGTCCCAGCCTCTCTTGTTAGTAGGGTCATTCACACAGGATTAATCAATTTCTGGTCCTGGACAAACTAGAGTTTGTTAGTTTGGGGATCAGAAGTCTTAGAGGAGCAATTAGGTCAGCCACAGGGCTCCTTTTTTTGTTTATAGAAATTGGCTACTTGCCGGCCCCCTTCCTTTAATTCAGTTTACTGTCTGTCATGGACAGAAGGCTGAAGTGGGAGTCACAGGATCTCAGGATCATAGTTTTAAAGCTGGAAGGGAACTTAAAGGCCATGGAATCAAGCCCCCTTGTTTTGTAGGTTGGTAAAAATGACTCAAGTCTACAGTTCTAACCACTGTACTGAGTCAGGAGGACTTGGGTTCAAATTCTGCCTCAGATGGTAATTACCTGTGTATCACTGGATAAGTCATTTGACCTCTCTGTGCCTCAGTTTACTCATTTGTAAAATGAAACAGGTTAGGCTCAGTGGTCTCTAAGGCCTTCAAGCTCTAAAATCTGTAATCCTATGATCTCATCATAGATCTCCTCACTGAATATTAGAAAGTGGAAGGGAAGGATTCTTAGAGATCGTCTTATTTGATTCCTTCATTTTACAGGGGAGAAAACTAGCCCAGAGAGAAGTTATTTTTCTATTAACAAAATGTTCACTTCTTCCTCTTCTCTATTCCTATCTCCTCTTGTTTGGTGAATGTTTTCCTTATGGGGTTTTTTTTTTCTCCCCAGATCTTTGAAATCCATTTTCTAACCCTCTGTTTACTTTCTTCTTCCCCACCTCTTTTCTATTCATGAAAGCTTCATTTTCTGATTTTAACTTTTTTTCCTTGATTTCTCATCTGGGTCTCTAGCCTTCTCTTTCTGATTCCTTTGTGTTCCTAATCAGCTGTATTTCTTTGTCAGACATGAATATTTATTGAATCCCACTATTTTCTGAATATTGTGTTCCTAAGATTTTCCCTCAGAATTCTTGCTTTCCCAGTCTATAGATTTAGTCTTAAATCCTGTCCTGCCATGTTTTTTCTCCCCTCACTATAAGCTGGGTCCATGCACTCCCCCTTAGAAAAGCACGTTCCTTTCAGGCTTCTTCCTGTCTGTCTGCCTCTGGGCCTCTCATTTCTGGATACATTCCTCCCTCCGTTTGCCCATCTCAGGTTCCTTCCCCCTTTCTAAAACTTTCTGCTTCCCCATCCCTCTTTTCATTTGCAATCAGAAACTTTGTTCTTTGCCTTTAATCCAGATATTTCTTCCTATCCCTCCTCTGCCTCATTTCACATTTTCTTCTTCATATTTTTCCTCTCTTTTTGGTCCATTTGGTGTTATTTATGTCTTTCCTGGTATTCCTAACACCTCTTAATTTAGCATTAACCCCTAACAGGTATAGTTAATTCATATATAAGTTAGCTCTTTGCTTATATACTATCTTAAATTGTTTTCTAATTTTTTCATTTGCATAAGTGTTGTATCTTCACCTGAATTGTAATTTTCTTGAGATCAAGGATTGTTTCTTCTCTTGTGTCTTCTAGGACACCTAACAAGGCTGGGTACTCAGTCATCCACAGAGTTCATTCATTCAACAAACATCAAACACCTACTATGTGCAAAGCACAGTGCCAGGTCTTGAGGGGACATGTAAATTGTGGGGTGGGGCTTGTCCTCAGAGCATGCAAAGGGGATTTTTGTCTGCTGCTCACCCATATGGGGAGTTTAGTGAACCAGCTTCTGAGTGTGATGACCTGTAACAGAGGGGCTTTGCCCTAGTTCAGCGCATGTGCAAGTATACTGTGTGTGACTGTCCCCTTGCTTGTGGTATAGAAAAGTCATTTAATTGGGTAATGAGCCCAAACTGGGAGTGAATACAAAAGGCTCAAAATTGAGAAACTCCGTCTATCTCTTCTCCAATGGAGATTGAAGGTAGAACTGCTAATGGTAGGCCTCTAGTTTGGGAAAGAGAGGGAGGTAGACCAGCAGCCTACTTTCCTCATCCTGGCTAATGCATGATCTTCATTGCACGGTCCTGTTGTTTCTTTCCCTCTCTGTTATGTTTCTTCTTTGAGGCTCTTAGGTGAATGAGTATCAGAGATATATTGGACCAGGTTGTGAGCTTTGGAAGGTCAAAAAAAACCCACCAGAGATTAAGTGGCCTGGAAAGGAGCCAGCCCTGAGGAATAACCTGCTTCACACAGCCCAGCAGTGGATCAACTCGACAGCTAAGACACAATGTCCTGCAAGCAAAGAAGCAAT
This sequence comes from Pseudochirops cupreus, assembly GCA_028627135.1. Lineage (NCBI taxonomy): Eukaryota > Metazoa > Chordata > Mammalia > Diprotodontia > Pseudocheiridae > Pseudochirops > Pseudochirops cupreus. The sequence goes on from CM053582.1 coordinate 487,766,696, forward strand.
TTATCCACTGGCTGTGCTACAGTCAGAACTGACCTCAATGACAGACATTTTTCTACAAATCACTTTTAGTTTGAGCCCCATCTTCTCAAGGAATAAGGAGTATTTGAAGGAAGAGGGTTCTTCATTTTTTAAGGTGCTCATACTTTAGCTTTTGCTATATATTTTCATTAATCACTCCCTTGTAAAAGCTAATCAATAATATCAAGAGGCTAAATGATACAGGTATTGTAGGCCAATCACTAACAATGATATTGGGGAGAACACATGGAACTGGGGTTTAGGTGACAACGTTGTAAGAATACCACTATCTCTCAGGGTTACTCCCATAGCCTTGAGGAGGAGATGTAGCTGGACAGTCTCTAGGGACCCAAGCCATTGTAGTCCGTGTATAGGCTAGGAAAGTAAGTCCAAGTCTCACTACAGAAGGATTAATAAAGCAATCATTGTCTTCAATCTAATAAGTCTTATTAGCACAGTCTAGTACAAGTTTATAATCTAGCAAAGGAGAAAAGATGTATACAAATAAACTAAATTACAATGTTGAACTCCAGTGCCTAAGATATGAAGAGAAGGCTATGAAAGTTTGTCAGAGAGCCTATGGAAATAGGCTAGCATCAGAGTCAGGTAAGCAAAGCTAGTACCAGGAGAAAGGTATTGACTTAATCAGTCCAGCTAATTAAGGGCCAACTATGTGCCAGGTACTGTGCTAGGGAAACAAAATGAGGCAAAAGACAGTCCCTGCCCTCAAGGAGCTCACAGCCTCATGAGGGAGACAACAAATGAGTACAAACAAGCCATACACCGAATAAATACAAAATAATTAACAAGGAAAGCACTAGATTTTTTTAAAATAAGTTTTTCTTGACATTTTCAATTTTTTACATCCCTACAGTTATGACCAGTATCCTTCCTGCTCCCCCTCCCAGAAAGACATCCCATATGACAAATAGTAGTTTTAGAGAGGAAAAAAATCAGGAAAAACCGAACAATACATTTAAAAAGTGTGAAAACATGTGCAATGTGCAATGCGCAACATCTGTGGAGCTCCCACTTCCATGAGGTGGTAGGTTAAGGGCTTCTTTTCTTTTCATTTGAAAACTGCCTGATCTTTAGAATTTTGTAACATTGACTTTTTGGTGCGTTGTTCTTTCTTTCCATTTACATTGTTGTAGTCATTGTGTATGTTATTTTCTTGATTCTGCTTACTTCGATCTGCATCGGTTCATATAGATCTTTTCCTCTGTATCCATCACACACAGTAACATAGCACAGTAATATGCTATTATAGTATAGTCATGTACCACAATTTGGTTAGATATTTCCCAGTTGATGGGCATCTACTTTTTTTCCATTCTTAGCTAGAACAAAAAGTGTTATTGTAATTATTTTGGAGTATTATTATTCTTATCAATGACCTTCTTAAGGTATAAACCCAGCAATGGCGTCTCTGGTTCAAAGGGTATGCACATTTTATTCACTTTGCTTGTATAATTCTAAATTGCTTTCAAAATGGCTATACCATTTCACAGCTCAATCAATAATATATTATTAATATGCCTAAGACTAGAATTAATAGGAGTCAAGAAAAACTTCCTGTAGAAGATGGGATTTTAGTTGGGACTTAAAGAAGGGAATAAAAAGCAATATGAAATAAACACATAGAGTAAAACACAAATTTAACTATCATAATCTTACATGAATGTATCAAATAATTCAGTAAAAGGAAAGAGAATGGGTGTGGGGGAGAAAGTTGATCAAAAAGAGAAATGGCTACCAGCTGATGGGAACCAGAAACATAACAGAGGAGGTGGTGTTGGCCTTGGTGCAGCCCTCCTCCAAATGATCAGTCTCAGAGCAGGACAGATCTCAAAAGTCCTCTAGTACAAACCACACCTGAACAGGAATCTATGCTACAACATCCCTAGGTAAGTACTTATCCAGCCTCTCTGATAATTTCTAATAATGGGGATCTGTTCACTGAAGCTGCTTATTCCACTTTGCAGTGGTTCCAATTGTTAGGAAGTTTTTCCTTTCATCAAATGGAAAAGACTCAGTACTGAGGTCCCTGACAATCACCCTCTGGTTCCCATCAATAATGGAACTGTGAAGTCAGATCCTTGTGAAGCTGGAAGGAGTTGTAAGGTAATCTCCATGGAAGTTCTGGTGTGTTGTCCATTCTATTGCTGCCAAGTTTGGCTGGAGTGCTTTCCTTCACATAAACCCTCAAAGGTGCAGAGTCTCTGGAATTTCTTTCTTCTCCAGAGACTGTGAGTTTCCTTTCCTAATTATTGTTCAGGTTCAGTTCAATTCAAAGGACATCTCTTAAGTCCCTACTTCATGCAAGATGCTGTGCTAAGAACTGGAAATGCAAGTACTATATGTAATGGGAATAAGCTACAAGCATTTCCAGTAAGATCAGGGGTGAAACAAGGATGTCCACTATCACCCCAGTTATTCAATTTGGTACTAGAAATGTTAGCAGTAGCAATAAGAGAAAAAAAAGGAATTGAAGGAATTAAATTAGGCAAAGAAGAGATTAAGCCATCACTCTTTGCAGATGATAGGAAGATATACTTAGAGAATCCTAGAGAATTAAGTAAAAAACTACTTGAGAAAGTAAATAGAGGTGGAGCCAAGATGGCGGCGTAGGAGCAGCAAGGTACGGCAGCTCCCACACAGCCACCTCAAAATACTCATAAAATATGACTCTAAACAAATTTTAGGGCTCTAAAACGCACACAAATACACTTCCCACTGAAGGCAGCTCGGCTCGAAGGGACCATCTCAGTGCTGGGAGACGAAAGCAACCCAGCCTGAAATGGTGGCGTGGCCCCGGGGGCAGCCGGACAAGCCCAGCTGAGCCACAGCTGCAGCTTCAGGAGAGTGGATCAGCAGCAGCTGTGGCAGTTTCCAGAATTATCAAGCCATAAGAAAAAAGGACTAAGTGAAAGGTCAGTGAAACTCGGCTAAAATTGGGGGAGAAAATCAGGTCCAGCCAAACTGCCTCCAAGGCAAGGAAGCGGCAGAAGTGGTGGCCCTGCAGCCGCCTCCATGTGGCTGCTTCAGAGCTGCTGGCCTGCAGACTGCAGGGGGGTCAAGCGATCATTCAGACACTAAATGCTCTTGCATTGAGCAGCCTGGATCCAGATCATGGTCTTGGGTGGTGGTCCTGGGGTGTGTTTTCAGTGAGCCAAAGCTGGTGGGGGCTGAAGCAGCTTCCTAAAAGCTCCAGCAGCTGGGAAAACCCCAGCAATTTGGGATAGAGCTTTTCCCTCTGGAGAGGTGTTCCACAGAGCTAAAAAATCATTGACTGGCCATCTTGAGCAGGCAAAGGAAGCAAAGTAAGAACAGCAAC
>CM053582.1:487770550-487801766 GCA_028627135.1 Pseudochirops cupreus
GGGGAAGATGGAGGGGAGGGCAGGTTGTGGGGGGAGGGTTGTTAGAAGCACACACTTCTATAAAGGGTCTCAGACAAAGTAGAGAATGGAACAAGTGGGGGTGGAATAGGAAGGAGGGAAATATAGTCAGTCTTTCACAATATGTCCATTGTGGAGATGTTCTGCGTAATTACACATGTACGGCCCGTATTGAATTGCTTGTCTTTCCAGTGGGAGTGGGTGATGAGGGGAGCAAGGAAAGAATCTAGAATTTAAAGTTCTAAAGTCAAATGTTAAAAACACATATGTATATATATATGTATATAGGTATATATATATATATATATATATATATATATAATTATCATTATTATTATTTACATGCAACTGGGAAATAAGATATACAGGCACTGGGGTAGGGAGATCCATCTTGCCCTACCAGAAAGTCAGTGGGGTGATGGGGGGAGGATACAGGAGAGAGCCGATTGGGGGAGGGGGTATACAGTGGCATCGCTGTTTTGGGGTGGTGGGTAGGGGAAAGACAGGGAGAAAATTTGTAACTCAAAATCTCATGGAAATGAATGACGTAAACTAAAAATAAACAAAAGTTTTTAAAAATTAAAAAAAGAACTGATAGTTTGAATATAGGTTGAATCATGCTATTTTTCAATTTTTTTCTTTCATTCTTTTTCTTTTATTCAAGCCTTCTTGTATAAAATGACTGATATGGAAATGTTTTACATGATTGTACATGTATAACCTGTATCTGATTTCTTACCATCTCAGGGAGGGGGGAGGGGCAGGAAGAGGGAGGGATAGAATTTGGAACTCAAATTTTTAAAAATGTTAAAAAATTGTTTTAACATGTAATGGGGAGGAGAATAATTAAAAAAAAAAAGAAACATACATATTGGTTTATTTGGAAGTTCTTATTAGGTTCCTAATTTAAGTTCCCTATGTTCTCATTCTTTGCAAAGGATATTGGGGCATAACTGAAATTATCTTAGTGTCTTCTTCTTGTGGATGTTTATAACACACACAATGGTCATACCAAACATAAACAAAATAAATAGCAGGTAATCTGAGAAGAGAAGGCACTAGCTACTGGGAGACCAGGAAAGGCTTCTTGTATAATACGGGAATCAGAGAAACTAAGGGGCAAAGATGAGAAGACAAACCATTCCAGGCCTGGGGCGCTGCCAGTGCAAAGGCTAGGAGATAGAAAACGGAATGTTGTGTTATAGAAACTGTAAGTAGTCCAATGTCAATGTTGATGTCAGCATAGAAAGTGTGTGGAGGGGAGTATAAGAATAGTGTAAGAAAGAACTCTGCAGAGATAGGAAGAAACCAAATTATAAAGATCATTAAATGCCAAACTGAGAAGTTTATATTATAATATAATAAATATTATATTATGTTGTATCATATCATATCATATCAAATCAAATCAATAGAGAGCCTCTGCCATTCACTGAGCTACGAAAATCAGACCAATGTTAAGAAAAAACACCTTGGCCACTGAGTGAAGGATGGATTGGAGTAGGGGGAGACTTGAAGCAAGAAGACTGATTAGAAAGCTATTACAGGGGCAGTTAGGTGGCACAGTGAAAAGAGCAGCAGCCCTGGAGTCAGGACGATCTGAGTTCAAATTCAGCCTCAGACACTTAACACTTACTAGCCATGTGACCTTGGGCAAGTCATTTAAGCCCGATTGTCCTGCCCTCTCCCCTCCAAAAAACAGCAAAAAGAAAGAAAGAAAGAAAGGAAACTATTACAGTTAGTGTCAGAGAAAGGATTAGAACTCATGTCTTCTTGACTTCAGTTCCAACCTGGGTCCTCTATGTCGTGCTATATACTAAGAGCAGGGGGGTCTGAGCTTCAAATCAACACAAAGGCCATTGGCAAATGCTTCTTCTTCCTTTCTTTCCAGGTGCCACCATGCTCAGTGTTAGCTGTGGAGAAGAAAGGGGCCCTTTGTGGAAACAGAAGACTGATGTACCTTCTTGGTATCATGATGGGAACAGATGGGTTCCATTTTTGAGCAAACTCGCTAGCTGAAAAATCTATCCGCATCCTACGTACAGATGAGCCCAATACGCCTGTTAGCTTTGCAGAAGATTTGCTGCATCTGATTGATTTAGATGTAAATAGTTTTTAAACAAATGTCGTTATTTATATTGATTCTCAATGTTGTTTTCCAATAAGACGCCTGTATCTGTCTTTCCCCCTTTGAGAGGGCTGTTATGTGTTTAATAAAAAAGAAACTAAAATGACTATATTAGTTTAGGGTGATTTCGATAATTTTAAAGGGAGAGGGAAATTGAAAGAGGCCAAGCTTTTAACATTACAAAGGGGAACCATTAACATGATTAAATACAACAGATAATCAAACACGCTTCCCTTCTGCTTCAAAAGATGGCCTGTTAAGAGAGGGAGACAAATTCAGGACAAAACAAGAGAAAGCGCCAAGCAAGCTTAGATTTCTGCTTGGCCCCAGAGAGCAGAAATTTTAACAACGAGGAAGGGGATAGTAAGGGGTAGGGGGAAGCTTCCGAAAAGCAGATTTAAGATTGTTGTAAGGAGTAAACTTTCTTAACAGAGCCAGCTCAGTATGGAATGAACAGTGTCTACAAATTGTGGTCTCCCCCACCACTGGAAGATGTCAACAAATGGGTATTTTACCACTGGTAGGGCAAATTCTTATACAGGTATGGACTGGGTTAGATGGTCTCTTAGTACTTTCCAGCTCTGAGATTCTATTTAGTGTAAGTAAACAAGTGAAATGAAGATGACCTCCAGGTTAAAACTGATGGTGATAATGTACTCAAACAAAAGCATAATGTACAAAAGGTCTTTTTTTGATCTCCCCAGTTATTGGTGCTCTCCAATCCATATCTGAAATTATGTTGTGTTTTGTTTGTATGTGAGAGGCAGTGTGGTGGCCTTGAAACCAAGAACATCTGGACTCATGTTCTAGGTCTGGCACATATTGGGCAAGTCACTTAAGATTTTCTTGATCCTGTTCTCTCCAGGTTTTCTTCTTACCTGTTTGATCCATTCTTCTCAATCTTCATTTCTGGATCTTTATCAAAGTCATGGAAGTCTAACTATGATGAACCGTGGATGTGATGCAGTTTGGGGTTCCTGGGGACTCTGAAATTTCAGGGTACAGGTTGGCTTCTGCCTGGAATGAATTCATGCACTCAAACCTTCTTCCAGTCAAAGTGACAAGATTTATTGTAAAACTAATAGGAGCTGGCAAGATTCTTAGGGAATCTGCAACTTAATGGGAGTGAGACTGATACATCCTCCCCCCCCGAAAAAAAAAGGGACAGCGAAAAGATCTGGATGGGATTGAGGAGGATGTCAGATGTCCTCCAAGGTTCTATCCTGAGCCCTTGTACTCCTTCATATTGTTTTGCTTGGTAATCACATCAGCTCCCACAGGTTCAATTATTATCTCTATATAGATTATTCTTAGATCTATATCACACATCCAGCTCTAATCTCATTTGAACTCCAATCCAGTATCACTGATCACTGGACCCCTAAAAGGAAAAGACCATATCTTTGAAAGAAATCCAGGCTCTAAGTGTTCTCATACATTTCATCAGCCCAGATCACTATATTTTGTACCACTCTAGAAGGTGGAGTCCCTTGAAGGTAGGGACTGTTTTGGATCCCAACTGCTTAGCCTCATGCCTTGCCCAGGGCAGGTGCTTAGCAAATGTTTGTTGAATTAAAATGAATCGAACTGAAGTAAAGCAAACAAAAAATAATATTTGATCAGCACTGTGCCATACCCTCTATCCTTTCCTTCTGGTGCTTATAAAATTCTGTGACTTTTGTTGGTTGATTGTTTTGTTTTTTTTAAAAATACAGTCCTAATCAATATGTATATGAATCTAATTTCACTCCTCTCTTTGTGGCACTTTTTACATCTTTCCATATTTCTTTGTATTATTTCTATATGTCATTTGTGGGGAGCAAAGTTGTGTTCCATTACATTGGTGCCATTTTCATGTGCTCCCGAAAGGTTGTTTTCTGTCATAACAGAGTCTTTGGGAAATTCTGTGAGCTATCCCTTGTTCCGCTTCTTGTAGTCGGGATCAATAAGTACAATCAATGTAACAGATCTATATTCATTCCAGTGCCTGCTTTCCAGGGTTGGCCGAACTCTACTGCATCTTCTACCATTCCAGAGCTTGACATCTGGGATCAAAGCTGCTCTCTAAGCTTTCCTCCTTGCCTTGCTTTTAGGTTGACTGTGCCAAGCTTAGGCAGATAAAGAGAACAGTTTATTCTTAACGATCCACCAAGTGTCATTTACAATCGCAAATAATTGGTAAGGTAGTCTGACCTAGTGGAAGAACACTGGCTTGAGAGATGAATTCTGGGTCTGTCGCTTAAGGTTAGTGTGACTTTGGAAAAGTGACATAACTTCTCTGCGCCTCAGCTTCCTTATCCATAAAGTGAGGGTGTTGGAGAGGATGGACTCTAAGTCTGTTTTAGCTTTAAATCCCATAAACTGAAGCTAGGTGGTGCAGTGGATAGAGGTCTGGGCCTGGAGACAGAAAGACCTCAGGTCAAATCTGGCCTCAGATACTTGCCAGCTGTGTGACCCTGGGCAAGTCATTTAAATTTAACCTTGTTTGCCTCAGTTCTTCATCTGCAAAATGAGCTAGAGAAGAAAATGGCAAATCCACTCCCATATCTTTGTCAAAAAAAACCCCCAATAATCTGAAATGGGGTCACAAAGAGTCTGACATAATCAAAAATGACTGAACAACAAATGAGCGTTGCATCAGTACATGGTAATTTTCATAGGAAATAATGGTGATCCACAAAAGCCAAAGATAAACTCATTTGCACACACTGATTACAACTCTGTAAAACAGTTTTATGTCCATTTTAACAAAGATCAGAAGAAAACTGGAGATATGCAAAGGCCTTGTGAATTAACACAAGGTTTTTGTTTCTGTATGAGTAGTTTAAGGTCCAAAAACAGTTGCATGCCATCTGTGATTTACATAGAGATCCAAGGATCTCCCAGGAAGGGATTTCACAACCTCTTGTCCCCTGTTCTAGTGTTGAATAATATTCACTTCCCATAGACCCTTCCTTGGATTCCATGTAAATTCCCCCTATAAAGGTCACTGCCGTTTTGGACACTGTCTTCTATATTCTTCCTGTAATCAGATTAAAAAGAGTGTGGGATCGCAAGCATAGAAAAGACCTTGGAAAGCATCTGGTCCAACCTTCACATTTTTTAGATGAGAAACTTGGAAGTAAAGCTCACATTTTCTCAAAAGTTTTTTATCTTGTCTGGTCCAGAGTCATTGTGCGACCTTGAGCAATTCACTGCCCCTTAGGATTCGGGTATCTGTTATAGGATCACTTAGAAGTGCCCTTAGAGGTCATCTAAGTCAGCAGACTCACTTTACAAATTAGGATACTGAGGCCCAGAGAAACTAAGTGGCGTACTCAAAGTCACACAGTAAGAGGCAGAACTAGGCTTTGAGCTCAGGTCCCTCTTTCCATTGTTAAAAACAGATCCAAGAAGATAGAGGCAATTACTTGCCCAAGGTCCTATCATCAGGAAATAGCAGAGATAAGATCTGAACCCAATTCCTCTTACTCCAAATTTAGGGCTCCTTTTATAATCGAATTCCATAGAATAATTGATTTAAGACTACAAGAACTTCAGAGGCCATCTAGTCTAATTCCTTTATTTTATAGTTGGGGAAACTGAGCCTCAGAGAAGGGAAGAGGCTTGCCCAGGGTCTCATATAATAAACAACTGAGATGAATCAACAGACCCTCAGACTTCAGGGCCCAGGTTCTTTCCACCTTCCCTAAATTCCTTCATTGCTTAAATGTTGAGGAGTCTAGACTTGGTGGATAATCCACCTCTACGGGGGGAACCTTGTGTTTCTCTCCCCAACAAACTGTTAATGCCCTAGCTACATCCTGTCCTGCTACCTGGTATTCCCTCTTTCCTGTCTTTCTCCTCTTTTGGAACACCTCCGTGTCTGGAATATTTATAAGTAGAAGAAATTTTTGTTACAATGAATAGAGTGCTGGGTCTGGAATCAGGAAGACCTCAGATACTTACTAGCTGTGTGACCCTGGGCAAGTCACATAACCTTGGTTTGCTTCTATTTCCTCATCTATAAAATGGGGGTAATAATAGCACCTACCTAGCAGGTTGTTGTGAGGATATAATAGGATGATAATTGTAAAACATCTAGTACAGTACCTGGCACAGGTGATTACTATATAAATGTTAGCCATTAATATTATTACTTTTTTACATGAAAAGCATTTATAAAATAAAATTTTGTTTTACCTTTACTTTCTTTTTAGGCAGGCAGCTAAGTAGAGATTTGATAGAGCCCTGGACCTGGAGTCAGGAAGCCCTAAGTTCAAATCTAGCCTCAGACACTTACTAGCTGTGTGACCCTGGGCATGTCACTTCATTTCTGTTTGCCTCAGTTTCCACATCTGTGCAATGAAGATAATATCAGCACCTTTCTCCCAAAATTACTCTAAGGATAGAAGGAGATAATATCTGTAAAGCCCTTTGCAAACCTTAAAGTGCTACATAAATGCTAGCTATTAATATTATTTTACATCTCTCTTCATGATCCTCCTTCTGGGCTGCAGGTTTGTTTCACTCATGACTAGTCCTTCCCTAAATCTGCCCTTCCTCTTGTTTCTTCCTTCCCTCTCTCCCTGTTCTCTCCTGTTGCTTTGTTGAAATGAATCTATTTCTAGACCAAACTCAGTATGTGTGTGTATATACGTATATGTATAAATATATGTATGTATTCACACATGCACATATGTGCATATATGTGTGTGTACATGTGTGCACGTATATGTGTATGCACAGGTGTGCATATATGTGCATGTACATGTGTGCATATATGTGTATGTATGTGCATATATGTGTATGTGTGTGCATATGTGTATATGTGTGTACATGTGTGCATATATGTATATGTACATGTGTGTATGTATATATGGAGAGAGAGTGTATTTTTCTTTCTTGGACACAGCTAATGCAGTCATTTGTTTGGGTTGATTATATTTGTATATGACGAGGGGTTTGTTTTTCTTGCTTTATCAAAGGAGGGAAGGAACGGAAGGAAGAGAAGGCAGATCTTTGTGAAAATAAAGAAAATTTAATTTTTAAAGGAAGAATTAACAGGTTTTTTTCACCTTTTCTGAATTATAGATGCCTGCAAACTTAGAAGTTTACATGCTTAAAGCTCAATAGATTTTTTTTCCTTCCTGTAACTTCTGTAAAAACTGTCTTCCCCCCACAGTAAGAGAACAGTCGCTTCTGTGAAAGCTCTTCTTGGGCTGTTTATTGCTGTCTAAGCTGAGCAGACTGCCTATCCTGAGATAACAGCCGCCTCCCAATGCCACTGACTGTATATCATCTGTAAGTTAATTATCAGTACCAGGCCATTGTAGAGCCCTCCCCACCCCCATCCTCCTAGCCCCAGACAGCAATGGGTGTTGTACATATGTTCAGTAGAAATTGTGTGGAAAAGACTTTTCTTGAGCTAGACGTGTGGGCCTTTGTCAATTAGCACTCAGGGAAGATTGTCCATGAGCTCAGGTATGTGCAAACTGAATGAGTGCCCATAAATCTTTAAGAGCTCTTGAAGAAAGTGGGTATTAGTGATAAAAGGATGACTTCAATATATATGCCATTAGCTCACATTTAAAGGTTAGAAACCACATGGAACTATTGCCTCAGGTTCAAGGTGGTATGTACATCTGCATTCCAAAAATGATAGTTAATGAGTCCCCACCAGTGTGTTCATTTTGACTCTAGTCAGCCATGACTCTAAGATAGTCTTACAATCCAGTGTAGGGACACACAGTTTAAAGCAAAGACACTTCCTGAAAAGCGTAGTAAGAGGAATAACAACAAAAAAATTTCTCCATAAACCAAGGGTACATGATCTCACAAATAAACACAGAATCAGCATGTTAGGAGAAAATATAGTTTCCAGCACCACTCTGTGGTAAATGTATGGGAAGATCTGGACAAGTTATGTAGGATGGACAGGCACAAATAGGTTGCAATCTGCACTGTTGGAGGGAACTTCTGAATTGACTAAATTCTACATCCATTTGAATATTATTATTCAAGTTGTGCACCATGATCCTGGGCCTTACTAGAAGACACATTTTTGTTATTTGGTTGTTTCAGTCACGTCTGACTCTTCATGACCCCATTTGGGATTTTCCTGGCAAAAATACTGGACTGGTTTGCCATTCCTTTTCCAGATGAGGAAACTGAGTCAAACAGGGTTAAGTGACTTGCCCAAGATCACGCAGTTGGTAAGTGTCTGAGGCCGTATCTGAACTCAGGTCTTCCTGATTCCAGGCCTGGAACTCTATCTACTACTCCATTTAGGTGCCTTAAGAAGACACATAGCTGGAATCAGACCCTACCACTTAGACGTTTAAGAGTAATGTCTACCCCTTAATTCACAGAATCTCAAAGTTCAAACCTGGGCATCCATCTAACCCAATCTGTCCCTGACTGAGAATCTCTGCTACAGTATCCCTGGTAAGTGGTCATTTTGCCTTGGCTTTTAAAGTTCTCCAGCAAAGGGGAACACTACCTTTCCAAGGCAGCCTTTCCATTTTCAGTTAGCTTTAGTAGACTTCCTCAGGGCATTCAACTCATTCATCTCAGCAGAAACAAACATTTGGTTAAGGTAGTAAGCTAGGAGAGGGGCAGCATTAGAGAGCATGCTTAGGTCCCAGGGCAGGCAGGGATGGAATATGAGAAGCTTTCTTATCCATGCACCAACTTTATCCCCCTTCCACAACTTTATAATCCCAGAGGGGGCATAATCCCAGAAAAAAAAGCAGTGGGAGAGTGGCAAAAGATGAGAAACACCCAGCAGGGAAGTTCTTGAACCAAGCCTCCTGGAGAAATGAGGAAAGCTTCCTCGACCAGGTAGGAACAACAACTGAGGAGTGGCAAGAGACAAAGAGCCACAATGTACAGGAGCATACCCATACCTTCCTCTGCCTAAACACAAGCCATATTCTGCTATTTTCAAAGAAGATTGAGTCAGGGCCCAAGCAGGGGTCGAGGTGACTTCAGCACATCCCCAGGCACAAGTCAAAGGGAATCATCGGTGGGATACCCTCAAGATTGAACATCATCTGTACAAATCTGGAGCTGTGGCTCTGGAATTACTTAACATTTCATCATCATCCCACAACTGGATAGTACTTGACATTTTCCAAAGTGCTTTTATCTTCATCATCTCAATATTCTCCCTAGTTAATGCTCCCTCCTCAAATTATATTTACTCAGGTGTGTGAATGGTGCATTCCTGTGCAGAATGCACTGCAACATATCCAGAGAAGGATTGGTAAGGGGACCTAAAACCATCTTAGACAAGGATCAGTTGAAGGAACTGGGAGTGTTTAGCCTGCAGAAGAAGAAAAAAAATTTTAATCAAGATTTGTGATTTCGCTGGTCTAGAGAAATTCCAGTGAGGAAGCTTCCTGACCCAATATAAATCTGCAATAGTCTTAGAGAGGTAGCAGAGCCTTCAGAGGCTAGACGACAAGCCCAGGGTCACACAGCCACTCTGTGTCAGATGCAAGACTTCAGCTTGAGTCTTCTTGAGTCCATAGCCAGTTCTCTCTCTCCCCCTCACCATGCTGCCATTACAATATGGAAAGGAAGGCATGATGGTGGTCTTCACATTCTTGTCATCTTTATGAAAGACTAGAGCCTTTCAGCATGGCTCCAGAAGGCAGAATCAGAACTAAGAGGAGAAATTACAGGATGCCAGAAAGGGTGGCCAATAGAGATAATTCAGAAAAGAAAGATGAAAACTGTTATCCTTTGCTTTTAGGGATGATTTGCTATGTATGGGAGATAGGTGAAGGTGATATAAAAACAAAAAAAGTCAATAAAAATTAGAACTGTGGACCCTCAGGAAATGAACAAAATAAAAATACTTATCACGTTGAAGCTTCGCTACCAAGAAGGGGCGGTACTAAGCGCTGACGGCTGCAAGTGCAGTCTTTGTCCTTGAGAAACCCACAGTCCAGTGGGGAGATGAAATGTGCACACGAATCGCTGTGCTACAGAATAGAACGGCGAGCAGAGGCGCGAAGTGCTCTGGAAAATCCAGCTTGCCTCTCGCCCAGTCTATGCGATACACCGCGGGCGGTTTAACCATATTCCTTCTGTCCCCTATGCCCCCAAGCAGCTGTAACAAGGGGGCCTGATCCACTTCATTTTGTTCTTCTCGGATAACCCCCAGAGCCTCTGCAGCTCAGCCTGGGAGTTTGCAATCAATCGTGAAGTTGCTTTCATGCCTTGGTGCTCCCAGTAATAGGGTCTCGGAGGGATCCTAGGCTTTATTAGTGCTTCATCTTTTCTACTTTCCTCTCCTGGGCTCAGACTGTTTCTGTTGCTCTCAGAGAGGCAGATATCCCAGAGAGGGAATAGGTTACTTTCCCCTACAGGTCAATTTGACAAACATTTATTATCAATCACCTACTATGGGTAAGGTGAGAGAAAAGTCTGGATTAGTGAATAAAGAGAAAGTCCAGGTGTTCTGAAGACCTGAGTTTAAGTATACATTGGCTATGTGAACCTGGGCAAGTGGCTTAACCTTTCAGTAACAGCCCCAGGCAGAAGATAAATGTCAGAAGTGTTGCAGATCTGCCTTGGTAGAAAGGAGTTTAGTCACCAAGAGTTCCCTACAACAGTGAAATCAAGGTTCTGTACCTGTTTGGCACAGCACTGTGCTAGGCACTGGAGATATGATAAGAATTATAAAGATGTCTCTAAGGAGTTTACTTTCTAATGGAGGAACAGAAAATATTGGAGGAAAAAAACTAAAAATAGTCATGGATAAGTAGAATACGAGATAATGAATGATGGAGACAAAGAAAAGAGCAATATGCTCTAGGAATATTTAAAGTAGGAGGAAACATGTTCAGCTTGGGGAATCAGGGAAGGCTACCCAGAGGAGGTGGTGCCTGAGCTGAGCCCTGAAGGAAAAGAAAGCATTATATTCCAGGCACAGAAGACAATTACTGAGAATATATGGAGAGGTAGGAGAAAGGACAGATAGTAGTTTGCTGTGGCAAGGTTCAGTGGTGTGCTAATAAACGTTTAATGATCAGGTCTCAAAATAAAAGCCAAACAACATAAGAAAGACACACTTAAGTTTAATCTACATTGTGAACATTTTCCCCATTTCCTTCTTATGTCTCAACAATTAACAAAGCAGTATGTCAAGTTCTGATGTGCAGTTTTGAAGCGTAAATGTTTACACTGAAAATTCAATAATCTTCTCTCACAAGCTAGTTTGAACTGGCTCCAGCACCTCCCTGGTAGAATGTGAAGTGTATGAAGAAGAATATGAAATAAGAAAGGAATGTTGGAACCAGAATAGGAGTGGAGTAAGGGAAGACAAGCTAGTACCTTATCCTAGAGGCAATAGGGAGCTACAGAATGTTTTTAAGCAGGGGAATGACATCATTGGGTCATCATCCTTTAGGAAGGTTGTTTTGGCAGGGGTATGAAATTGGATTGGAGAGAAGAGTCTGGAAGCAGAGAAAACAAATAGGAAACTATTATGATGATCCAGGCAAGAAGTAATGCTGGTCTAACTTAGGGTAACAGCAGTGTAAAGGAGAGAAAGGGATATATGGGAGATGCTTTGGAGGATCAATCAACAGGACTCAGTGGTGATTTGAAGCAATGTCGTCAGTACAGGGGAAAGGATACTTGCTTTTGGAGTCAGAAGACCTAGGTTTAAGTCCTGCCTCTGATCTTCACTATGAGTATGACTTTGAACAAGTTCCTTTACCTCTCTTGGCCTCAGTTTCTGCATTTGTAAAGTGAGGGATCTAGACAAGTCAGCCTCCAATGTCAACCTTCCAGCTCTGTCTGTTTGTATGAATAAATATAGTTGTTATGGGGAAATAGAGTCAGGAAAGAGTCGAGGATGATATCTTTCTCAGTAGAGAGGATGGTGGGGCTGGCAACAAAAAGAGGGAAGTTTGGAAGAAAGGCGGTTTTGGGGAGAAAGTGATGAGTTCAGTTTCAGACGTGCTAAGTTTGATTTTCTCGTGGGACTATTATGCTCATTTTGCCAATTGAGGCTCAGGGGGACTTAGTTGATATCCTGACTGCCTTTGGTGTGAGTAACCTCACAAGAAAGTCTGAGAAAAAGTAATAGACAGTGAAACCTCTATAGGAAAGGGCAACATTGTTGAGGTCAGATAGATAGCCACCCACTTCTGCACAGCAGGTCTCCCTCATTTCCTTGGAGCCCCCTCTGTTCAAAGCTAAGCATCTTGACACTAGAGGGTTAATGGTCATAGAGAGGAAGACTGGAGGAGATAAACTGGGTGCTGGGGGATGGGAGAGATACTGTGTGCAGAGCGAAGGACTGTGACAGGGAGGGTGATAGAAAAGAAGCTAAATCTGCCCAGCAAGGCTAACAGCAAAGCACGGAGGTGTCAATGCGGAGGAGGGGGAGGAATGAGAAGTGGGGAGGATGGGAGATCAGCCAGAGACAGCTCACTGAGGCCAAAATCAGGGAGAACTGCCCGCCCTTGGCAGACACTGGCTAGGACTGTCATCTCAGCTTTTCTCTGCCTCCTTCATGTATGTGAGTCAATTATTCCCCATGAGATTGTAAATTCTTGGAAGGCAGATGTAGCTCATGCCTTAAACATCTGGATCCCCCACGGGACCCAACACAGTGCGGGTATGCAGGATGTTGTGAGGCTTGAAAGAAATAAGGTACAAAAAGCTCTTTGTAAAACAACCTGCAAGTGCTACATACAGCCAGCACTGGTGTAGTAGGTGCTCCAAATAGTGATTGATTGACTTGAATCCAAAGTACGGGTGCAGAGGGCAAAGTAGCAGGGGCTAGTGGAAAGAGTAGTGGATTTGGGGTCAAATCCTACATCTTTAATGTATTATTTATATCCCCTCCAGAAAGTTACTTCAACCTCCCTGGGCCTCAGTCTCTTCATCTGTAAGATGAGGGGCATGAACTAACCGATCTCCAAGGGCCCTTCAAAGGGGCCTTCCAGTTCTAAAACCAATCATCCCTAACATTTTTATTTCTCTCCCTGAGCTTCCTTCAAGGATTACTAGCTCTAGGGCCACTTCCTCTGTGAAGTCTATCTGATACACCACTGCCCACAGACATGTCCCAGTCTCCCACATTCTCAAAAAACTCACTTGATCAGGGTCGTCAGAAGCAAAACACTTTTGAAGAGGGACAGGATAAAAGGAGAGAGAGAATAGAATAAACAGGGAGGGGGGATAGGATGGAGGGAAATATAGCTAGTCTTTCACAACATGACTATTATGAAAGTATTTTGCATGACTTACACATTTATAACCTATATAGAAGTCCTTGCCTTCTCAATTGGGAGGGGGGAGGGAGAGAATTTGGAACTCAAAGTTTTAAAATTGAATATTAAAATTGTTTTTACATGAAACATGTTTTTACATATAAAAAAATACTAAATAAAAATTTTTAAAAGAGAAAAAATTCACTTGTTCCATTTGTCACTGCTAGCTATCATCCCATGTCTTGCCTCCTTTTCATGGCTGAACTCTCTGAGAAGGCTGTCTACAAGTGGTACCTCCATTTCCATTCCTCTCATTCTCTTCTTAAATCTCTCAAGCCTGGCTTCCAACCTCATCATTCCACCCAAACTGCTCTCTCCAAATTACTCATGATCTTTTAATTGTCAAGTCTAATAGTCTTTTCTTGGTCCTCATGCCTTGACCTCTCTGCAGCCCTTTACATCACTGATCACCTTCTCCTTGACACCCTCTTCTCTCTAGGTTTCCATGACACTACAATCCTCTCCTTGTTCTTCTCCTACTTGTCTAACTCTTCCTTCTCAATCTCCTTTGTGGGATCTTTGTCTAAGCCATACTCACTTACTGTGGGGATCCCACAGGGATCTATCCTAGACCCTCTTTTCTTCTTCCTATTTTGCTCAGCTTCCACTGATTCAATTATTATCTACGCTCATGAGTCTCAAATCTATTCAGTTGGCCCTAACTTCTCTCCTAACTCAAATCTCTAATTGTCTATTGGACAACTTAAAATGAATGTCTTCTACACTTCT
This sequence comes from Pseudochirops cupreus, assembly GCA_028627135.1. Taxonomy (NCBI): domain Eukaryota; kingdom Metazoa; phylum Chordata; class Mammalia; order Diprotodontia; family Pseudocheiridae; genus Pseudochirops; species Pseudochirops cupreus. The sequence continues at coordinate 487,784,702 of CM053582.1, forward strand.
TAAACTCAACTTGTTTAAAAAATGAACTTATTATCTTTCTCTTCAAGCCCTATCCTCTTCTTAACTTCCTTACTACTGTTGAGGGTATCACAATCTCTCCAGTCATCCAGTCTCAAATTATATGCCATTCTCCAACCTTCACTCTCTCTCACTCTCCCATTGAGTGGGCATTGCTTCAGCCAAACTGAGACCTGTTTAAGATGTTAGCTTACAAAGGCCAAGATCTTCCACTGCATCCAGGGCCATCTCCAGTTGTCTTGATCTATATCTGGCTCTGGAGGAGAAAGTGAGGCTGGTGACTCTGCACAGCCCTCCCACATTTAAATCCACTTCACTTGCATGTCAAAGCATCACCTCCCAGATGTCCTGGTCCTCTTTGAGAACAAAGGATAAACAACAACAACCCTACCCCCAATTGCGTCCAAACTGTTGCCAAGTCCTGTCAATTCTACCTTCTTAATATCTTTCATTTTTGCCCTCTTCTCTCCTCTGATACTGACTGTCACCATCCTGGTATAAGCCCAGGTCATCTCATCCCTCGACTATCCCAATAACCTGCTGGTTATTTTCCCTGTCTCAAGTCTCTCCCCCCTGCAACCCATCCTCCACCCAACTGCCAAAATGATTTTCCTTAAAGTTCAATTTTGACCACATCACTGCTCCTCCCCTTCAAAAAACTACAGTGGCTTCCTATCACCTGCAGGATAAACTATAAAATCCTCTGACACTGAAAGCCCTTCATGACTTGGCCCCTTCTTACCTTTCCAGTTGTCTGGCGCCTTACTCCCCTCCATGTACTCTGCAATCCAATGCACTGGTCTCTTTGCTGTCCCTCAATCAAGACTCTCAATCTCCCAGTTCCAAGCATTTTCACTGGCTGTCCCCCATGTCTGGAACTCTCTCCCTCCTCATTCCCATCTCCTGGCTTCAAGTCCCAGCTAAAATCAGACCTTCTACGACAAGCCTTTCCTGGTCCCCCTTCGTGCTAGAGCCCACCCTCTGTTTATTACCTCCTATTTTCCTGTGCATAACTTATTTGTACATAGTGGTTTGTAGGTTGCCTCCCCCATCAGACTTCGAAGTCCTTGAGATCAGGGACTGTGTTTTGCCTTTCTTTGTATGCCCAGGGGCAATTAATAAGTGCTTATTTGCTGACTGACTGACTGACTACTCCCAGCTGAAAATCTCTCCTTCCTCAGATCTTCTTATTGCACTTTGGTTCCCCCACCTTCTATCACACTCATCTGTGTGCATTGTATAAGCCTCTATCAAACTGTAAATTCCTTGAAGGTACAATTGGTGTTATTTCATCTTTCTACCACCTGTACCTAGACTACCATCTTGCCCATAAAAGGTATTTAAATATATTTGCTGAAATGAGTTTAACTTCTGATCCATTTTGAGGAATTCCTCCAGATCCCATGGTGACTCCATATGTTTTTGGCCAAAATGAGCAATTTGAAATTATTGGCACTTTGCTGGTAGGTATAGAGGCCAAGGCCAGAGCAAGAGTATGCCTATTTGTTCCTTTGTCTCTTGATCACCTCAGTACCTTCAAGATATTATCCTAACTACTGGCTAGTTCATTCCAGAGAATAGCTAAGAAGGGATGGAATGTGAGTCCAAAATTAGAATTAATTGGGAATAGCTTACTCCTTCCCTCCCACTAGATACTTGGGATCAGCTTCCATAAAAAAGACTTTTTATTTCCGCTGCCTTCACTCAAACTTAGGTGCTTCTTACCTTAAACCTAGACAGTCGCAATAACCTCCTGGGCAATCTCTCTGTCTCCAGTTTCACTCAATAATCCTTCCTAGTATCATGACCAGTATTCACCTTACCATATCACTCTTCTGATCAAAAGCCTTCAGTGGTTTCTCACTGTTTATGGAATAAAATTCATCGAATGTGATAGCCTTGTACCCAAGGACCCCCAGCTTGGTCTTCAGCCTGTCTTTCTTGATTTATCTCCAACTGTTCCCCTACAAATACCCTTTGTACCAGCCAAATTAGACTAGTAATCATTTCATGCAAATATTCCACACTCTACCACTTCAGTACCTTTTCTTTTCTAAAAAAAAAATTTATTTATGCCTTTTGTTTTTACAGTCCTTTCCCAATATATGTTCCCCTTCTTCTTCCCTGATTTGAACCCTCCCTTATAATAAAGAAAGCCAGGAAAGCAAAACCAACTGTTTTCTCATGGCCTCTCCTCCATTTAGAACGTCCTTTCCTTCTCCCTACTTCCCTACACAATTTCTGCCTGTCAAGATTCTACACATCCTTCCAGGCCCACCAAGTGCCACTAAAATTAATCATCTTAGTGTTGAAAAGAACCTTAGAGATCACACAGTACATGCTCCTATTCAATGCATGAATCCCCTCTACAGTATCCCCAAGGGTAAGTAGTCACCTGGATTCCTTTCAGACCCTTTCTAAGACAGAGAACTCACAACTTCTTGAGGCAACCCATGACATTTTTAAACAGTTCTAAGCATTCAGATCTGGCTAGCCTGGAGGGGAAGCCTGGCTTCCTGTACTTTACACTCCTTGGTTCTAATTCTGACCATTGGAGCCATCCTGAATCTAATCTAGTCCTATTTGGAGGCTGCTAACTTGACCTCCCACCCACACCCAACTTGACTGCCTGATGCTGTGTTGTGCAGTTGAAATAGAAATTGGGGGCATTAATTCATACAGAAGGATCCCTGAAGGTAGCATATTGAATTTGTTATAAAACATAATATTATCTGTTTTATTGTCTTTTAATTTATTTTGTTAAATAGTTCCCAATTATATTTTAATCCGGTTCAGTCATACTCAGGAGTATTGTTTGTCTGACACCTTTGGTGAAATGGATAGAAAGACAACCTCAGAGCTCAGAATGCCAGTTTCATTCCCATCTCTTGAGACATACTGGCTGTGTGATTCTAGCCAAGGCATTTAACTTCTTAGGGTCCAGTCAACTCTCTAAGACTGCCGGTCAAAAAGCATTTGCAGATTTTACATTGTTGGAAGAAGTTTCCTTGCTAGGAATTTCCTGTATTTAGTGAAATCCCCAAACTGACTCTCCCCCCCCAAATCCTCTCTTCTCCAGGCTAAACTTCCTTCCTTCAACTGATTTTGGTATGCCACGATCTTGGGACTGCTTATCAAATGAGATGTTTAATGTTTGTTCCCTTTCCCCATTCCCCTTAATCCTGATCACCTTCCTTTGAATCTACTCCAGTTTCTCAATGAGTCACTTAGAACCAGACTCCATATTTCAAGTGTTATCTGATTGGTACAGAATATAGCAGATTCTAATCTGCTTTGATCTACATGCTATATTTACCTTGATTTGGCGTAACATTGTGTTAGCTTTTCTTGTTTGTCATCACACTTTAAATTTTTTTTACATCATACTTTTTTAAAAATTTGATATTTTTCCCAATTACATGTAAGAAAAAATTTAACATTCTTTTTAAAAAAATTTTTTGCACATCACACTTTTAACTCATATTGAACTTATAGCCAACTAAAATTCCTAGATCTTTCCTCATAAACTGCTACCTAGTCATGTCTTCCCCATCCTGTAGTTCTACCATTAATTTTACCTGGTAATTTGCAAACTTAAGTAGCTTAAAATAAACAGCTGATATTGATATGGTACTTTAAAATTTACAAAACTACTTCACATAAATGATACCATTTAATAATCAAATTATGTCACCTCATTTGATGCCTTCACCTAAGTCTATGATAAAAATTGTTGAAGAGAAAGTTCTTCATTTCATGATCACCTCCCAATTAGACATGGTCTCTCCCTCCTTTAATACTTAGTAGGACTATCTTTTCACTTTTCTTATGGCAGTTACCATATCCTGCCTTGGATTATAATTATTTGCACAAATATCATCTCTCCAACTAGATTGGAAATTCTTTGAGGTCAGACACTCTAACAGTGTCTAGGATCTGAAAATATTTGTTGAATGAATGAAATTGTCCATCTCAGGAAACAGGCTGAAGATTAGGGAAGGAAAGCGAGTTTTACTACTGGGCATCAGTCAGTTAATAAGCACTCATTAAGCATCTCCTATTCAAAGCACTGTGTTAATGAGCCTGAGATTCCTGGAACAGAGAGGATTACTCCTAGATCTGTGGACCTTGTGATCCCTTTGCAGTCTCAAAAGACATCATCAGCCTTCCTAGGGTGGGGGTGGGGGTGGGGGCATCACAGGATCACAAATAGAGAAAGGACCTCAGACATCCTCTAGTGCTCGATGTTTGTGGGATGGACCACGATTTGATATAGCATTCTGATGAAACCTGTGGTTCCCCTCTCAGATCATGTTTTTAAGTGCATAAAATAAAATGTGCCAGATTAAACACAGTTTAATTGAAACGCAGTTATCGAATATACATATACATAGAATTAAGTTCCAAGATCCCTTCCAGCTCTGAGATGTTGTGATCTCCACATATTCCCAACACACTCATTCCCCCCACTCCAGCTTTTCAGCACCCAGTGTATGAATGATCAAAGAATCCATCAGTATACACATGCACACACACACGCACACACACACTCACACACACACTCACACACACACTCACACACACACTCACACAACACTCACACACATACACACATACACATGCACAAGTTCACAGCCCCCAATTAAGAACCCCTGAATTCTATTGATTTATTGATTCTTTTCACAGCTAAAAAAAGGGAGTCAGGGAAGTTGAGCACTTCTTGTCCAAGGTCTCTCACAGCCAATCTATGAGAGAGTGTGAATTTGAACCCAGGGTTTCTAGAGAACAGAGCCATCCCCCAGCTTTGCATCTCAAAACCTTCGCTCAGATAGAGCTGCTTAGTCAGGGACAGGTTAACGCAGATGCCCAGAAGAGCTGCAGAGGCTGGGAGAGTGTAGATACAGATCTGTGCATTATTCATAGGGAAGACTCCACCCCCAGGGCCAGGGGACTTAAAGGGAGCTGAGGGAAGCGGGGAGGGGAGCTGGAGAGAAATCCCAGAGCAAGAGAGGGAACAGGGGAAGCAACTAGGCAGGGACAAGTCCTACAAGTGTTATATGGTGGGCTTTGGGTCCAAGCCAAGCATGACCTCTGAGCTGACCCGCCGACCCCTGCACCCTCGGCTCCTGAGCTGCCTGGTGTTCCTTGCTTTCCTCTCCAGCACTTCCACACTCAGCCTGGACTTTGCAGAACATCGGAATAAAGCAGCCAAGATCAAACTCCACCCCAGAGGCAACCTCTGGGCCACAGGTACACTCTTGGGGTTTGAGGAAGTGGTCTGGGGTGTCAGCTTTGTAGGGGGGGCAGGAGTGAAGGCTCTGTGAACTTCCAAATGATCATTCCCTCTCTTCCCCCTCCCATTGACCCCTCTTCCCATTTCCTCTCTGCAAGTCTCTCTTTTTACTCCTCCCTTCGCTAGCTTTCCTCCTTCTTCTTTTCATCTGTCGCTCTGCTATTTGCTCTCAGAGCACCCATTTTTGTCTTCCTTTCCTGCCTCCTCCTTTCTCCACTTCAGTGACAATCCTGGTTCACCCTTCAGAGATTTATAAATGCCTTCAGATCTATTCTTTCATTTGATCTTTATAATATCCCTGTGAAGAGGATCATGGGATCATAGATTCGGAACTGGAAGGAACCTTAAAGGTCACCTGGTCCAACCTTTCACATACAGATGAGGAAACAGACTGGGAGAGTGTTATGACTTGCTGGACCTGGGACTGATTCAAACCCAGGGCCGGTGATTCCCAGTCAAGTGTTCTCTCCACCAGTACAGTTGTTGTCACCTCCATTTCATAGGTGAAGAAACTAGGACTGGGCTTGATTGATGTGTCCCAGGAGACACAGCTAGCAAGGAATGGACCTAGGACTAGTCAGTCAGTCCCTTGATGCTTAGTCCTATCTACCTTCTTGCCCTTCCAACATCCTATTCAGTACTTTCTCTTCTCCCCAGGCCCTAAACAGGCAGAAAAGAAATAGTTTGGGCGTCTCTCCTTTTCCCCATCTAGCTGTAATACCCAGAGATACCTGCACACGCAAATAAACACCAAATGGATAAATACATTCACGCTCCCCTATACACTGTGAGGAGGTGGAGGGCATGAAGAATTGGCTGAGGTTTCTTGGGGTATCTCGACATATAGTACAAAGGGCACTCACCAGGTTTGGAGTTAGAGGACAGACAGCCCTTTGAAACCCTGCTCTGCTGTCTGCTCACCTGCATGACCTTAGGTCAATCTTTTAAACTCTCTGCACCTCAGAAGTTTTTGCGTTTTGGTTTTTCTTCTGTAAAATGAGGGGGTTAGACCATATGACCTCTAAAGCCACTTCAGCTTTATATCCTATCACCTTTTGGTCATTCATCCCCTGGGTGCTGAAAAGCTGGGGTGGGAGGGAATAAGGCTATAAAGAGAGGTATGTATATGTGGGGGGTGGGAGGGTAGAAATCATAGCATCTCAGAGCTCTGAGAGATCTTAGAACTCAATTAGTCCATTTTATAGACAAGAAAGGGAAACCATGGAGAAGTTTGAAAGGTTAGCTGAGCTGACCAAGGTTATGTGTCACAAAGAGGAACTGAGATCTTCTGATCCTCAGACCAGCATTCATTCCCTTGGACCACCTTGCTCTCACTTTCCCTATCCCCAACCTGCTCCCTTGTATCCCTTGACCTCTCCATGATCTCTACATCTCATTTCCAGGCCACTTCATGGGCAAGAAGACTGTGGAGCCCCTGGCCCTCTCATCTCCTGGGACAGCCTCCCACATCCCCCTGGAGGAAATGAAAGATCGGCTGAGTCATGAGTTGGTTAGGATCCTCCGCCTGAAGAAATCCCTGGGCATGGGCCAAGGGAGCCCTGCAGTGAGTGCCCAGGTGATCTATCCCCACCACCCTGCTCACAGCCCTAAGGGACAGAAGAGAAGTGTGGTCAGGGAGGAGAGAGAATATTTTGTGACGACACGGAAGGCTCAGACCTATATTCTCGGGTGCTCCTCCTGTAGCAGGGAAGGAGGAATGAAGGTGCTCCCTGGGGTAGGGTCTCAACCATTCCAACTTCGTTAACTCCATTCTTGAGCTCCCAGAGCTGGAGGCTTTGCTTCGATGAGTCTGTAGCTGTAAACACAGACATCTCTTTCCTTTTTCATACTTCAGTTACTCTGGGCTCACTGTGAGAATCTAGCTTGCCCAAAGGAAAGTCATTTAATATTTATTGCCCTCTCAGGGTGAGCTAAGCACCCTTCTAGGGTACTGCAGCTATGGCAGGACAAAAAGATATAAAAGATAGGCATCAGTGGCAAAGCACCTGGAAATCAGAATGGGGAGGCGGGTTGGTCTTTGTCCAGTATTTCCCACTTTTGAGCTTCTCTCTTTAGCCTTCTCCACCCCATTCAATCTAGCCATAGCTAGTATTTGAAAACACTTCACATTTATGCAGTAGTTTACCATTAGAAGGACTTCATAGACATTATTTCTTGTTTAGAGGCAGCTAGGTAACACAATGGATAGGGCACTGGGTCTAGACTCTAGACTCTAGAGTCAGGAAGACCCGAGTCCAAATCTAGGCACTCACTTGCTCTCTTTCAGTTTCTTCAGCTGAAAATGGGAATAATGATAGCACCTACCTCTAAGAGTTGTTGTAAAGACCAAATGACATAATATTTGCACAATGCTTAGCACAGTGCTTGGCGCATAGTAGGAGTTTAATAAACAATTGTTTTGAATTCCCACTCCTCCATCTCAACAACTCTGAGAAGTAGATGGTTATAAGTATTATTCATTCCTATTTTCCAGATGAGGAATCTGTGGCTTAAAAGGGTTAGTAAGTGGTGGAGCCAGAACCTGAATCCTGGCATTCTGACTTTTTGTCCAATGTTCTATCATTAATATTAATAGCTCATGTTTATATGACATTTTGTTACAGAGCACTTTACAAATATTAGCAGAGCCCTGGATTTGTAGTCAGGTTGAACTGAGTTTGAATCCTAACTCAGATACTTATTATCTGTGTGACTCTGGTGAAGTCACTTAATCTCTCTAAGCCTCGGTTTCCTCATCTGTAAAATGGTGATAATAGCATCTACCTAACAGGATTGGTATGAGGATCAAATGAGGTAATATGTGTAAAGCACCATGTGAATCTTAAAATGGCATACAGAGTATCCCAAAAGCCTTAGTGAAGTTTTATTACCATTTAAACTTTAATAACTTAGTGGAGTTTTAAGCTTTAATAACTTAAAGCTGCTCTAAGACTTCTAGGACAGCCTATATACATATGAATTGTTATTATTTGAGCCATAGGACAGCTCTATGAGGTAGGCAGTTCAAGTATTGTTATCTTCATTTTGTAGAAGGGGAAGCTGAGGCTTAGTGAGGTGAGCTAGGTGCTCTGATTGTAAATCCAGTGATCTTTTGCCTTTCTAAAATTGTATCTGTTGTTTTAGAGAACCTGTTATCCACTGTGAAAACCAGAGGTAATATCTAATGCCACTTAGGCCTGTAACATATAGCCAATTTTAATATTGGCCTACATAAGGTATATTTGGGAAGGTTATATTTGCTTCTTCTTCTGCTACCAAAATAACCCACATTAATTCTAAAACTAAATATCAGTACTTTATTTTGGAGTAATCACTCCAATTTTTTCATTTATCAACACAAGTCATTTATAAATTCAATTCAACAAGCATTTATCAAGTATTTCCTGGGTGCTGGGGATACAACGATGAAATTAACCAACCTTTCTCCTCAAATAGCTCATGTTCCTTGGAACATATTCAATTTCCTTTCAAATCTCTAGTTAATTATTGAAGACCTACTATGTAGAAGGTGCTGTGCTAGGCATTGTGAGGAGTATAAAGGTGAATTAGATACCACCTTCCATAGATCATCAAATCATAGCCTGCTATAACTAAAAAGAACTATAGGGATCATCTATTACAATCCCTTGATTTTGCAGATGAGGAAACTGAGGCTTAGGATGTTTAGTTGATTTATTTGAGATCACACAATGAATTAGCGGCAGAGGCAAGATGGGAACCTTTGATTGTGTAGAAAATTTTCAGTCCTTAACTCTCTGAAACTATCCAATGTCCCTATTACAGCAGCAATGTCTACGCTGGCACAGTGCTCCTTGAGATTTTGTGCCTGTGATACTAGGTGAGGAGAATAATACCATCCTTTGGCTAGGCAAATCACTGCCATGTGGTCTCTTCCCAAACCGATCCCATAATAATTTATCACTCACCTGCTAGTACAAGGTACTGTGCTTGGGTTCTGGGGATACAAAGACCATATAATTTCTGCCCTCAGGGAGTTTACATTCCATTGTAGAACAGGAAGTAATTTTCTATTCCCAGCCTACTTGGGGTTAGGGTCCTGGGTTGTCTCCATCAGGGTCTAAGGGGAGATAGTCACACAAAAGGGTCCCAGGATCTAGCCCAGACCCATGTTTGTGGCTATAGAGCAGAATGATGGAATACCCCAGACTAAGCATGGCATAAACTCACAGTAGTATCAAACTGCTATTATAAAAGGAAGGAAGGCAGGACAGAAAGAAGAGAGAGACTGCCATGTGCCAGGCATTGTGCTAAACTCTTTACAAATATGATTTCACTCCATCTGCACAACAACGATAGGAGGTTGGTGCTCATTATTTGTTCCATTTTGGTGTTGTTGTTGAGTCATTTCAGCTGTGTCTGACTCTTCACGACCCCATCTGGGGTTTTCTTGGCAAAGATACTGGAGCAGTTTGCCATTTCTTTCTCCAGCTTATTTTTCAGATGAGGAAACTGAGGCAAACAGGATTAAGTGACTTCCCCAGGGTTACACAGCTAGTAAATGTCTGAGGCCAGATTTGAACACAGGTCTTCCTGACTCCAGACCTGTCACTCCTCTATCTACTGAGCCACCTAGCTGCTATTCCTGTTTTACAGTTGAGACTAACAGAAATTAAGTGACTTGCCCAGGGTCACACAGCTATTAATGTCTGAGGTTGGATTTGAACTCAGGTCTTCTCGATTCCAAGCCCAGTATTCTATCCACTGTCCAGCCTCCTCCTTTTTTTTTTTTTTACAGATGAAGAAACTGAGGTTCAGAGAGATTATGTCTAACTTGCTGAAAGTTACACAAGCATAAAGTAGCAGATTTGAGTTTCAAACCCAGGTCGAAAATGAATGAATGATTTGTTAAAACACTTACCATGTTCATAGCACTATGCTAAATGCTAGAGATACAGTAGCAAAGTCAGACATTCTCTGCTTTCAGGGAGCTCACATTCTAATAGGGGAGGTAACACATACATGGAGTATTTCAGCTGTAAGTCAGATGGAAAAGTCCCAGGGTTCTTGGGGTTCTTTAATGTCACTTCCACTAATAAAATCATATTGGTTTCTGACGCTGAACTGTTTGAGAGCACCCAGGAATTTGATGGCAAAAGCTTTCTTTTCTGGGTCTTCAGTAGTTGAGGCTGTAGCACCTGCAGCAGCAGTTACCATGCTGCATTTCCATAGCAGGGACTTCCCGGGGTGATGGCTGAGGGCTCTGGGCTGGAAGCAGGTCTGGTGGCTTAAGGGGCAATGCTATTCCCAGCCTACTTGGGGTTAGGGTCCTGGGTTGTCTCCATCAGGGTCTAAGGGGAGATTAGATGGTGCTTTAGGTGGGGAGTTTGGGGTTTAACTTGCCTCCTCTCTTGCCCTCAAAGTACCTTGCTGCCTCACCTGGACCATCTGTAGTTGAAACATCTGAATCCAGTGTTCTTTCCATCAGCCCACATTACCTTTCATTTAACTGCTTCTCTCTCAACTTTCTCCCTATTGGTTCTCTCTCTCTGTCTCTGTCTCTCTATCTCTGTCTGTCTGTCTCTCTCCAGAATGCCTTAATTGGAAGGGGAGGGGAGGGTTGGGAAGTGAGGCTTGGGTTAGTTTAGATATGCAAGGTAATGTTATTATACTGCATGAATGGTCCATGGACTATGTACAACCTAGGTCCATCCCTCTATAGAAAATTGAATAGATATTAGCTGTCTATTCTTCTTAATCATTCCTTTTGCTCACTTCACAAATAACAGCAGGGAGAGAAACAGCACTCAAGTCCTCTTGGGTCTGTAGAAATGAGAATTCTGGGTAAAACTCAGGAAGGTTTCATGAAAAAAGTTTCCAGCAAAGTGGTCCTGCCTTCCTTCCTTTTCTTTCCTGTGTCTCCTTCCAAGGCTCTAGCCCAGGGGTGGGAAAACTGTAGCCTTGAGGCCATATGTGGCCCTCTAGATCCTCAAGTGTGGCCCTTTGCCTGAGTCCATGTTTTACAGAACAAATTGTTTTATCAAGGGGATTTCTTCTGTGAAGTTTGCCTAGCCTAGCCTCTTTACTTTGAGGGACACAATTCTCCCCTACAGAGTTATCTATTCATCCCGGTCCCTTCCTGATGACTAATAGGTGGGGCTGGTAGAATGCTCCAAGGCGCAACTCTCTCTTTTTTTTTTTAAACAATCAACAAGCCTTTATCAAAAACCTGTTAAGGCACTATATTAGGGATGGGAATACAGAAACAGAAGTGAAGCAATTTCTGCCCTCAGTGAGATTACAATGTATTGGGGTTATAATACTAAGATAAATAGATATATGCCGAAAAATAAAAAGGTTAAAAAATTGGTTGTGATGGGGAGCAGGAGTAAGTACACTTAGAGTTGAGTGGATTGATAATCTTCAAGTAAAAGATGTTATGTTTGATTGTTTCAGACTCTTTAAGACCCCATTTGAGGTTTTCTCAGCAAAAGTACTAGAAAGGTTTTCCATTTCCTTCTCTAGCTCACTTTTTTTTCACATTAAACATTAGTCAGGTTATAAAGAAGGATTATAACCCATGGAATGAACAATGGGAAAGAGGAAACAAAACAAGAAAAAGAAAGAGAGGAGGTAGTTTGCTTCAATCTGCATTCAGACTCTGTAGTTCTTTCTCTAGATGTAGACATCTCTTTCCATCATGAGTCTTTTGGAGTTGTCTTATAACTTTGCATTGCTGAGGAGAGCCCAGTCTATCAAAGGTGATCGTCACACATAACATTGTTATCTGTCATTGTGTAACAAATTTTTTCTGGTTCTGCTCTTCTCACTCAGCATCAGTTTGTATAAGCCTCTCCAGGTAAATATGAAGTCCATCTGCTCCTCATTTCTTATAGCACAATAGTTTTCCATTACATTCATATACCACAACTCCAAGGCACAATTCTTGATATCATTTTCTTCTCCCTAGGACCTATGGATGCTGATTCAGCGGCTGGAGAAGTAGTCAAGTCACCAAGCTATGGCTTGGACTACACAGACCATGCAGCTGTCTAGAGTTCAGAGCATGGCCATCAGGGGCCCCTGCCACAGTCTGACTGGAGAGTAATTCCAGTCCTTTGTTGTTGCTATATCACTGCTATGACCTTTGATTGAAGTTACTCACTGTTATCACTGTTCTTCAAGACACAAATGATGTCTCTTCTGTATATTTTTTTTCCTGTATCCTTCCTGAGGTTGTGAATAAAACCTTATTCTTTGCACAGAATGTGTATGTCTCTTCTTCTAGCCATTCCTTCGGGAATCTCACCAGTGGGGTGAGGGAGAGAGGGTGTGAGATAAGAAGAGGTCAGCTCCAAATGAGGCCATGGCTTTTTTAAAACAAACTGACTCCTGTGCTTCTCACTTCCTCACCCTCCCAACTATGGCTTTCTGGGAAACTTGGTCTTTGATTCTCCCTGTCTAGGACATTCCCTACAGAAGAATGCTGTTCTCCTGTGCCCTGTGGCAACCAGAGTGGTCCTTCTGATGAGGAATGAAGGCTGGTGTCAGTCAGCCAATAAGCATTTATGTACTATGTACCAGGCACTTTGCTAAGCTCTGACATGCTCCAGCCACCCTTGTAGGGCCTCAGTGGCCAATACACTCTACCCTCAGCAGTCAGGCTCGGTCAGCTTAGACAGACAGGTCTTCAGAAAAGTAAAGTAAAAACTACTAATATAGTAGAAGGGACACTCCCAGGCAGGAGAGGAAGGGTTCTGGCCCTCCAGTCTCCAGGCACCCACTGCCAGTATAAACTTGGTGAAGGAAATAGCAAACCTCTCCAGTATCTTTGCCAAGAAAAACTCATGGACAGTTGCTCCACAAGGTCATAAAGAGTTGGACACGACTGAACAACACAGAATGGATGCCCCGATGGGAGTCAATTGTCTGAGTTTTCATTCTAACTGTGCCCCCAATTGTGCGATGGTGAGCAGGTCATTCCCCTCACTGACTGTGTATATATATTTCTCCACCCTGAGCCTCAGTTTCCCCACCTGCAAAATAAGAGGGTTGGACCACGTGATCCCTAAAGTCCCTTTAACATTCCAAGATTTTGAGTCTTAGAATAGAGGCAAAGTGATCCAGTCCTCAATGTGGGATCAAGAGTGCCAATGGCTCTGCCGCCTTAATAATCTTGTGACCTTCTAAGTTGCTTCAGTTTATATCATGGGGTTGGACCACGAGGTGACGTCTGACGTTCTAAATGCTAGGACTTTTGCGGTCCAGGGAGGGCCAGGCCCCCTCCCCTGCTTGACTTCTCCAGGGGAGGGCCCACTTGAAGGCCACACCCCTTGGCATCCCGGGTCTCTCCTCCCCTTCTCATGTAGGCGTCGCTCACTTTCACCGAGGTCCTCGGGTCCCGGGCTAGGGGACGAGAGGGGCGGAGTTAGGACCTGCTGGCGGGGCCACGCCCACGCCCCGCCCACGCCCTTACGTCTCCTCCTGAACGACCGGCGTTCGCATGTGCAGGCAGGAAGCTTCTGCGGGCTGCGGGGAGCATGGACGAGGCTGCAGATTGGCTGGTGGACTCAATACGCTTGTAAAGCGGGCTGAGGAGCGGGCGGAGCGGGGCGGGAGGGTAGGACGACGGCATCCGGGGGCCGGCCGAGAGGCCCTAGGGGAAGTCTGGCAGGACCGGGCGGACTCTGGCCACCTTTCCTCCTTGAGGGCCGAGAGGGCAGACGGCCTCCGCCTCGGGTCCCTGATCCGACGCATTGGGTCAGTTACTTCTCACCAAGTCACCCACCCCCCCTCCCCCGCCCCATCCTCAACTTCCCCATCCGTACGATGGGCATAAAACAAAGTCCTGCCGGGCTGTGATGGGAGAAAAGCACTTTGTGGACTTGAGGTTAATGGCGGTGAAAGTGCATAAAGCTAATAATAACCACAGAAACTCAGTAGTGAGTATTTATAATGAGGTTTGTAAGTGCTGCCCTCGGGCTTGTCCTGAGAGGAAATCAGGCTCAGTTGAAGGGGCCCGTTACTGGGCACAAAGCTAAGAAAATGTAGACCTGGCGCTTGAACGAACCCAGGTCTTCTGACCGCACACGGTATGCTTTTCACAGCATCATGGTGCTGTTTGTTTGCATTTAGGTACCGAGATCTCCATGCATTTGAGCTGCCGGGTCCCACCAGAGTCCTGGAGTGGACTGATAACCAAGGTGATCTTACTCCCCTTTGCCCACTAATGGAATAAGTCCCCCTTAGGGACCCTCCTAAAGAAACCGGGTGGTGCTGCTTGCCAGCCAGGACAAACGGCTCCGAAGACCCAGTTTCCTGACCATTCGAGTGTCCGAAAGCAATTTCATGCCCTTGCTTTTATGATACCGGTGTTTTCTATCCCTGGCTACTGTATGTCTTGCTGGGCAATGTTATGATGGAGTGGCTGCCCCTCCACACAATGTTCAGGGTGTGGAGGGTATTTGTGTATTTAGCTTTGGTCTAGAAAATGTGTTTGCTGGCATTTTTTGCTTTGCCTTACAGGAGTCTATGTTGCCGGCTGTGAAAGTCAGAAAAGAAATGAAGTGCTGCATCTTCTTTTACCCCCTAAACTCTGTGCTGAAAACCAGGTATTAGTGGAAGCAGAACTGCTTCTTTACCTTCAAAATGATTGTAGAAGTAGAGGGCAGCCTTTAGGTCCTGAATGAATGAAAAAGTCTTTATTAAGTGTTTTACTGTGTGCACTAGGCACTCGGATAAATGCTGGGTATACAAATATAAAGAGTAAGATGAGTCTGTACTTAAATAACTTACATTCTAATAGGGGAAGACAACAGATAATATATGGGAGAGGTATTTTGGTCTGGGAAATTGGAAGGTTGATGAGTGGAGCTGTAGGGAATTAATTGAAAGTCTTTACAAGAGCTTGAAGTAGAAGGTGGGAAAGAAGCATCATAAAGCATGAAGATATTGGAGAGCCAGAGTCGGGTCCAGCCTAGAGATAAAGAACTCTCTCTAGTTAGGAGCCAAAGGCTCCAGGGTGAAAGCTGGAGCAAGGAGGGATGGAATGAAGATGGGTGTGAGTAGGGATGGTCATTAAGTTGTATATAAAGACCTGAGGGATATTTGTTCCCAGATTCTGTCTGTCCTGGCCTAGATGTCCTTTCATTATCCCAGTCTAGGCCTAATAATGAAATCCTGAACTGGGCCTGCAGACCCAGATTTTCTTCCTCATGGCATATCTCCTATTCCCATCAGGACTCACCTTGTGGGGAAGATAGGGTATAACTGTCTTTTTATCCAGTTAACCAGTTGCTTTTCCTCCAGTTTTGGGAAATACAGAGTTAGGGACTCAAGGATAGTACTTATGCGCGTATATTTTGCCTTTTCAGTAATAGTGGAGGCAACTCTAATTCTAGACAACTGGTACAAGCAACAGCAACAATCTGAAATGATTAGTTCCATGCATTCTGTGATACAATGACAGTTGCTATTTCTTCTATGTGACTCTCCATCCCCTGGCTCTGTGCCTTCTTCCTAGCTGTCCCCTATGCCTAGAATGTTCTCCATCTGTATTTCCAACTTCTGGCTTCCTTCAAGACAGCTCAAACCGCATCTTCTTTTGAAATAGGCCTTTCTTACTTTTCTTTGTCCCTTCCCCTTCACCACACAGTGAAATTCCCTCTGAAATTACATCTCTCTCTGTCTCTCTCTGTTTCTCTGTAGACAGACAGAAAGATAGATGGATCAATTGATCTTGTATGTACATAGTTGTTAGCATGTTGTGTCCCACATTAGAATGTGAGTTCCGAGACTGTATTTTTCAGTTTCTTATTGATTGATTCCCAAGTAACAGATTGCATTCTGGATTGTTCCTAAATGTTTCAGCCTAGGTTGGGCTGTAAGCTTTTACACTGATATTGATAAGGCAGAGTTGATCATATTAGCTTGCTGATATGTACCATTTTTCTGTGATAACAACAATTCGCTCACTAGTTCTTCATGGCTATCAAGAGAAGGGTTTGGAATATAAGGTTCATACTACAGCAGAAAGGGCTAGGGAAATGGTTTAGCTGTATGTGAAACAAAGAACTCTCTTCATGTGTTTTTTCGAGGATGAGAGAGACACACAGTACAAATTATAGCATACTTGAAACCTTGGAGAAAGCTTTCATACTAATTAGCTATATTATCATCCAGGCAACTCTCTTAGCTCTCTTTGACTTCTCAAACCCTCAGCTGGGTTCCATTTCTCAATGTGTGATGAGGTCACAAAAATTAGACTTTTGGCCCTTTCCCCCCTCCCTGGGCTCCCTAACCCTTAACTCCTTTAGCTGCATTTATCTGTTAGACTGACCTTCTCCTTCCAGCTATAAACTTCCCCATTTCTAACTTTTATTGAGCATTCCATTCTGAGCCTTAAGGGTTTCCCTACCTACCAGAAGAAATCTCTGGTAAGATGTCTTGGGGAAAAGGCAGAGAATAAAGTAGCAGTAATCTTTCTCCTTGTTTGTGTGAGCTTATCAATGTCATGGAATTCATCCGTAAGAAGTTCCAAAAGCCAGGGAGTAGTTAATTGACTTTTGTGTTTTAGAGCTTATGCCCAGAAAGAGATTTCAGGATGAAATACGGGGGATTTTCAGACAGACCCGTCTACAACCTGAAGCATGTGCCAGAGACCAGGTATAAATCAATTTTGTGCCCCAGATAATTTAATTCTTCTAAAAATGGTTTATTGATGCATTTTGTTTTTTATATCAGTCATTTCTAGATATCCTTGAAACAAAGAAAAAC
>CM053582.1:487801866-487882073 GCA_028627135.1 Pseudochirops cupreus
CTCTCTCTCTCTCTCTCTCTCTCTCTCTCTCTCTCTCTCTCTCTCTCTCTCTCTCTCTCTCTCTTTCCCTCTCCCTCCCTCTCTCTCGCTCTCTCTCCCTTTCTTTCTCCCTCCCTCTTCCTCCCTCCTCCCCCTTGCTTCCCCCTCACACATACACACTGCGCACGCACGTGCACACACACACACACACACTTTTTTGACTGATTTAATAGAATCTGGATGTGCCTTAGAGAATTAATACAGGACAGAAGGGAATGAAAGACTACAAAGATGTACCTAAGGAGCAGAAAAGAGAACTGTGGTAGGCTATTGGAGATGAGGATTGAGAAAACATTTATAGCAAAGTTTGTCTGACCAACGAATTTTGTAGATTAAGAGATTTTCTTGGTCCTGTTCAAATTCTACTTCAATGATTTTATTGTGCATATGGGTTTTTACTTTTTTAGAGAAGTTAATATGGTGGAAAGAGCAGTGGCCTGGAGATTATGCTTCTAGTTCCAGCACTGTCCTTAATTGATTATGAAACCTTCGGTAGGTCACTTTAACCCTGCACTAGATTTTCTTGACCTCTACAAAAAAGAATTGGATTAAATGATCGCTAATGTCTTGGGGCAGCTTTGTGACAGAATGGATAGAATTCTGGGCTTGAAGTCAGGAAGACTCATCTTCTTGAGTTCACATGTGGCCTCAGACACTTACTAGCTGTGTGACCCTGGGCAAATCACTTAACCTTGTTGGCTTCAGTCTCTTCATCTATAAAATGACCTGAAGAAGGAAATGGCAAACCACTCCAGTATCCTGGCCAAGAAAACCCCAAATGGGATCATGAAGAGTCAACACAACAACAATGTCTACTGTCTAAAATTTTGAGATTTTAGAAGTGCATCAGGAGCAAGTCTGGATTATATGGGTCAAGAAGTCAAATGGGATGAAAGGGGCAAGCCACAGAGCCTGACATAATATCTTCACTTGCTCTCCGTAGGCTGCTGGTAACAAGTGGCCCACCTGGTGATTCTCTACAGGTGTGGCAGGTTGCAGACGATACTGGTAAGTGATTTCTTTAAATAAAGTCATGTAAAATAAGGACTCATATTGATATAACACTTTATAATTTTACAAAGCGTCTTATAACACCCCTATGGAATAGGTAGTAGAGGTAATATTTCCATTTAATAGATAAGGGAACTGAGACTCAGAGATGGTATGTGATTTGCCCCAGTCAAACAGGAAGTGGTAGAGCCAGGGCTGGAACCCAGGTTCTTGTTGTTGTTGTTGTTTTGTTTTTACTATGAGGCTAGTGTTCTTTTTACTATGCCACACCGCTTGGCTTCCCAACATGGATAATATCCACGTTTTTCATCTTTACTAATTTGATGGTATGAAGTGAAACTTGAGAGTTGATTGAATTTGTGTTTCTCTTATTAATGATTTGCATATTGCTCAGTCTTCCTTGCTGCCATCAATTTCTGTGCCCATCATTCTAGCTGTTGTATTTCAACCTCTTTTCTATTTTATTGCTAGAATTCAATTCAGATCACCAAGTAGGTATATACATACTCTGTCCTTAGCATGCTTTCTGAAACTATTAGCCTTTGCCCAGGGCTTCCATAGTCACTGGGAAAGAGTAGGTTATGCTGCCTCCAGAATATCTAATCCAGCTCAGATGTCTGAGGGTTCCTTGAACACGTATATATCTCCAGAGAAGGAGACAGTCAGCATACCCTTCCTTGGCAGTCTATTCCATTGTTTATAATCACAGTCAAGACCTTCCTTACACTTTATTTTCATCTAAACTATTTCTGTTAAAAATTATCCCATGTTTTCTTTAGCATATTAAATGTGGAGGTGTTCCAGTATGGTAATCTTTGTTGATATTTTGGTTTTTTTTTTCCTCCAGACATGATTAAAACTGTAAGTACCATTGCTATACATGGGGCAAAAAGTAGCCTCTGGCCCAAGATTGCAGTCCTCATTTCTAAGGTTCCCAAAGTCCTCCATGGGGCCAGGGTCAGTGATCTGCACATTACTGAGCTGGAGTCCCAGAAGACTCTCTCCATGTCAGGTACTGAAATGATACTCTCACATTGCATCTGTCTCCCAGATAGAGCTACCAGTCCCTTATTTAATATACTAATCACTGTCTTTCTATGGCAGCCCTCCTTCATAGTGTTCAAACACTTCATGAAACTGATGTCCTTCATGCTTGTCTAATTACAGAATGAAATCCAATGTAGTACAGAGAAAAGGAGCTCTGCTTCTTATTCCCTACTTTGGGCAAGTCACTTAAACTCCCTGGGCCTCTTTTTTTTAATCTGTAGAATTAACTAGTTGGATTAATTCATCTTCCAAAGTCCTTTCCAGTTTTAAATCTATGATCTGGCTACTTTCCTTCCACTTTGTCCCCAAAAGACTTTTTGATCCATCCTTGCCAGAGAAAGTGTGCCCGCTGATGGGGTGTCCTTTTTCTGAGAGGCTGGTACTGAGGCCCCTTCTTGTCCTAAACTCCAGGTCTGCGTTTTGTAGGGCATTAGAAGGGAGAATCTGTTTTTATCCTCTCAGCTCATGAGTGTCAAAATCGAGATGGGTACGTGACTTGCATATCCACTGAGTTTCCTTTCTCATCTTGGTCTTCCAGGTGGGAGTGACAGTGAAGAAGAGATAAGCAGCTTGCAGGTATTGGATGCAGATACATTTGTCTTCTGCTGTGCCTCGGGACAGTTGGGGCTTGTGGACATCCGCCAGAAGCTGGGTGACTCAAAGAGGACTGCCTCGAACCTTGGACCTGGTGGGGAGTGGTGGTGTGCTGCAGTTCAAACCAGTGGACATGGGCCAGGCCTCACCATAGCCAGTCTGTCCTCAAAGGGGCAGCTTCAGCTCACAGACCTCAGGGACCTTGACCATCCAGTAACAACTGTGCAGTGCCCAGTTTCTATGCCCAGCCCAGACTGGGGGTTGCTGAGAGTAACCTGGGCTCCTTCGCTAGATGGCTGCTTAGCCATTTCAGGTACCTCTGAGCCTGCGTATCTGTCTTAGCTTTACTTCTTAGGCGATTTCTTAAGCTTCTAGTTTCGCGTTCAGTTTGCCCCCAAGAGTTAAAATTTACCTACCAAGAACTCTCCAATTAACCCACCAACCAGCCATTTTTTGAAAAAATCACCTGCGGTAGCTAGATGGCGAAGTGAATAGAGCACCAGCCCTGGAGTCAGGAGGACCTGAGTTCAAATCCAGCCTCAGACACTTAACACAAAAGCTAGCTGAGTGACCTTGGGCAAGTCACTTAACCCCAATTGTCCTACCTTCCCCCCTCCAAAAAGCAAAAAAAAAAGATGTAATAGCTTCAAATTGCACTAAGGCTTTTGGAACACCCTGTATGTGTATGTCTATGACTTGGCTATAAGGCTTGTTATGATCTCTGGGAGGGAGGTTCATGTCTTTTCTCTTTACGCTCTAGGGTTGGTTGGTTTTTGTTTTTGTCGTTTTCCAAAGGGTCTTTATTTTTCTTAACTGCAGGGGAAGAGTTAGAGACTAACAGGTATCTTGACTCCAGGTTCAGGATATTCTCTGTCGTACTTAATGCTCTGAGTCACCGATGCAGTCAGCAGCTTTTCCAGGCTTAAAGTAGTCCAGTCTTAAAAGCACACATGCCCCGAAGATGTTTTCTGAGTATTTATTGGGCCATCACTGTAGTTTTTCACTTCCTGCTTTCTTCTGGTCCACGTTTTAGTCATAAGAGGCAGCTTGATGTAGTGGAAGGAACACTGAATGAGGAGTCAAGAGATGGGATTTTGGGCCTGGTCCTGCCACCATCCTGCTGGATAACTTCAGGCCAATCAGTGAACATTTGGGCCTTAGTCCTATTCTGTGTAGGAGGAGGAGACTGCATTAGAAGTCGTTTTCAATCCTGGCTTTTTGTTGGAATAATGGGTGAAAGAGTTTTCAGACAGTTCTGATTTACTTGGTGAGGTTACTGACTACCCCGATTTAGAGAAGATGATAACATGCATTTTAGGAAGTCTTTCATTTGTAAATTTAGCATCTTGTGGCTAGCTTTATATCATGGAAAAATTTTGAATAAAGCCTAATATTGTTTTACCTGGTTTGTTTATTAAATCTTTTCTGTGTTCATTAGGTTTTGATGGGACTGTCCAGATTTATGATACCACATCCTGGGAAAGAAATGGGAGCCATGTAGAACCACTCTTTATTCATAAAGGACATCTTTTCATGGACGGGACTGAGAAGGATGAGCTTTCACTGGTCACCACACATTCCTGGCACCCCAGCAAACCAAGGACATTATTGTCTGCAGCAGTTGATGCATCTTTGCATGTGTGGGATTGGATGGATCCTTGCAGTTCCTGTTGATCCCAGTCAAAGGAAGGAACAGGACCAGACATTCCCATGTTACTGGTGTGAGCTCACTTCCTGTGTTATAAAGATTGAAATGGAAGGCCTATAAACCTCATCACTACATGTAAGGGACAAGTATTCCAAGATCCTGTTTGGCAGCTATGAGGCAACTGGTTTATTTTTGTTTAAATCAAGACAAAGGACAGTGGTTTACATGGCCCTGCTAGGAAACTAGAGGCTTAAAACCTATCTGTCCATCCTTTTCCATTGGCCTAAGCAACAGCAGTAGCATGCTGTGAGAAGTATACAGTAATTGAATGTAAATCCTTGTACGTCAAGGGACTACATTAGGAAGATTATAATATGTTAATGGATCTGGAAAAGTAGGGGACTCATCCCGCTGTCAGGTACCACCATTTCTCTCTCTTCCCCCCAAGCCCCTGGTAGGTACCACTCTACAATGCCCTCTCTTCATTATATCCCCCCTCCTATGGTTTGCCGGGATTCCCCTGCCTAGATCAGGTACTTATCATTTTACTCCTCTGTTATTTGCTTGCGTGGTACT
Organism: Pseudochirops cupreus; assembly: GCA_028627135.1. Lineage (NCBI taxonomy): Eukaryota > Metazoa > Chordata > Mammalia > Diprotodontia > Pseudocheiridae > Pseudochirops > Pseudochirops cupreus. Next base: position 487,806,782 of record CM053582.1, read on the forward strand.
CTCTGTAATAAACTGCTCTTATCATATTACTTTTGTTACTTTGAAAGCTCTGTGGTTTCATTGGTATGGGTACTCCTGCCACATATCATACCTCTCTTGGCATTTTATTCTTTGTAATTCTTGACCATATTTTCCCTAGTATATCCCACAGAGGATCTAACATGTTGAAGGCCTTCCTTTTTATATTTCAGGTATTACCAATATGCCATTTGGTACCATGCAACTCTTTCTTATTTTCCCTATGTAACCAGCCCACCTCCAGTTATAATTGCTCTTGATCATAACTTGCATGAAATTTTTTGCATACAAATTATTGTTAGTAAGTAACTGAAGCTTATGCCTACAGTGTGTCTTTTTGTTTTTCTAATTGTTGTTATTCTGAGATTCTGTATTCTTTGGGCAAAGTGTCTGTCCCTGTGGACTTGAGAAATTTTTCTGTGTGAAGGAAATTTCATTTTTTTTCTTAATCAGATGTTTTGAGGAACTTCCATGATGGTTTTGTAACACAGGTTGTTAGAAAGATCAACCCATGATCCAGGCCCTTGGGCTATTGGCACATGCCCTGCTGAGGCACCATCCTTGGCTGGGTAGACCTCCCGAAGCTCATCTGAAATCATCATTTCTGGAAAAACCAAAGATTTACCAGTAAAGATGGTCAAGGCTTTGCCAGTTTCATTGTGGTAGCGTAATGCTTCTACATGGTTTGGGAATTTTGTTGTGGATTCCAACTTCATTAGAGCTTGGCTAGTTGGTCCTGCAGGGGACAGGGGTCTTTGAAGACACTGTTCCTGAGGGGTGTGTAAGCCTTTGGGTTCAGGAGGTATTTTAGGTATTTAAATTCGATCGCGTGTCTTCCTTGCATCTGATTAGTGAGCTCCTTTTGTTCTTCTGGTATGCCTGTCAACTGGAGGGGTTCATCCTTAAAATACTCATCTAAGTCAGTAGGGCTCAGGGGTGTCCCTTTATCTTCACTTCCAGCTATGGGGAGTAACTTTTTTGGAATAAAGGTGGTAGGTTGGTGAATGATGGCCTGGATGGTGTCACCAGAAAAGTTGATGTTTTAAAGCTTGTCAGTCTGATTAATTATAATTCTGTTCTAGGGTGAGTCACAGTCTCTCCTAGAACTGAGTTCAGTTCTTTGTTGAACTAATGATGGGCTCTTTTCTTGTTCTCCTGTGGGTTTGGAGGCCAGTTGCACTCTTAAGTTTTTCAAGTAAGTCTTGTCTAGCTTTGGCAGTCTCCCCTTTGCCGATGTTATGTTGATCTCATTCTTCTGCTGGTGGAACTCTGAGATGTTTTCTTCATCTTCCTTTGCAAGCTTGAGATGTTTGACTTCCAGCATTTCTTGGTGACACTGGAACTTGCTCTCAGCTTTGTGTGCTGACTCCCTGAGAGCTTGGTATCTCTCATCCAGGTTTACTCCTTTAATAAGTGTGCTCCCATGGGTGGAAGCCACACCTATTGCAATTGCACACAAGTTGTGGATATAATCTGTGTTCAAGTTGGTTTACCCTAGCCAGGTTTAGAAGTCTGGCAAGGGGAATAGATTCCATGCCTAGATATTTTTTTTTCTGACAGCACTCCAGAAACCATTGTTATGTTAATGGAGTTTAAGATCTTCCCTGCCCATTAATAGGCCTCACGTGGAGCCCATTAAGGGAAACTTGCTTAGGGGATGCTTGCTTGTAGGAAGGCTTTCACACCTTTTGTTAATGTCTAATTAGGCACTGAGTCAAGAGGATTGTGATGTTTTCTGCCTCTGAGAAGTGTATGTATGTTCTGAGTTGGTATTTTGCCTTGTGAGCTCGCTTATGAGAAGGATCTTGTGATTCACTGGGTCAAGATTCTGAGTATATATATATATATATATATATATATATATATATATGTAAAGTGTATAGTTGATTCAGGCAATCAGAGCCCTCTCTGTTGGTCTTTATTTCTCTGTTTTATTTTCTCTGAAGTTCAGGGTGCTGACTTTTCCCCTGAACTAGTGAATGTAATTTAAAAAGATTGTTGACCCCTTAAACAACTATCTTTCCTAGTAAAGCAGATCTAAGAACCTGTGCTAGCAGCCATCCTGGGTATGCCAGTGTGGTTGCTGCTACAGCCATCTAGTTCATTCTGCAGGCCCCTGTCCCATGCCAGTGGATATAGTTTACTCCATCTTTAGTGTGGAGTAAAGTGTGATCTAGCACAGTTTTAACAATAAACCAGCAAAGTGGGCCTGAGCCACCAATGTGGCAATAATTGAATCTGCAGCATCATGACCTGCCTGCTGGTGAACTCCCTGGTGTATAAGAACAGACTTTAAGAGAAAAGCCTGCCGCATTATGGTGAATATAATTTTAATAGCGGCCACGGATGGCCAGGTTTGTGGGAACTCTGTGAGGCCTTGCTCAGAATGGACCCAAATTTGGAGCATTACTTTTTAAATTACCTGTGCACTCTCTTACGATGATTTTTGAAAGAAATAGATTGTAGAAAGCAACAAAGAGGCCAGTTTTCCCTTTGGCGAATTCTCCCTGTGGAACTGCTTGTGTTACCTGTTATAAGGGGGGACTGTAATTATTAGTGTCCAAGAATTGACTAAGGTTCACTGTGTTATTCTGACTCAGCTGGTGGATTAAATATCTGTGCTCTGGTATTGAGCCACTGGGTTATCGTTGTTCATCACCCTCATAGTAGTAATTTGTCAACAATGTTAATAGATAATTGTCTAAGTGATCCCCAAGGGTCACACCTACTTCAATTAAGTGGATGATTTGGCAACATAGGGAATCTTGTTCTTTGATATCATAGAAGATTACCTTTCTGACTTGTATGTATTTGGTTTGGATATTCAGTCTTACTTTTAATGTATCATGAAATGAGTCCATGGTCTCATATGAGATGATGTTGATTTTGGTTTTGATTTTTAATCAGGTGTTAACGTTCACTTAGAACTTATCCTCCTTTATGATATATTCCCTTTTGCACTCTGAGTAGTCAGTCATCCTTGTTTCCATTCTAAACCTAAAAGAATCCAAGTTAGATCTTAACCTTCCTCCAAAAATTTCATTTTCAAATTTTTTTTTGAGGTTGGGTTTTTTTGGGCAAAGTGTTAAGTGACTTGCCCAAGGTCACACAGCTAGTGTCAAATATCTGAGGTTAGATTTGAACTTCCTGTTCCAGAGACAGTGCTATAGCCACTGCACCACTTAGCTGCCTCCATTTTCAAATTCTTAAAGTATTTGTGAATTTACAAGTAGTCCTGAAAGATTGTTGGTTTTTGAGGAATTCAAATTGCTTTAATTCTCCAGCTTTTAAGGTTAAATTTGGGAATCTGCATTTATTCTTCTCCTAAGTTTCCTCTCATCTTGTTTTTTGTTTTAGATGACTCCTAATGGGAATAATCTGTAAGGACAACCAGTCCCCCCAAAAAATGCCAAGGAAAAACTTTTAGGGAAATAATGGCATACTGGTCACAGTTCTAACTGGTCTTAAACCTCTTCCAGTTCAGTGTGAATGTGTTAAATGTAATGGTTTGCCAGAGGAAAAAACTTACTGTCTGGGCTATGGATTTTCCCCCTTCATTTTGGCAATTCCTTTTACCTCAAGTTCTTGTTACTTTCTCTGCAGAATTTCCTATATGACTGTATATTCCTTGTAGGTTACAACTAAAGTTGCTATGTTGTTAGACACTCAAATACTTTTTGATGGGGTCTCCTCCTTTCTGCTTGTGGCCCTCAGTGTAAATGGTGAAGGATTCTAACCTTTCTGGGAAATACTGGTCCCTCTTTATTTTTTGTGTGGGTTGTGGGGGGTTTTTTCGGCAAGGGGAATCTGTCTTCTTTCACAACATGATTGATATGGAAGCATGTTTTCCATGATTGCACATGTATAACCTATACCAAACTGTTTATCATGTTGGGGGTGGGGGAAGAGAATTTGGAACTTAGAATTCTAAAAAAAATGAATATTAAAAATTGTCTTCACATATAATTGAAAAAAATTTAAAAAAAATACTGGCCCCCTTGCATTGGAGAGAGGACAATTACTCTCTTTAGAGGCTTACTTTCTTGTGTTTGTTTCTGCTCATCCTGACGTGGAAGGATGCTGAATTACTTTTTTCCTCTGTTTTTTTGGCCATGCCTCTTTATTTCCTTAGTTATGTTTGGGCATTGTGATTTCATTTCCTTTCCAGGCATTGGGTAGCATAGTTCTGTTTACCCAGTGGATAGGACACTGGATGTAAGTACAAATTCAGCCTTACTTAGTTACTAGCTATGTGACTCCAGGCAAGATACCCTCTTGGAACTTCAGTTAGCTCATTTCTAAAATAAGATGGTTGGACTAAATGGCCTTTAAGGACCCTTCCAATTTTAAATTTGTTATCCTTTGCCTCCCTCCTTTTTTCCATGTTTTGTTTGACTTTATTTATTATTCATTGTTGTCTTGAGGTGAGGAAGGAGAACTAGACATAGTTAACATTATTTACTTTGCCATCTCACTAGGGTCATCTAATTTCTGCCACCCAAGGGTAAAAGAGAAGCATTGTTGTGTGATGGTATAATCAGGACCTTGAAATCAGGGAATTTGGGTTCAAGGCCCAACTCTACCACTTAATAGTATGGTCTTTGAACTTTGGATTCCTCATCTGTGAAATGAATTATGTCTAGTAATAATCATAATGCCTTCATTTAATAGCATTTGCAATTTAAAAAAAAGTTTATTGATACTGTTATATTTTATATTACTTCCCCATTTCTAGAGAGTTATGCCTTGTAATAAATAATTATTTTAAAGAAAAAGAAGAAGAGAAAAAAATTAAGTCTGATCAACATGTTGAAAAAATGTTATATGTTGAGAGAAAAGATGATTAATAACCAATATTTTGGGGAGATTCAGAGCTCTCCCCTTCTTCCAAAATCCTGATTTTAAGTTCAGTCTCTTGAAAGACATTACTGCTAATGAAACAGAATTAACTTCCCTGATCTTGGTCAGACTACCCTGCCCCCCTCCCACCCTAAGGAATTTAATCTAAGGTAGGGAAGTTCATTGTGTTCCTTTCAAGCTTGGGTGGAACCCAAGGCTGGGGGTGGTCACAGTATAGAGATAGTTTCTCTGTCCAAGGATGCCATGATGTCACTCTCAGCCCCTCATTTAGCACCTACTCTTGGAACGGTATATAAACTGAGCCTGCCACCATGATTGTCTTGGTCTAAAAGAGAGGGCCAAATGACCATCCTTTTATTATTAACTTGCTGGCCTTATTAATAAAAGTATTAAATTACCCAGAAACTATGTCTCTCAAACCATTTTTGTTGTCATAATATAATATTCCATAACTACGTACCCTGGCATACCCTGGCTTCTGGAAAAGAGTAGGGAAAAGTGTCTTGAATCTCTTTGGGGCCAAGCTTATTGTTTGTAATCTGAAACATTTAGTTTTCATTGTTTTGCAGTTCTTTCCATTTACATCGTTTCAGTCATTGCAATATTGTAGTCCTGGCTCTGCTTGCTTCACTTTGAATCAGCTCCTATTATTAGTCTTTCCATGCTTTTCTGCATTCTTCATGCTAATTGTAATTTTCAGCACAATAATCCTCCATTACATTCATGTACCACAGTTTGGCTAGTCAGATTCTCTAGTGAGTGGACATCTCCTTTTTTTCCAAGTTGTTGCTATACAAAAAAATGATGCAAAAAATATTTAGGTGTATATGGAGCCTTTTTTGGAGGGGGAGGGGGGTGTCAGCGATTTTATTGGCATATATTGCCCAGCAGTGGAAACTCTGGGTTCTGTGGTTTGGACATATTAGCCACTTTATTTGCATAATTACAAATTGCTTCACAGAATAATTGTTCCAATTTATGGCTTCAGTTTTGCCAGCAACAAATGCCTTAATGTACTTTTCACAATCTTCCCAAATTTGACTATTCCCTTCTTTTGTTATCTTTGCCAATTTGCTAGGCTTGAGTTCAAACTCAGATTTCTCTTAATGCGAGTGATTTGGAGCATCCTTTCGTGTGTTTGTTCATAGTTTGAGATTTTTCCTTTGGGAACTGTTTTTTCAATTTTTTTTTAAAGAGTGATCTATTGGGAATGACTTTTGGTCATGTATTTGTTAGTTGTTTGTATATATTTTGTTCACCAAAATATTAATGGAGATATTTGAAATAAAGATTCCCCCCCTCCAGGTCAGTTACTTCTCTTCTTATACTATGTGCTAGCTGGGTGTGCAAAAAGCTTTTTAATTTTATAAAATCAGAATGATTTGTCTTTTGTAATTGACATACCCCTTTTTTTGTTTGGGAATTCATCCCAGATTCATAGTTGTGAGAAGCGTATCTGTCAGTGCTTTTCTAATAGCATTCACTATTGGCAAAAACACTCTCACATTCATTTGATTGGATCCTGACAATACCCACGAAGAAGGAAGGACAGATATCCCTGTTTCCTGAGAAGAAGCAATTTTTTTCCATGATACAGAGCTAGTAAATCACAGAAATCTTAAGTTTGGTTCTTCTGACATCGAGGTAAGTACTACCTTCCTTGTGCCCTGCTGCTCTTTGTTCCTCACCAGTCAAAGATCACCTAGTATCAAATATGCCCATGTTATAAATGGCCCTAGGGTCACTGGGAGACTATGTGAAGGACTGAAGCAAGGTCATGGCAAGTGCTCCAATTTCCCCCAAATTAACTTTTTTATACAAGTGGGATATAAAGGTCAACAGCACCCAGGCAGGCCAGACTTCATAAGAAATGCAACTGGATAGGGATGATAGGATGCAGAGGTTCTGGTAGTAGAGGACAGGGAAAATACAGAAAGTGCTTCAGGGATGATTACTCAGGAATCAGAAAATTAAACTGAAATATACCTAAGTCTCAGCCATGTAAGAATTATCCATCATTTTTCTGGAGTTTTATGCTTCTTTTCCTTGAAAAGCCAAATGCTGATAAAGGAAAAAGAGGGTTTAGAAATTAGCTTGTAGAGATAGATGTTCAAGGCTCCCTACATATAGGACTCTGAATTGGAGCAGTATATCATTATCCTTTTATTTTTCACTCTCTAGGAGAGATCTAGACATAACCTAAAATTAGGTAGGTGGATATTTGTCAGTCATTGGAAATAGAATTCCAAATATGAAAACCAGGAATGGACCTTGCCATGGCAGGATCAGCCACGTGTGAACATGGCTGAAAACAGGGCAGGGATTGAATAGTAGTGGAGCAAGTAGGCAGTCAAAAGAATGTAGGTCGAAGTATTCATACCCACAGGACAAAATAATTAGCTAAGTCAGGCCATAAGAGAGAGCCTGAATGTGTGTGGGAAAGAGGACAAATCCAGCTGAGCTGGTAGTTGGCTGACACCTACAAGGAAGCAAGCAGCAGCTTCATTCAGTTAGCCTCCTCCAAGCTCCTGAAGAAAAGCCAGTCCTGCTTATCTTCTAAGGGCAGTTAGGAGAAAAAGTACTCCTTCCCTAGAAGTTTTGTAAATCATTATAGTACCCCCCCTTGCATTTGTAAATTACTGCCCTCAGGCCTAGGAGTACCGAGTTCTATTCCAGTCCTGACACTCACTGAAGGAGTATTGGATTAGAAGATAATTTCTGGTTCTGGGCTTGTTAAACGGGGGCTGGCCTTTCTATGATCCCTCCAGCCCTAAAATTCTAAGACTCTAAGGTACATAGATGGTCAAGAGGCTTTAATAGCTCTTCAAATCAAAAAGTATTTATTAAACCACACAGTTCTCCGGGAGTTTACATTCTATCAGAAGAGATGGCACATGTTGTATGAGGTGGTATCTTTCTTAGGAGTAGGGTGGTCGAGCAGATAGGCGGTGGAAGGGTCATTGATTAAACTGGGTCATCTTCAAGGCTCTCAACATCGACCGCCCCGGCTCTCCCAATAGGCCCGCAGCCAGCCAAGACCTTCATTGGTGTCCCCTCGGGGCTGGTACTCGCAGCCCACGTAGCCTGCGTAGCCCAGCTCCTCCAACAGCTGGAACAAATAGGGGAAGTTGAGTTCTCCCGGGCTGTCGGGCTCACCTCGGTCCGGGACTTGAGCCACCTGCACGTGCCCGATCAGGGGCAGGAAGGCACGGATGTTGGCAGTCAGGTTCCCACCCATGATCTGCCAGTGGAAGACATCCAGCTGCAGCCGCAGGTTGGGCCGGTCCACCTGGCGCAGGATGGCCGCTGCCTGCTCGGGCGTGTCCAGGAAGTAGCGTGGGTCCGTAAGCCGGCTGTTGATGGGCTCCACGAGCCCCACGAGGTTCTCGCGGGCCAGCACGTCGGCTGCGTGCCGCAGGTTCTCCACAAACACGGCCTCCATGTCCCGGGCCACTGCTGCGCGCTCGGCGCCCTGCGGGATGCGGCCGGCCATCAGGTGCACCTGGGGGCAGCCAAGCTCCCTCGCATACGCGACTGCTAGCTCCAGCCCCTCTCGGAAGGCGTCCTGGCGCCCGGGCACGGCGCCCAGCCCCAACTCGCCGAGGTCCGTGGCCCCCGGCGGCGTGTTGAGCAACACCAGCCGCAGCCCGGCTGCCTGCGCCGCCGCCGCTAGCTGAGCCGCGGGCTCCGCGTACGGCCAGCCCACTTCGGCCACCTTGAAGCCAGCCCGGGCTGCTGCCTCGAGGCGAGCGCTCAGCGCCGGGCCCTGCTCTGAGAACAACCACGACAGGTTGGCTGCGAAGCGCAGTGGAGCCATGGTTGTAGTTGGGTCCCGCAGCCCCCGGCCAAGGTCCGCTCTCGCCCGGGCTCTGCTCCGCCTTTTTCGCCTAGTCTCGTGCCCTCTGGAACCCTCTCGGCCTTTGCCCGAGACTGCGGTGGAACGCGGAGGAGGGTGAAGAAGCGCTGGTGCCTGGAAAGACCGCAGATTTAGCGATGGAAGGGACCTCAAAGGCATCTAGTCCGGCCATTCTAATTTTTTTTAAACAGACGAGGAAACTGAGGAGTAGAGAGGAAATGACTTGCCCGAGGGTCACACAAGGAGTTAGGAATTTAAAACAATTCAATTTGCAATAAGGAGCCACAGAAAGTTTTTCGGAGTCACATGAACAGACCTAGGGTTACATGAACAGATCTAGGGTCACACAAGTGGTTTGGCGTTTGAAACTGATTTTTTTTTTTGAGCAATCATTTGAGCAGATCTTTAAGTAATAATAGCTAAGATGGAGAGAACGTTTTAAGGTTTGCAATCATGCCACAGGAATGTATTGAGCACCTACCACATGTGCCAGGAAACCATACTAGGTTCTGGAGCTACAAAGGCAAAAAATTGGACAGTCTCTGCCCTCTCTTCTAAGAGTGAAAATCAACACACATACTAGTTTACAGAAAATAAGTATACATAAAATAAATACGAGGTAATGGGGGAAATGCTAAGGGAGTGGGAAAAATCTGCAAGGATTTCAACCAAAAGGTGGTATTTGAACTGAGTATTGTGGTGAGAAGGGAGTGTATTCCAGGCATGAAGAAGAGCCTAGGCAAAGTCGCAGGAGGTGTGTGGAAAGATATGTGTGAGGAGTGTCAAGAAAGCCGCCATTTTGGCTGTATCAAAAAGTGTGGAAGGGGAGTAATGTATAGTAAAGTTAGAGAGGTAAGTTGGAAGCAGGTTGTGAAGGGCTTTAAACGCCAACAGAGGAGTTTAGGTTTGATTCTAGAGATAAAAAGGAGCTACTTGAGTGACCTTTCAGACCAGTACTTGGGTCACCAGTTGCTTACTGCACATTTCAAACTGGATTATCCCATCTTAAACATCTTGAACTCAATATGTTCATAGTAGAGGTCATTATTGTTTGGCTCAAACCTATCACTTTTTAACCTTCCTTATTTAAGTCAAGGACATAATGATCTTTGCAAGCTTGGAGTCATCCTTAACTTCAGTTACCTCATAAGTCTACTTAGTTGCCAAATGTTGTCATTATCACTTTCATAACATCCATTGTCAGTACCCTTGTCCTCAACATACAAACCTCATTCTAATTCAGACCTGTATCACAGGTATTGGATCCTCACTGGTCTCACTGCCACTCCCTCCCCACCCCCACTTCAGTCACACAGCTTCCAAAGTGATCACTAATCATTAACTATGATAACTCTCCTATTCAATAAACACCAGTGGCTTCCTATCAGCTATAATCATAAAGATTAATAGGGATGTCCCTAGCTGCCTTAAAGACTCAACATGCTACCTTCTTCAGGAAGCTTTTCCCCAGCCCATTCAAGTCTCGAAGCTGAAATCTTTAGGTGTTGTCTCCTCCATCAGAATTTAAGCTACCTGATGGCAGAGGCTGTCTTCCCTTTCTGTTTGTATCCTCCAAATCAACGTTATTTGTACATGGTGAGCACCTAATAAATGTTTTTCATTCATTTGTCCCACAAACTTCTAGGGCCTTCCCTTCTAAGACTACCTTCTGGCTGCTCTATAAATATACTTGTATATACCTATTTTATTTATACATGGCCTCCCCCCTTAGTATGGCAGCTCCTTGAGATCAAGGGCTGTTTTTGCCCTTCCTTGTATCTCCATCACTTATCACAGCGCCTGACACACCGGCACCGTTTAATATGCGAAAGCTGACTTTAGTCCGGACGGGGAGTGGGTGTGGTGGAAAGACGAATTTCATCTTGGATGCATAGGCTGAGATGCTCACAAGACGACATCCAGGTCGGAATGTCCTGGGGACAGCTGGTGAAGCAAATACGTTACCTCAATAGGTTTGATGTTTATTCGTGAGGAAGCTGGGGTAGCGTTTCAGAAAGGTTAAATAGCCTGCCAGAGACACCCACTACAACTACGCGGGTGAGATGGGGCTCTAACCTGACTCTAGGTGCCGCACGCCGGCGGCGACCCTGCCTGGCCCAGATTCGCCGAGAACGGTGGCCGTAGAGCTCCAGTTAACGCGAGAGTCACTTCTCGGAAGTCTTTCCTCTAGCGCCGCCCTAAAGCTCGGAGTTGGGGGGAGGGGAGAAGCAGGCGGCAGCGGGAAGTCGGAACCACGGAAAGCAACCTCGGATTGGCCGGCCAAACCATTGCCCCGGAAGCTTTCAGAGGCGGCGGAGGAAGTCCCGCCTTCTCCGTTCGAAGCTTCCTCGGAAGTGGAAGTTGCGGCGCTTTGCTGATAAGCTTGGGGCAGAGGTCTGGGCCGGGTAGGACGTTTGCTCTGTCTCGTTTGTCTCCATGACTGCCCCCTTCCGCGGTCCTTTTTTTATCACTGGGACAACTCCCGCCTCGTCCCTCGCTTCCCACTTGGTCATCCTCTTTTTCTCTTCCTCCTTTCGCGGTGGCCAAAGTTATGATAGCCCTAAAGTACAGGTCTAGCCAGGCAAATCCCTGGAAATTCGTGACGTTTCTGTAACTCCCCACCATCTCCGAATAAAACGCTCATCTTGTTCGCCTTTTAAAAGAAAACTTTGTTCACTTAATTTTCTTTTTTTTCCTAACATAGTTAATAAGGACATAGGTTTTGCATGATTTCACATGTGTAACGGGCGTATTGCTTTTCTTCTCAATGGGTGAAGAAGAGGCTGAAAGGAGGGGGTTTGGAAATAAAATTTTAAAAAACGAAGTACAACTATTTAAATGTTAAACAATTAGACTCCACTGTCGGTCTTGCCAGATTTCTTACTTTCACACTGCACCCCCTCATCTACACTCCAGTCCACCTGGGCTCCTTGCTGTTTCCGCAGAGGGAGCTTTTTTCCTCCCACTTCCACGACCTTGTACGGGCTGTGCTCCGAACCTACAATGCCTCCCATACTATACTCACTCTTGAAATCTCGTTTGCTTCAAGGCTCGGCTCTGGTTCTGCTTCCCAGAGAAAGCCAAAACTATTTCACGTTAACTTATTTATGTACCTGGTGTCTTCCTCCATAAGAATGTAAGCTCCTTGAACGCAAGGCGTGTTTTAATTTTTGTTTCCTAGCTCCATTGTCATAGTTCCTCGAATTTAAGTCATACTCGGTGGGAAGCCTCTCTAAGCTTCCTTGAAATTCTCTTCCCCTGTTACCATCTTTTCCCTCTCTTAGGTTTAAATTAACAGTGCCGTTACTAATTGGAAAACTGTAAAGCCTTCTCTGGCTACCCCCAGCTGATACTGAGCTCACCTTGCTCTTGGCTCCTAAAGCACCAATTATTTAAACCATAGATTTGACACAGAAGGCTATACAAAGTGTACACATAAAAGGCAGTTGGGCTCCCCAGCTAGGCTCTAAACTTACTGAAGGCCTGGACTATGAATTGAGGCAATTAGAAAAGTGGTTAATTGTGGAACTGGGTGAACCATACTGATTCCATCTTGTGTCTCCATTCTGGAGCTAAGTGCTCAGTTTCCTTTCTATTCAATTATGGATCTAGTCCAGTTTGTCTTGTAAGAAAACTTTATTCAGTTGCAGGAATTGGGAGCAAACCTTATTGTTTTGTTTAGACCTAGTCCTGCATGACTGGGAAGCTGGACCACCTCTACCTGCTGCAGACCCTTAACTAAGGACTTAGGTTATGCCCACTAGAAATCCAGTCAGATCAAAAGACTGATGGTAAGGAGTTTTCTCACAATTATACATCTCAAGCAACCCATATATCTTATCTGATAACTGGCCCCTTACTGGTCAATATTGTTTCCATGTTCCTTTGACTGAATACACTGGGGGGAGGGAGGCAGGAGTGGGAACACCTCTTCTTTGAATTCAGGGATTTGTACCTGTTAACTCTCCCCCTCCCAATTTGGAAAGTCCTTAGTCTTTCCTCCAATTAGAAATCAAATTACCTAATTTTATATCCTGGTTAATTGTTTTCTTTTAATTAACTGGTCTTATTTGACGAATTGGTTTTTAATGCAAAGACATATCTCCCCCTGTGTCTGGGGTCCAGTGCCAAAGCTGAGGAGGCCTGGTCTTGGTTTGTTGAGCAATTGGCATGTATTGCTTAGTCAATATGCTCAGAAGCTTGAACCTAACAACTATAATACAAATGGTACAGTGGTACTATTGCCTTGGCACAATGCCTTGAACACACAAGCAATGCTTCAAGTCAGGCTTTGTGAATTGATATGGACCTGATATATAAGTAATTTTAGACAAAACATCTATAAAGTGCTTCCTATGTTCCAGATACTGTGCTAAGCGCTGGCAATTTAAAAAAAATTAGCCACATGTGGTGGCAGCTTCTGACTTATTAATCAATGGAGCTCTCAGTCAATAGACATACTTTACTAACCCCTTATTCTAGCTTCCATACAGAGTCTGAATATAGGTCACCCCTTTACCTTTGTGGGGATGGGAGTGCTCTGAAAGCCAAGGGTATCTTAATTCTGGAAGCTGTATATCCAGTGCCAAATCAAGTTCAAATTATTTGCCTTGGTGTGCAAGGAAGTAGGATCTTGTTCAGTCGTGTCCAACTCTTTGTGACCCTATTTGGGGTTTTCTTGGCAAAGATACTGGAGCAGTTTGCCATTTCCTTGTCCAGCTCATTTTACAGATGAGAAAACTGAGGCAAACAGGATTAAGTGATTTGTCCGGGATCACATAGCTAGTGTCTGTGGTCATATTTGAACTCAGGTCTTCTTGACTTCAGGTCCAGCGTTCTATCCACTGCGCCACCTAGCAGTCAAGGTGAATAGATGTCTTCAAATATTTGGTTGTCATGTGAAAATAGATTTTTGTCTCTACAGAGAACAAAGACCAGTGGTGGAAGTCAAAGGGAAGTAAAGTTAGGTCCCCTTTTTCCCCAAAAAAAGAGCCAACAATGAACTGTGCTACCTTTGATTTAGTGAGCTAAGTACTTTGTGTATCAACTGATCATGTGAAGATTCCTGTGTAGAAGATTCTAGTATTGGAGTACTGGAGTATTAAATAACCTTTAAAGTCCCTTCATACTTTAAAGTTCTATGAAAATAAAAGTCAGGTGGTAGGCTCAGAAACACTTTTTAAGAGTTTTGTCTTAAGAATATCTGTCATATTGGTCTACCCAACCTAGTATTTTTGACAAAAAGATGCTCTGTAGTAAAACATGGTAGCTCTTTTCAACTATGTTTAATTTTTTCAAGGACACCTCAGTCCTCAGTGGGTTTTAAGGAAGATCTTCAAATACTCAGTTATTCATAGCAGAGGCTGTCCATCAGTTTTGGTTACGGATACAATTCAACATGAAACATCTAACTGAAGGATATGATTTACATACTGTATTTCTAATAGTAGAAAAGCATTATGACCTTGTTTTAGTACCTAAGTATGTCTTTTCCTAACAGATAGCATTTATGAAACCATTCAGGAATTTCAGTCAAAAATAGCTAGTCAGACATTGATTGAGGCAAGTAGGTTGATGCCCACAATTTAAGTCGCTCTGTTACCAGTGTTTTATAGGGTGACCTCATTTAGCCTCTTACTCTTATTTTGGAAGGAGCTAAAATTCTGATATTATTAAGAAGTATCAAGGAAATTCTGAGAATGGTAAATTTTTACTTCACCAGGGTAGAATAGACTTCAGATGTTAGGGTTGAAGCATTATTTAGTACTATATGATATAATGACTGATGAGTTGTTACATTTAGAGGAATTTCAGTTAGTTTCTGACCCTTCCTTGGATTGTGGGTATGTAGGGACACTGACCTAACAAAACTGTTTCTCCTCTAAACCTTTTTATCCTGGCTTCATGGATACCCTACCAGGAAAGATTCACAGAAACAGAATTAAGAGTAAGATCTGGAGTGTAGGCCACACTTGTCCCTATGACAGAACCGTGCAGCTTGAGAATTGCATAAAACTTAACAGACAAAATTATTCTGCCCACACCAGGAACTTATTTCTTAATTCCCCAGTCACTCTAGGTTTCCCATAAATAGGGACAGCTGGTATCTACCTTGCTAGAAGGGAACCTATCACACCTATTTCTGTGGACCACAGCCCTTTCAGGTTAGTCACTGCTTCATACTTCAGTTAAGAGGTTATCATATGATATCTCTGGGGGCAGTAACTCTTCACAGATGATTTTTTTCACCATGTCGTTTCTAGAGTTAACTTTGGTTAGCAGCCCCAGATAGAGTTCCTTTGAAAATGTGGTTTTTCCTTGTCACCATCACTAAGGAAGGCCATTTAACTTAGTCACAATGAAGATAAGAACATTAATGGCCTCTATAGAATTTCTCTGGCCATGTAGGACTATTGCTCCAATAGTAGAAAAGCTAGAAAACATATACACATTTTCTGGGATTCCCAGACCTCCCAATTTCTCACATCCTAGGTGGAGGTATAGCCAGAGGAGCCATTTTAAAATTTCTCAAGGAAAAAAAAAAGCAAGCACATGTCCAAACATGCCTGAGGCCTAAAAGAAATTGATAACTAGGGAGAGTACAAGTATTCACAGATATTGCATTCTCTTAGATTAGAAATGAAGAATAACATACTGGGAGAAGAATGGCAGGGGATATAATGATTTCATTTGTTGTTGTTCAGTTGTGTCTGATTCTTCGTGATCCCATTTGGGATTTTCTTGGCAAAGATACCGGAGTGGTTTGCCATTTCCTTCTCCAGCTCATTTTGTAGACGAGGTTAAGTGACTTGCCCAGGTCACACAACTATCGTCTGTGGCCAAATTTTAACAGACGTCTTCCTGACTCCAGGTCCAGTGCTCTATCCACTGCACCACCTAGCTGCCCCAATATACTGATAGGTGTAGATGAAAATTTGATGGAGAGGACTGATTTTTTATGGCTGACTGGAAGCAGCACTGGAATAGATAAATGAACCAAGAAGAAAATAGAATTCTGTTTTATTAAGAGAAAGGGAAATTGTTGTTGATTCTGAAGCTTCTTAAAATTTTCAGATTCCTATAGGCAGGGTACGGAAACAGCTTCACCTTCAGAATTTTTCATCTTTATGGAAGTAACACCTGATCTTGCACACTACGCCCATCCTGATTCCTTTCATCTTGATGCTTGGTGAGACTAGTAATGAGGCACAGGTAGCAATCATGGGATTTGATGGGGGGAGGAAAAGGAGTATTCAGCCTATTTATAGTCCAGGGAACTCAGAGGCATGTCCTAAAAATAAGTCAATTCTTAAAGACATTGTACTTTTTAGTTATTGCTCAGGACACATTCCAGGAAATTCTTTACTTCAAGAAAACATTAACTTTGTCTCTTCTACATAACCCAGTTAGTTACATTATCTTAGACACAACATCAGGTTTCAAACCAAATACTGTAAATCTCCAACGCTATGGAAGCACAGCTGTAATTTGGAACAATTACTTTTATATTTTTTCCACCCCCTACCTATAGTGCATAGTGCAGGGCTTTGTATGTAGTAGGCACTTAATATGATGGCTACTGACTTGAATTAAATATAGTACCATTACTCATAGCCATACCTCATTAAATCATTAAATAAAAAATAAAAACCACCAAGCTGGCAGGTGGTGTTTGTAGTAGTTTAGAGAACACCAACCTCTGGCACTGATCTTTGTTTCCACCCTTCCCTGAAGAAACTCTAAAAGATGTGGTCTCTTTCATGTCCTCAAATGATGCCGGACAGTGATACATGCACACTCAGTGTGGGTCCCTTGCTCTGCAGCTAGGTTATATGACTGTTATTATCACTACTCTGATGGGTGATAATGCCACTCCTCTCTCCAGGCAGGGAGGTGTTCAAGGACAGAACTGCCCTCTTCCTATTTCCGAGGTGTGGAAGCTAAGGCACAGTCATACAGGAGCCATACAGTGAGATGGTGACTGCGCCAGAAGAGAACTCTGGTCTCTGTTGGCTTTGGAAACATGGCTTCAGCTTTAACATCATTTAAAAGAGAATCCTGAAGAATATTTTCTAAAACAAGTGCACATTTTAATAAAACAGAAACATTATTTCTGTTGGGTAGTGAGCCTTAACTACTATAGTCTTTTTCAGATGTGGTAGAGAATTAAATACAACAGAAAACTTTTCTTTTGGGGTTGATTACCTGGTATGTGAATTGAAGCTTTAGTGATACTTCCCCAACATTTGACGCCAGTCAGCGTTTCTCTCCCAAATGAGTTCTCCGGTGTGCACTAAAGTGTGAGCTGTTATTAAACCTTCTGCCACATTCACTACATTCATAGGGTTTTTCTCCTGTGTGTATTCTCTGGTGTATAATAAGGCTTGAACTCTGATTGAAGCTTTTGCCACACTCACCACACTTATAGGGTCGCTCTCCTGTATGAATTCGTCGATGTGTAATGAGATTAGAGCGATCACTGAAACTTTTGCCACATTCAAGACATTCATAGGGTTTTTCTCCTGTATGTATTCTCTGATGGCTGGTGAGGGTAGAATTCTTACTGAATTTTTTCCCACATTCAGGACACTGGTAGGGTTTTTCACCTGTGTGAGTCCTCCAGTGAGTATTGAAATGTGAGCTATTAGTGAAGCTTTTTCCACATTCACTGCACTTATGGGGTTTTTCTCCTGTGTGAATTCTCTGATGCATAATAAGGCTTGAGCTCTGACTGAAGCTTTTCCAGCACTCCCCACATTTATAAGGTTTTTCTCCTGTATGAATTCTTTGATGTGCTATGAGATTAGAGTGATCACTGAAGCCTTTTCCACATTCAGGACATTTGTAAGGCTTCTCTCCTGTGTGGATTCTTTGGTGGCAAATAAGATGTGACATTTGACCAAAGGTCTTGCCACACTCATCACAATTATATGATTTCTTTTCCCCAATATGAGCTAATCGATGTACAGCAAGGTGTGAATTCTGACTGAAGTTTTTTCCACATTCAGAACATGTGTTTGGGTTTTCTCCTATGTAGGTTCCCTGAAGACCTATAAAACTCTCCAAATTTCTTTCCTGAGGAGATGGTGGCCCTTGTGCCTCCCCTGGGAGCATTTCCCATTGCCTTTCAGTTCTGTATTCACTTTCCCAGGCTTTCCTCCAATTAAGATAATGGGAAACATTTCCTTTAGAGCTTCCCAGTAATGTTGCATGTAGTTCTATTTCCTCAGAAATTTCTTGGCTTGGATTCTCCTCGTTCTCATCTGAAAAAATGAGTAGAAGAATAGATATTACTGGTCTCCTGTATGGAGGGAAATAAAAACAATCTGTGGATGAAGCATGTAGCATTTAAAATACTGGCATGAGTCCAACAAGTGCTCAGTAAATGCTAAATGACAAGAAGATTACAAATTCAGCCTAGTTCTATAGATAGCCATTGTCCCAGGTAAAAGCCTCAAGAACAATGAAATAGGTCTTCTTGGGTACTCCTTTCTCTTGTAGTATTCTTATTCCCTGTGCCACTTTGGCACTGGTGGGGTAAGCAAGTGTTGCTGTTGCCTATCTATAAATCTCCTTTGTGAATTCCCTTGTTCCCAACATGTCCTAACTCTTGTGTTCACAACCACAGGTTTGAGTGTTTCTTTGTTCTTACCTGTATGGGAAGTTCTCTGAATTTTCTTGGAATCAGGGAGATTGACATTCCATAGCTCTTCTCCCCTCTCTGGCTTGGAGTTTGAATCTGGCTTGGGAATGGGAAGTTCTGCTCAAGAAAAAGCAAACAAATCTCATAAAATTTCTCTGGAACTTATTCTGAGGTCTCCTCTCCACAGAAGTATGAAAAAGTAAAAGAAAAAAAAAATCTAGGAAAACTTAGGAAGGTTTGGTTTATATTTAGAAAGTTCACAGACTCGATGATTAAAGACGTAGTAAAAATTTATATTCTGAAGGCAAATGGGCATATGGCCGTCCAGAGCTTAGGATTTAGGAGATGGAGGAAAATTATGTATTTATGCAATACAATACCTATACCAGTGCTTATCAGGTACTTTGGAAACAAGGAACTGCAAAATTTCTATCTCTGCTCAATAAAATGATCCTCTTAACCCATTCCCCATTGCTTCTATAGTTGTCATTTCTATTAATAGGAGGCATGATGACATGCTCTTGAGCTGAAAAAAGCAAATCTTGTTTGTCCCCAGTATCAGACTGCTCACAGCCCTAGCACCTAAGAATCTTAGTAATTCACCCAGGATAGCTCCTGAGTCAGTAGAAAGATCTGTATATGAAACATTTTGATGATGGGAGGTCAATAGCTTATAATCAGGACCATACAAAAAAAGTGACTAGTTTCCCACTCAATAAGTAGATAATGTTCTTGACAGAGATCAGTAGCAGGGTCAGGACTATGACTAATGTTTCCTAATGCCTAGATCATGACTCTCTGCATTAAGACCACCATTAGGAAATGGATATAGGGTCCCACTGAAAGAGTTGCTTACCACTGGGATTCTGAAAGAGATCCTGTGACTTAAAGTTCTTGAGCTCCTTTGGTGATGTCTCTACTTCCACACGGTTGTCATCTTTTGTTACCATCTCTTGGTTCTCCCAGTCGATGCTCTCCTTGGATTCTGCTTTCTCTGTTAGAAGACCCCCTGCCATCTCTAGGACATCAAAGGGAGTAATGGTGGTCCATGGACTCATCAGGGCATCCATCTCCTCATAGAAGGGGCAGGTCCCTGGGGTGTGGCCACTTCTTGCTTTTCGGTAGTGTGTCTGAAGGTTTTTAAATCTGTAACGACATTGCTCCAGAGTCCGGAGGAAGCCACATTCACGAAGCCGCTCAGCCACAATTCTGTACACTTGACGGTTCCGATGACAGGTCCGGAGTTTTTCATAAATACGAGGCTCACCAAGAATCCCCAGAAAAATCTTGGTTTCTTCATATCCCCAGTGCACTCCTAGAGAAAAGTTCAGACCTGTCAAACAAGGGCTGTGTATTTTGTGTCCAGCAGAAGTTTTCAGAATCCTCCTCCCAACCCAATTCCCCTCTAATCTTTTTTAGTAGTGACTTCCTAAAAAATAATCAGATTAGAGTTGTTTCCTAAGATTAGACTTTTGGTGGTTGAATTTGTTTTTACTTACATAAATTATTCTGATGTAACGGGTATTCTGATTAGTCCTATGAATGAGAACTTTTGTACATGTATATGCTTCTGGCCCACATGCCTTCCTACTACCTACTATTATAATGCCCTGATTCTATGACACTTCTGAAATATGAGGTTAGGGCAAGAATATATCACAAAATTCCATGAAAACCCAGGAATTCCTAACTTTCCTTGACATAATCTTCTTACCCGTGGCACTCCGAAACAGGGTTGGGGTATCAGCGCTTTCAGATATTTCATCATTACCCAATTCATCACAGTCAGAATCCTCTGTTACAACTCCTGAATGCAGTTCTTCCAAAGATGCTCCTGGATGGCCCAGGTCCACTTCCCTGGATCCACCCTCTAACACAACTCTTGCCATTGCTATCTCTTCATGTTCCCAACTATCCCTCTCAAGTTCTTCGGTTTCAACATCATGGTCTCCCTGCCCCAGGAGATCCCCTTCTACTTCTGGGGCAGTGACAGAGACACGGGGGCTCATCAGAGCATCCATCTCCTCATAGAAGGGGCAGGTAGCTGGGGTGTGGGTGCTTCTTGCTTTGCGGTAGTTTGTCTGAAGGTTTTTAAATCTATATCGACATTGTTCCAGAGTCCGAAGGAAGCCTCGCTCACGTAGTCGCTCAGCCACAATTTGGTATACCTGACGGTTCCGGTGACAAGTTCGGAGTTTTTCATAAATCCAAGACTCACTGAGAATCCCTAGGAAAATTTTGGTTTCCTCATAGCCCCAGTGTACACCTGCCACCTTTTCATCTTCCAAGCCCTGACGCTCCAGATCTTCCCAGTGTTTGACTTTTTTCAGTACTGATGTTTGAACAAGTTTTGCTCGTTCCCCACCCATTCGAGAATCTTTTGAATTTTCCTTCTTAAAGCCTTGAAGATCTGGGTTCTGCAGTTTCTCCTCTTGCTCTAACTGGAAGATCATATTGGGTCTAGGAAATCCTGTTCACGAGGAAACAGAGAACACAGTGGTTTGTACTGATTAAGAACTTATTGGGTTTTTAAATTTCCTCTGTGCCATGGGGAGAGGAGAGAATGGATGTCTCTTTGTTATTTGTGATTAAAAGAAAACACTGTCAAAGTTCTATGGAGATGAGTCTTACTGAAGCACAATAACTTAGGAGTTAACAGGAAAGAATGTTCTTACTCTGTGAGACACCATTCTCATAATTCTCCTGAGTCTGATCTTGGCAGAGGTCCTGTGGAGTTGGGTCCAACTGTCCCTGTGCCTCCTGAGAGAAGTATATGGCCACATCTCCAAAAGTCACCAGTTCCTGAAATAATGAAAAAATTATCCCATTCTGAAATGACTAACTCTAGAAAAATACAATTGCCTTGTCCAAAAGCAAAGGAATTTGTTTCTGATTCTGAATGTAGCAAGCCTCTCAGATGAAAGAAACACAGAAGGAAAGAAGAAGTATCCAGTAATTTAAAGCTGTCATGCAAATTTGCACAAGCCTAAAACCTAAGCAATCAGTGTGTGAAAATAATTTTCATTAAAAAATTAGAACATGTTCTTTAGCCCTGATTCTGGGTTGTTGTTGTTGTTGGTTTTTTTTTTAAAGGATATTAGTATCTAAGAAGGGTCAGGATACATTTTGTAGGCTAATGAAATTTTGAAACCTATTTTCCAGGACAGTCAGCCTTGTCTTACAGATATAATCACTGGGTAGGGTGGGGCCAAGGGAAGGTAGAGAGGGAAACTAGAACAATATTCCTCATGGGGTAAGTAGCTCTAGGTGGAAGGAATGGCACAGAACCATATTCACATAGCAGTGATAAGACAAAGATGAAACAGCAGCTTACCTGGGACTTGCCCACCATCTCTTGGTTACCACTACTTGCTTCTATAGGAAGATCAAGCACCTGAGAAGTAGGCAGAGCTAAAGGAAAAAATAATCATTAGATTATAACTGTTTCTAACCCCTTTTATGTAGCAATACTTCTAGATGACTTTAAAAAGGAGATAAACTATTTGTTATTGCCTCTTTCAGTCAAAAGGATTTGGTGAAAAAGTGAAATGAGAAATATCTAAGGGATGCAATACAGATTTTGTCATTTCCAACCATTTTTCCCCTATTTCTATGACACACCTGTCATTTAAATGGTTCTGTAACACATAACTAAGAATTATCACAAGCTTATCCTGTGCCTCTGCCACTAACCAGGCCTGAGTTCCTTGCCCACTCTCATCTATTGGGACCTTTGCCACCCTTCTCTTTCCCCTACCAACTCCCACTTCCCTCTCCCAATCTAGGATCTATACACTGACTTTACAAGATTAAAGAATAGCTCTCCCTTTAACCACTCATAGAGACTACCAGAGATCTACAAATTGGATTTCTAAAGATTCAAATAAATGTACTAGCTTTGTACACAATTCTTTCCAAAAGGAAAATGTCCCCATCACACGTTTTCTGTTCTCAAAGCTCTCCAGGTTTCTCACAACTCCAAAAACCTCCAAAAAGTGTTCCCTCTTTTCTTCTAGTTACTTACCACTTTCCTGAAGGGAATGGGGCTCTACCTTAGGATCACAGCTCAGCTCTTTCTCTGGTTCTAGGTGTAATCTCTCTGCGTTCTCCTGGAATGTACATTTGGATTTTGTCTGTGTTTGCTTCAGATGGATACTTAGTGAATTGGGTACTGATCCTGCAGCTGTTACCATCTCTGTGAGTACTTCCTGCCCTTTCATAACGACTGGGACCTAGGAAAAGCCCACAATTCCTGTCACTGCAAAGCCTGCTAAAAGTGGGCAGAATCTTGTAAGTTAAAATATAACCATCCAAACTATTCTAGGTAGGATCCCCTAGGATAAAAAGAGAAGACCAGGCTTACTGAAATTCCTTAAGTTACCAGTGAATAATATAGAGACATTCAAGAGTAGCTGCAAGCACTTTTGCTAAAATCAGGTTCAGCAATCAGGTGCTATGCAATTGGCCTATCCAGTTTTCCTGACACCTATTCCTACTGCCTTGAAACACTGACCATCCATACTAAGTATCCTTTAAACAGCTATATCAATAAATAGTAAAGTGATGTACAGGAATGTTAGTGGGACTGTTTTCATCGTACTTCGGTGCTGTTATTATCCCCATTTTATAGATGGGGAAACTGATGCAGACCAGAGGTTAAGTGACTTGCCCAGGGTCATAGTTAGTGTCTGCAGCAGGATTTGAACTGAGGTCTTCCTGAGTCCAGGTCCAGGGCTCTACGTACTAAGGTACCTAGCTGCTCTTTTAAGTTTTTTTCTTCAGGCTATGTGTGCACAAACTGTTACTTGTATAGGTATCCCAAGAAATGAAAACTTTTCGCCATTTACAAAATTCTCATTCAATTCCATTGAATATTTAGGAAGTATCTACAAAGTACAAGACCTTCCACAAAATTCTATTGTGATGTCTCATTGTGCCAAGGAAGTGACTCTGAGTTCCTAAAGATTATGGTAGTGAAGAACAAGTTCTGGCAGGTTCTACCAGACTATAAAGCTTGACAGATAATCCCTATAATAGGCCTTCTATTTTCCCAGGACTAAATTAGCTAAATGCATAAAGGTTTATTGCCAATAGGCTGGCCATTTGGAAATAAATTCTTTTTTCCATGATTACCTATGAAATAAAGAAATACAATGAAAGGGCTCCACTCCTCTACTGTGTTCTTCTTCAGCAATGACAGTAGCAGAGTGGTATAAAAGGGAACAAGGAGAGAGTACTAAGAATCACATGGTTTTTAAATTATAAACACCAACTTAGCTATTGATACCCTAAATGTGAGATCTTTGTCCATTAATCAGTGAATGGTCACAGTCATGGAACAACTCAATCATACCAATCTTGACATCCTCAATATCAAAGAAATAAGAAGACAAAAAGGAAGTTGTAATTAAATGGAAGGATTGTGTTTAGGTTTTCCTTAGAAATATGAGTAAAGAAGTTGGCAGAATTGGTTTTATCATACATCCAAAGGAAACAAGAAATATCATTTCACTGAGCATTTAGTCATTCATTTTTGCAGTATTCATGATAAGTGTTTGTATAAAGACCACCATAATACTGCAGCTTATGTCCCAATATCTATTGCAAAGGATGAGAAGGGAGAGGAAAGGTAAATTTATTCAGACAACTATTACTGACATTCAGTGAAGCATAAAAACGCATATGTATGTTTGCCAAATGTGTTGCCATCATCATGGAGGATGTCCAGTACAGTCCAAATGAAGGAGGAATTCCATATGTTCCTTTTTGTGGATGATTATATCAATCCTGGGAACACTTCAGAGTCTCCTAAATGAGATCCATAATTACTCAAAAGTGTTTGGCCTAACACAAGAGAAACTAAATGAATGAAGAATACCCATTGTCCACACAATGACATATAGCCAAATGGACAATAGAAATGGTCTATCGGTATCAAACATCTTAAAAGACTCTGATGATGAACAGGGAGCTTGTCCCAGAACTGAACATCGGGAAGAATGGGCTGGATTGCATAAGTAAAACTAGGCAATTCTTTTAATGAACCCATGGTCTTCCCTGAAAAAAAAAGACCCTTCTTTTAAAGACACATATTCTTCGGGTGTTGTTGTATGTATGAGTCATGGAACATCAATCTCCAAAGAATTAAAGTTAAAAGTTCCACAAAGACATGGAGAGACATGGTAGACATAAGTATTCTATAACATATTAGAAAAGAGGAATTGTTTAAGAGAAGCAGTTAAAAAGATGTCATCAAAGAAATGTGTTACTAGAAGAGGTAAGCCGTCATGTAGTAAGAAGAAGGGATAACCAATAACCTGCTCCCCTCACATGCCTACAATGTCAAGAGATCTAGCAGAAGGTCCCCAGCATTACTCATTGGGTTGACCCTTGTGGAAAACATGAACAAAGACAGCACAGGATAAGGCAGGTTAGGTTGTGATCTGTACCACTAAGGGGAGTACTCACATCAACAAGATCACAGATTCACTGAATTATTTGTAAAACATTTCTAGGCACTGATGATAAAAAAATGAAATAATCCCTGCTTCAAGGAAGTTATATTTTTATTGGTAACAATGGGATGTGGGACCTTTCAAGCTATTTTTCCATTCTATAGCAGAAAGCAGGAAAGATTCCGGAAAGTGCTATATATTCCCTGGACATATTCTCTGAACACTGCAAGGGAAATTTCCTTTCACCTAAGCATCAAAATCATCCCAATGGGCATGAAACAGAAAGGTGCCATGTTTTACCTACATTGCCTCCAGATGAAGGTTGTACCTCACATAGCTCTATTTTCATGAAACAAAGGTATTTCATTCTCACCTTCGGCCCTGACCTGCCAGGTTTTTTTTGCAAATTTTCCACCAGGGTCACCGCCTCCTCTCCACTCTCTGGATGTTGTTCTCTAACCCGGGTCTGGATTTCTCTAGGAAGAACAGTCAGGAACTGCTCCAGCACCAACAGCTCTAGAATCTGTTCTTTGGTGCACTTCTCTGGCCTCAACCACTGACAACAGAGTTGACGGAGTTGGTTCAAAGCTTCACGTGGTCCTGCTGCCTCCTGGTATCGGAACTGCCAGAAACGCTGACAGGAAGCCTCAGGACCTTGGTCATTTCCATGAAGGAAAGATTCCTGATGCCAGGGGGAATCATCTTCCAGTTTCACTATTAGGAATCCATCTTGTGTTTGTGGAGTCTGGACCTGAGGGTCCAAAACTAAATCCATTGTCCAATTCAAGAAGAAATTTTGTTCTTATGGTAGGATCTCTTCCCTTTTTTTTTCCTGGGAAGCTAACTCTCACCTCTGGCTAGGCACCACCGAGTGGAACTCTTCCAGAGGGCTCTAGGTACAGAGAGACACAACAATAGCATCAACAAATATTAACTGATGGATGTTAACCCATCCCAGATCCTTGTAGAGCAGCATAAAACACCTCCTTGTTTCTTCCTTTCCCAGGCCTCTTCAACAGAGAAAGGTCAGTCCCCACCTATCCCTCCACTGATACTAATTTATGTTTGTCCCCTGAACTACAAACTGGAACTCAGAACAACGCTGAGATCACATACAAGACAGCACCATGGAGAGCAGCACCTGAGTGGAGTATGGGATTTTGGGATTTTAGGCTCTCTAGCGTCTACTTAACATTATTTGCCCCAAGCTTCTCCATACCTTGATCTCCTTGGGACCCAGCTTCTCTGACTAAGTCAATGAATCACAGATTTTTAGTGTTGGAAAGGACTTTTGGAAATAGAGTACAATCCCCTCCTTTTATATACGAGAAAAGTTTGTCAAGAGAAGTCAAGGGATTTGCAAATAAATTAGTGGCAGAGAACGGGTTCTAGGTTTAAACTTGTACTGGGTGATTCAAACTCGAGAATACTAACAGAAAGGTTCCTTGGGTTAACGTGTACGGTCTTTCACTGGAAGTTCTATGGTGCACACTTCGGACTACTTTCTGAGTCAGTCAGCTAACTGTGGTGAATCGAAAAGCGCACACAAAACACTGGGGGGGGGGGGGGAAGGAGGGGTCTATGGACATGCCCTCCGCCACAGCTCAAACTAGGGGGAAAAGGAAAAAAAGAGGGGGTGGCTTCTCGGGAGCCGGGAAGTAACGGTCAGGAGGGGTGCTGTCCCCGGGGACCCTCCCTGCCCGGGGCCAGAAAGTCTCGGAGCTTGCCGCAGGAGAAGCCCAACTCCCTTCCCCTCCCTTGGACGGCCTGAGGGCCCGGGGCAGTGTCCGAGCGGCCCCGGCAGCATCCAGCCCTCATTGACCCGGCCCCCTCCCCATGCCGCTGCCAATGCCCCGCACCGCGCGGGGAGGTCTGCTCACTCCTGAGGGTTCGCCAGCTCTTCGGGGAGCCCGCGTTCCCCGCGGCCTCCTCGCCTGCTCCTCAAGCCGCCTCAGCTTAAGGATCCGAGCCCACAGATACACACTACGGCTGCAACACAGGAAGCGGAAATGCGGGCCCTGAGATGAGGCGCCGAGGCGGAGTCCAAGCAACTACGTCTCCCAGAAGCCTCCTCGCGCTCTCTCTCCTGGAAAATCAGCCAATGGGAAAAGAATGAGTTCGGATGCGGCTTCACACGGACCTATCACCAGAGGGGTGGGCGCTTCTTACCTCACGGTTCCCAGGTCCTTGGAGGTCTTTTCGCAGCCTGGGCCGTTGGAGTCGTCTGCCACTCCGCGGCTCTTCTCCCAGCGGGTCCGCCAGAGACTAGAGCAGCGGTCCCAGGGCGGGGCTTTGTAGGAGGCGAGGCCGGCCCCGGCCAGCCCTGGCCCGTTAGATGAGTTCGCGCCTGAGAGCAGTGAGAGCCCCGCCCAGTAACGATTTCATTCATTCGTTAGTTCTACGGGCTGCGGTTCGGGGTCGGCGACCAGCGAGGCCACCGAGGCCGCCCCGGCCGCGAGATGTGTGCACGAGGCAGCCAGCTGCCGAGGAAGCGACCCCGACTTGGAGATAGGACAGCTGCATTCTAACGTCGGCTCCGCCACGAACTCGCAGTGTGACTACGGGCAAGTCGCTCCACTTCTCTGGCCTCCCTTTCCACGTCTGTAAAGTGTGGGGGTAATTCAGGCCTCAGACACTTGGCACACTTACTAGCTGTGTGACCTTGGGCAAGTCTCTTAACCCCAATTGTTTTGCCTTCCCCCCTCCAAAAATAGACGTTGAGTTTGGACCAAATGACCGCTGAGGTGCCTAAATCTAGGATTGAGGAAAGAGGTGAACGCAGCCGCCCCCAGGGAGGGTTCAGCCCTCGCCGCCAGTGTCTCAGAGAGAAGGAAAAAAGGGGGGTAGGGTCTATAAAACGGCGTCACAGAAAGGCACGTTGCCCACGTGCAAAGAGCACTGGACTGGGACCCAGGAGACCTGAGCTCTAATCCCGACTGCCCCTAATTTGTCACCTTGACCAGATCTTTTCACCTCTGTGAGCCTCAGTCTCTGCATCCATGCTATGGGCACACTGAGCCCTGCCCCCACCTCCCTCTCAGGGCTGTGGTGAGGGGTCAGTGAGAAAACGTATATGAAAGTAGTTTGAACATTGTAAAGTGCTAAAGAAATGAAGGCATGATTATTAGGAGATGAGAAGAAGCTGAACTGGGTTTTTGTTGTTTCTCCTTTTCTCGTTGCAAGCCCCGGGCTCCTCTCTTTTGGACCCTCAGGCCCCTATCCTCATCATTTCTGCTTACTTAAAGAAGGGAGTAAGAGGAGCAGGGCACAGCACAGGTACTCACTAAGGGCTTTTGATTATCATTACTCTCCTCCGAGCCTAGGGCTGAACTGTAGTTGGTATGTGAAGGGTTGGATTTGGTGGTCCATAAGATCTCCTCCAATTCTGAATCCTGTGATCTTGTGGAATCCATCTTTATTTAGGGGGGAAAACTGGACAGAACATCAGGTGCTAAGCAACCCAGTGATAGGCACCTGGCCAATCAACATTCCTACCCCTACCAGAGGAAATCAAGATGCAATACATCCTCTGACCAGTTCATTTTTGTCATTTCCAAAATTTTGACTAAGATTTCTGTATGTTCAGAACTTTTAAATGGATGAATGGGAGGTAAGCTTTGAATTCTAAGATCTCTGCTACATAGATCCAATTTATGTAGAACATATTTAATTGAAGAAATCAGTGCTGGGTTTTTCTTTCCCCAGTCATTCAGCCTTTTTCAATCCATGTGCACCTCCTCAGATCTTCCAACGTATTTTAAATTTAAAGAAAGTAGGAATTGTGCTAGGGAACAAAGTCAAACATGGAGACCATAGACACACACAACTTATGTATGCACTTCATCTCATATCTTCAAGAGAAACAACAGATACCATTTTTGGAATTACTGAAGTGTAATACCTGAGAGCTGACATTGGGTACCTTCTGTTGTTCCATCCAGATTGGACTTTTCCAATGGAAAAAAGCTGGCTCTATCTTAATTAGTGAACTGCAATCTACTCATCTCAGAGGATGCTTCTCAACAAAACCTTGACAGTTTATCCTTGTAGAACACAATTTATCTTCTTACAGCTGCCAGTTGCTATGGAAACTAGGTCTCCCAGTGATCACTAACTGCCAGCACAGGATCATTTGGAAGAAAACATCTAGCTAGTTCATCTGCCTCCTAACTAAGGGCAGCAGAAGCAGTAGGAGGCAACTAGGAGGGCAGATTCAACAAAAAGTTTTAATAGGGTCAAGAAGGGGTTGTGAACGATAACTATGGGAAATCACAGATTCATTAGGATCATAAGGTGATTTAGAAACATATATAGGAATATGTAAAAAAGTATAGAAAAAATTTGTTTAGATTTAATGTTTTTGTTATTAAAGTAGTGGCACATATATGTAGTTCTTTAAGAGGGACTGTTAGGATGTTCCTCTATTATGAAAGCAATAGATTCAAAGAATAACCTTTGGGAAGAACTATATCTGAGTTTAAAATGTGCTAATGAGGATAAAACATAAGAGTGCAACTAAGCATAAGCTATGGAGCATAGTTTTGACAGAACTATAGATAAATCTTTAAAAACCTCTCAGAAAACTAAAATCAACAGATTAAATTAACTAGACATATGTTTTAGTTAGTACTTAATGCTATTTCTCACTGATTTAGTAATAGCTTATTTATTTTTATATGCAATTGTTTTATAATTTGTTTATAAACATGCAGTGGTTCATTTTGTTTGAAAAATCTCTATGTCCAATTATATGTAAAGTATCCAGGCCAGCAAGCCACCATCACCAATACTTGGCAATATCTTTCACCCACAGAATCAATTTGGGGTAATATAAAATGACTTACAAATAATTAAACACTCTCATTTGGACTTGTCTCAAATCCAAAAAACTAATAAAAATGAGGGCAGACTTTCTTAGGAGTACATTTCTAGATAGCTATTAGGATTATATTACCTTTACAGGATTTAGAGCTAAAGCTTAGAGATCACCTAGTCCAACCCTGTCATCTGAGGACTTTGGTTATTTAAGGAGGTAGAAAAGAAATTAATGCTATGTGCTTATACTGTTACATTTTAAAACTGCTAAATGGTTTATACTGGCCGTTAAGGTTATGATAGAACTGTAGGGTGACTGTTTAAAATATGTTGTTTCAACGTACCTTTATTTGGTTAGCTCTGAATACATTCACTAAGGCCAGTTACAAAGAATGAAATGTTAAAGTCAATCAGATGAACAAATATGGAAGGCCAGCTCTATCTTACAAAAGCCAAATAAATCCCACTTACACCAAAGACAGAGCATTTAAAAAAAAACCAACAAATCAATTTCCAGGTCATAATTCTAGACTGTAGCTGAAAATGAAGCATTGACAAATGGACTATGCATCATCTAAGAGAAGGAACATTTCTGTTACAGGATCAGACAGCTAAGGAAAGCCAGTGTCCTCTCCTTTAAGGTTTTTTTCCCCTCTGTTCAAAGGCTATTAAGAGAACAATCAACCAACAAATATTTATTGATCACATACTTTGTGCAAGGCACTACGTCAGGCTATGGAATAGTTAATGACTGAACACAGTCTCTGTTTGCTCCAACTGGCCAGCTAGTTCCATGGGCTGGGGCTACAATAGGCCTGGTGGCAAATCCTACCTACAACAGGGGTCCCAAAACTTTCTGAGAACTGGAGCTATCTTTCATTTCTCTGAAGCATTAGTAAGATCATTTGGGATGAGGGTGAGGGGAAGAGAAAGGGACAGGAAAGCAGGTTAAAGAATGATGTTAAAGTCTCTAAACTGGGGAGTGGGGTGAAGCAGTCTGATAATTCAAGTCCCTGAATCAGGAAGTAGATAAATACCAGTTGTTTTCCTCACCCTATCAGGACTGCTGACAAACCATCACAGGTTGGAGAGTTGTGACTGGCAGCAGTGACAACTGGCTTAGTTTATTAGGTAGGCTTTCATAATCCTAATCCATTGACTGGGGCTTCCTGATATAGAAACACATGATTTTGAACCACACGAGTTAAAGGACCGAGTCAGCAGAGGGACAGGAATACTTTATTAAAAGAATGAAGGACCATGGGACCTGAGGACTTATCTTGAGTCCAGGTTCCAAGTGCAGAGGGAGGAGACAGCTTCGTATTTCCCAGAAACACTTTCTCTGCCTGCCCTCTGCCCCACTAATAACCCCCTTCAGCTATTCTCCTTCCACTGTCTTCATTGCTGCAAGAATCAGGGACCACAGGCACAAAGCCATAGCAGGGTCACACAAAAATGGGCATAAGCCACAGGATGACCTCCCACAGAGGTCCAAACTCAGACCAGATGACATGAACACCAGCACTTCCTTAGAAATAAGTTTTTAGTATGCAATAAACTACTCGATAGAATTCTAGAGCTGGGTATACACAAGAAATATTCTATAGGGAAATACAAGTGCATAGAATAAATTACTATAAAAGATTATAGGGCTACATATCTGTGTGTGGTATAAGTGAAAAAAGTTTCCTCCAGCAGCGAGGGAAGTATCAATTGTCTCCCACTATATGAGGAAGAAAATTATTAACCAACAGTTGTAGAAGTCACTGGGCCTCCACCCTTTCAGATATATATTCTCAACAACAAACTTCACTCCCCATTGTAGCCTTCTTACTCTGGCAGGGCTACTACATGGTTAGCTTAGTGGGCAACTATTAAATTCACTTCAGTTCATCAGTTTCCAGACCAGGGAGGCCCAGCCCCTCTCAGTGGAGTACAGTCTGGTTTTAGGCTGCACTTCCTCTATGTGCCTTCTCTGTGCTCCTGGCATACTCCAGAAACAGAAAAGGGCTTTACCTTGATGTCTATCCCTCTTCTTTTCATTACAGGGCTGTATTGCCCTGTCTCTGTCCTTGACCTTAGAGGTGTAGCCTAATATACTTAATCCAAGAAGAAAATATTTAGTGGCAGCACAACAGAATGGAATGAAGGCACCATAGCAACAACCAAGCTGGGGGAAAGAAGAAGCATTCATATGGATCTCTGGCCTTTTTCTGAGCAATCTGACCCATTTTGCAGATGTTGTTTTCCTCCTCACAACTGGAAATATTCTCCCTATTTTACCAGGGGGAAATCTTAGGCACAAGGAGATGGGGAATTAAGCAGTGAATTGCTGGCAGAACCAGATACATGATTCACATTGTCTGACCTTCCATTCCTGTCTTGTTTCTCTTGAGCTCTTTAGACTACAAGAGAGCATTCCAAATATCAGGATGGGCAATGGTAAGATTTTGGCAAAAAGTTCTATAGAACATTAAAGTGAATGGACCTTTAAATGGGACATAAGATGGATTTTTTTTTGGTAGAACTACTGCCTTCAGGATGCTTGTAGCTTTCCTCTCCTACCAGTTTCCTGATAGCAAACTTTTCCCATACTTGCTACATCAGTAGAGTTTCTCTTTCATGTGAGTTCTCTGATGTGTAATAAAGTTGGAACTATTACTAAAGCCTTTCCCACACTCTGGGCATTTGTAAGGCCTTTCTCCTGTGTGTATTCTTTGATGTATGATAAGAACAGAATTCCAACTAAAGCCTTTCCCACATTCTGGACATCTATAAGGTTTGTCCCCTAGGTGAGCCCTCTGGTGCATGACAAGAATCGATCCCCGGCTAAAGCTCTTTCCACACATGAGGCATTTATATGGCTTCTCTCCTGTGTGAGTTCTCTGATGGACCACAAGTTGTGATCGCTGGCTGAAACATTTCCCACACTCAGAGCACTTATAGGGCTTCTCTCCTGTGTGGATTCTCTGGTGTTTAATAAGGTTGGAACTCCAACTAAAGCTTTCCCCACATGTCAGACATTCATAGGGTTTCTCTCCTGTGTGCATTCCTTGATGGGCAATCAAACTAGAACTCTGGCTGAAACTTTTCCCACACTCACCACATTTATAGGGCTTCTCCACCATGTGGGTTCTTCGGTGTGTTGCCAGGTTTGAGCTCCGGCTAAAGCTTTTTCCACATTCATTGCACTGATAGGGCTTTTCTCCTGTATGAGTTCTTCGGTGGGTAATAAGGGCTGAGCTCTGACTGAATCTTTGTCCACAGTCAGTACATTTATATGGTTTCTCTCCTGTGTGGATTCTCTGGTGCCTAATTAAGTTAGAGTTGTAACTAAAGCTTTCACCACACTCTTTACATTCATAGGGTTTCTCTCCAGTGTGAATTCCCTGGTGTGTATTAAGGCTAGAACGGTTACCAAAGCTCTTTCCACACTCCAGGCATGAATATGGTTTTTCTCCTGTGTGGGTTCGCTGATGAGCAATGAGGTTGGGACTCCTGCTGAAACTTTTCCCACACTCAGCACACTGGAAGGGTTTTTCCCCTGTGTGGATTCTCTGGTGTGTTACTAGGTTTGCACTCCGGCTAAAGCTTTTCCCACAATCTCTGCATTTATAAGGTTTTTCCCCAGTATGAGTTGTTTGGTGTCTACTGAAGTTTGAGCCATCACTAAAGCTTTTTCCACATTCATCACATTTATAGTATTTCTCTCCTGTATGGGTCCTCTCATGTGTAATAAGGTGTGATTTCCGACTGAAGGTTTTCCCACATTGAGGGCATTCATAGGGCTTCTCACCTAAATAGGTTCCCTGAAGGCCTATGAATTGCCCTATTTCCCTGTCCTGTGAAGTAGTTTCCCTATATTCCTCTGCTTGGGAATTTCCCTGAGGCCTCTCTATCCCATAGTCTCTCTCAAAGTCATTTCCCCAATCAGAATGCTGAATGCCTTCCCCTTCAGGCCTTCCTGATGACATCATATTTTCTTCCACTGCTTCAAACATTTCCTGATTTGAATTCTCTTCATTTTCACTCTGGCTCTCAAAATCTGAAAGGACCAAGAAAAAACCATGTTTATAAATTATTTCCTTCACTGAAAAGAAAAGAAACTGTAGGTAAAGGAAAGAAAGAAAAGTTAAAATTAAGTTTTTTGGTGATAATAAGGAAGTCTGAGAGTTCAAGAAGGTTTAATCCCCACTTTACTTCCTTCAAGTTGATATTCCAACTATCCTCACAACCATTTCACCTGAAGAGGAACGAATGTCTCACAATCCTCCTTTTTCCAAAGCTTGGAATGTTGGTACACAGGGTACATGGCTCTAATTTTTGCTTCAGCTAAAAGGTGAAGTCAGGTTTAGATTTTGGGAATCTGATCACCAAGAAGCAAACAGGGTACATAAATGATGCCTTTCATTGGTCCCATAGATAAAATCCTAAGATCAGTCTCTGCTCTACTGGAGTAGTAGGTATAGTTATCACTTTCATTTAGTATCTGTCTAGGGTCCACCATCATAGTACTTTGCATTTTAAACAAGTCATTAAAACCAAGTCTTTAAGCATTTGCATAGCTGACTAGGTTCAT
Source organism: Pseudochirops cupreus (assembly GCA_028627135.1). Lineage (NCBI taxonomy): Eukaryota > Metazoa > Chordata > Mammalia > Diprotodontia > Pseudocheiridae > Pseudochirops > Pseudochirops cupreus. Next base: position 487,841,008 of record CM053582.1, read on the forward strand.
GGTTAAAATTAAAAAAAAAATCCATCTGTAGTACAAGTGAAAAGCTTCAAGGAGTATTTTGGTCTTTGATCACATATTATGATGGGGTAGAGGGAAATCCTCTTTCAATTTCTGCAGCCCTGAGATAAACAAAGGGCAGAAAACCCTGGTTACTGTAGCCTTGAAAACATTAAGTCTGAGAACCACAGCATTCATTGGGATTCAAGAAACAGAGGAGGCAGTTCCCTTAACCTAAATTGCAATTATGGTCCTCTTCATAAAGCTAGAAGTTTGGGGCTTATCTTGCTAATGCTGTCTAGGTTACAGCACAATGCTAGACAGAACTAGTCAGAAGCACATAATTATCTGAGGATTCATGATAAAGGTCAACAAGTAATAAAGTACTTGTGAGCCTAATACTTAGGGCAGTGCTGTCAAACTCAAATAGAAGCAGGGGCCACTAATCCCTACATAAATTTACCTGTGGGTCACATATTGACTGAGTTTTAAAATGTAATATTATCTATGTTTCATTGTATTCTTATTTATTTTGTTAAATATTTCCTGATCACATTTTAATCTGGTTCTAGCCACACTTGGGAGTATGGTGGACCGCATGTGGCTGAATGTCTGACAGCTCTGCTATAAGAGATACAAAGAATACAGAAGATACAGTCCCTGCCATATCTTATAATCTGGTTGGGGAGAAAAGGGGAAACTACACACAAATACACACACACACAAAATCATATAATCATGCTAAACAGAGGACACTGTAGTGTCTAGTGCAATGCTGATACAGCTTATGGATGTCTTGGGAATTCAAAGAAAGGTGACCTCAATATGGGCTGGAGGAGTGAAAGAAGGTTTTAGAAGAGGTAGGATTTAAGTTGGGTCTTAAAAGAAGTAATGTTACAGGGACTACTGGGGAGGGGAGGGGACATTACAAGAGACAGGGATAGCAGGAACATAGAAATGGAGTTGGAAGCAAGCACCATAAAAGTGGGGGAAATGTACAGAAATTAAGATAGTGTTACTGTGCCTAAGGAGAATAAAGTTGGCTAAGGGCTGGGGGTGAACATGGCTTGAGAAAGAAGCCAGTCCAGGCTCAAGATGTAAGGGAGAGAGTTCTCGATGGAATGTGCAATAATCTTGCTTGCTCCATGTTAATAATGTATTGTTGTAAGCACGCTATCTCAAGGATAAAGGGGATATGACACACAAAGGACAAATGGGGGTTCCTTATCCTTAAAGTTGATATGAGATATACAAGACATCTAAGGGAAGACACAACAGGGAAAGAGAGCCACATGGAAGACCCCAAGAATGCAGGGTAATAAGGAAGAAGCCTGGATAAGAAAACCAGAGAATGAACTGAGGCAATGATCTGAAGGTGCAATAGGACAGCTACCAGCACAGCAGAGGAACCCCTCACCCCTACTGGGTCTTGGACTGGGCATGTTCAAAGCTATGGAAATTGTAGAAAACAGCAGACCTCCAATATCTGGGACTGATGCTTGAATGACATTTGGGGAATGGTAAGGGTGAAGTGACGTCTGTGAACATCCTGGGAATGGGAGGAAAATGAGATGTGGCTTAATGAGAATGGTCCTGTATCCAGAGGAGATGTGGGACTTGAATGCATGCATAGCAAGTGCGTTCCCTACATCTTTTAGCTGGAACCATGCAGGCTTAATAAAGTACTTAGATAAATTCAGGTTTGCTGTTATGTTATTCTGTGAACCTGGCAGGCCACAATGAGAGGGAGGGTTGGAATAATAAAGAGGAATAGAAGGTTCATGCTGGAAACCAATGGGAGATAATGTTACACAGGTCAAGGTGATACTTGACTATGTACTTCCAACAAGTCACTGAATATTTACTGAGCGCTGTATTTAGCACTTTCGGGATAAAGGAAGGTATAAGATACTTCAAAGTTTTTAATCTAGTAGGGGGACTATTGGAAGTATAAATACACAAATAATTTTAATTCCAGACTGAGCATCTAAGTTTAATTTTAATTTGTTAGGTAATAATATTCTATAGGAATGTGTTGAAAGTTTTTAAGAAAACTAATTTGGTAGTAGTAACCAGAGACTGGAGCCAAGAAGATCAGCTGGGTTATTCGGTAATTTAGGGTGTTGGCAGGGATTATGGAAAAAAAATGGAGAAATCTTAAGAGACATTTCAGAGCAGAACTTTGGTGACTCACTAGATAGGGTCAAAAACATTTTTAGCCTGTTTAAATGGTAGAATGGTGTGGTCATTGACCAAAAAAGTAAAGTTGGAAAGGGAGACAGATTTGGAGAGGGGAGATGAATTTGATTCCAGACATATTAGATCTGAGCTCTCTAAGGAGCAAGAGAACAGAAAAACAAAAGCCTGAAAGATGGTGGACATCCACAGGTATAAGACAAAAGAATTAAGCAGAGTCAGAGTAGGAAAATAAGGAGAGAAGTAATCATAGAAGGTAAGAAAGACGCTCCAAGCAGTGGAGTCCCCTCCACTTACACAACTGGCCATCCAGCCTTTGTCTGAGTAGTTGTGTATCTTACAGAGGAGAATCTTGTTCAGGTACAGGCTGGACCAGGGGGCCTCTGATGTCCCTTCCAACTCTTGAGTTTCTAGGCTTCTGAACTATTGTAAATAAGGTTAATTTTGTCTACAGTTTTATTAGAGGGAAAGTTATTATTTCTCAGAGAAATGTCTGTAATTGCATATTTAGTAACATCATTCCAGCCATGTGTCTTTTTCAAAGTCTTCAAAAATTTGACATTTCCTAGTTTCTACAAGTTTTGTCTGCCAGTTGCTAAGATAATATTTGGAAAATGAAGTGAATTACAAATGAATTACAAAAATGAAGTAAATTACACAGAGAATGAGAAACAACAAAAATAATCACAAAGCAGTTTCTTGAACCAGGTTTTTCCTCAATTTTCTAGGAAGCTACTTACTGTAAATAAAACTAAGCTCTCTCAAATATACAATTTCTTTCTCCTAAAATAGTAAAAATTGAAAAGGGACAATAATATCTGACTTTTTCAAAACAGAGATACGAGTATTGCCATATATTTTTGGAAAAAACTACATACAAGTTTGCTGCCTCAGATGATAAACCTACAGTGACTTGCTTTCTGAATCAGTCTTTGAGAGGTGAACTATGTTGTTAAGAATCAAGAAAAGATTACATATTTACCAGCAGAGAAGGATGCAAGTAAAATATTTTTTTAAAAATGAATATGGTCCATAGTGCTACGTAGTTGTGAGGTCAAGAAGAGCAAGTTATGAGAAAGGGCTGGTGAATCTTAATAGGAAGATCTTGGAATCAGAGAAAAAAAAAAAAACACCAAACATTTCATTACAGTAGTGAAGCCAGATGCAAGATTACAGTAGGTTAATGAAGAAATGAAAATAGTATATGGAGATTACTCCTTGGAAGAATTTGGTAGCAAAAGGGGAAAAGTGAAACGACAGGTTTTTCTCGAAAGGTTATTAAACATTGCCTCTGCAACTGAAGGCTCTAGCAGGAGGGGAGAAGTGGGAGAGGAAGGGACGGAATTCTGAGCACAGGTGAAGGAGGACTTGGCTTTAGAAAGGCAGAGAAATGGATCTTCCTCTGGGCAATGCAGGAAACATTTCAAAAATTACGAAAATAAAAAATGGTTATTAAAATGACAATTATGTGGATCAAGTATACACGTAGGAAATAGTCCTAAATTTTTTAAAAGCAGAACAAAACTGTATAGACATAGATTACTAATTACCCAACTATGGCAGGAAGCATATGTATCCTGTTAAGGGTTGGAAGAGAATTTGCAGTGAGGTAAATAATTAGGTTCTTTTTTATGTACATACCATCTAAGTCCATGATAAGGAATGAAGGTAAGAAAGAGAAGGCAGATGAGACAGGTATATTAGGAAATAAAAGGCTAGCTCATCAGCCACGGTAACAGGAGCTTGTGCTAAGAAGAAGATGAAGGTCAAACAGATTTTAAACAACTAGGAAGGACCAACTTAAATTTGTGGTGACCTAGTTTTATAGTTACACGATTTTCTTCAGTAGTACCGCACGCCTGGGAGGAGGAAGAGAGAAAGTTGAGGTGATGCCATGTTGGAGATCAGTTAGGGTCTGTGGAAAGTCAGAGGGGAAAAGTTTAGCCCTAGAGAGGGCAGCACTCAAATAGCTAACAGCATAATAAATCTGGGGCAGAGGAGTCCAGTGTAGTTCAGGAGAAGGCTAATGTTCAAACAAGAACATGGTAAGAGAAGAAGGTACTGGACTGGGAGATCTCAGAGGTGAAATGACACCTTGTGATAATTCAGGCCAGAACATGCTCATGTTTCTGTGCCACTTGGAGTCAAGTGGAGATGGGAGTAAACAAAGTCAAGGAGGGTAGGCTGTCACTCATTCAACTGTAATAAATGAAATGCCCAGAACAAAAAGCGGGGAAAGAGAATTATCTTGTGGTTCTGGATAGTAATCTATGGTATTTAATCAGCACTCTTCAAAAGTTAATATAAAGAGCTGAATCTAAGGGAATATTAATCTTTTTTTTAAATTTAAATTAATTTATTTCCTTGTTTATATCATTCATTTCCATGAGATTTTGAGCTACAAATTTTCTCCCCATCCCTCCCCTACCCAACACCTCAAAACAGCCATCCCACTGTATAACCCCTCCCCCAATCTGCTCTCTCCTATGTCCTCCCCTTTTCCCCCTCTGACTTTCCAGTAGGGCAGGATGGATCTCCCTATCACAGTGCCTGTGTATCTAAATTCCCAGTTGGATGTAGTTAATAATAAGAATAATAATTAGATATACATATATATATATTTTTAACATTTGAATACAGAACTTTAAATTCTAGATTCTTTCCCTTCCTCCCTTGTCACCCACCCCCACTGGAAGGACAAATAATTAAATACAGGCTGTACATGTGTAATTACACAGAACATTTCCACAGGTGGCATATTGTGAGAGACTGATTATATGTCCCTCCTTCCTATCCTGCCCCCTCCCCCTTGTTCTATTCTCTACCCTGACCGTGTCCCTGTCCCTTTACAGAAGTGTGTACTTCCATCAACCCTCTCCCCGACCCTGCCCTGCCCTCCCCTCCATCACCCCACCTCTCATCCCCATCCCTCCTACTCTCCTATGTGGCAAGATACCCAGTTTAGAGTTTATGTCTGACTGAATAATTCTGACTGAAGAATGTGGTAACTATTCTTTCCTGGTAGGATTCAACAGCCAGGACTGGTTATCAGCAACATGCAAATGTTACACATAGTTATTTTAAATATTGCTATTCTGAACATGTTCGCTATCATTTTTTTACTCTATCCAGGGATGAAATTTCATATGGGGACACAATTGTGAAAAAAGAAAAATACTAAATATTTCCAGAAAAAAAAAAAATCTTTACCATGTGACATGTCATTCCCATAATTCTCCCGCATCACACCAACACAGAGGTCCTTCGGAACAGCATCTCGACCTTTCTGCTCTTCTTGGGAAGGAGAAACTTCCCCATCCTTAAATGATCCTGGTCCCTGAAACAAGAACACCCTTCACTATTATCTGCTGCCTCAAGGACAACCTACCTGCAAAGATATCAAAGATTGCAAACAACATTCCAGTAAAGCTCCTCTGCCCCCAAAGTCAGCTGTTCCGGAGTAACAGAATTCTAATGATGGCAAGGGGAAGGCCTGGGAAACAGAAAAGCAGCTTGGGAAAGATACTCATTCCCCTAGAATAGAAATCTAAAGATTTTCCAAATAAAACTGTTTTGATGAGATCATTTTAGTGTGAAAAATGCAGCTTTATCAGAGCAGATAGTGGGTAAGCCACATGTAAGCAGCAGCAATAGTAACGAGACAGAAGGAACCCAAACTCACCGGAGTGCTGGCCATGAGGATCGCATCCTCTATAACCTGGTCCTCGGTACTGTCCTCCTCAGAAAAGGCTGGCACATGTTCAATAGAGAGAGCTAGAAGAGGGAAAAGGGAGGGCATTAAAGACCAGGACCATTCTTGTTCCTCCTGTCTCAGGAGCCCATTAAGAAATTACAAATTATTTAACTGGTTGCATACAGACATAAATAAAGATGTTTTAACTGTGGAAAAAAGTTAGTAATATTCCCCATGAGGAATATATAACCCCATAACCACACTGCCTAGGGAAAGAACATAAAGGGTCTTCCCACTTGTTTGGAAGTCCTCCTAGTCAAGAAAGCCACTTGAGCAGAACTGGCAATAAGTTTGAAGTTTTTTAACTCCCAAAGTTCATTTGATTCAGAAATGAATATAAAGATAAGGCCTAGCATCTGGTGGCCTTCACTCCCACAGTTTGGAACTTTAAGCCTGATCCCATGGTCCCCAAAGAAGCAATAAGTAATTATGTTCCTTTAAACAAATATTTAATAAGCACCTGCAATATCTATATAGTTTCATTCCAGTGCCAAAATGTGGTAAGAGGGTGGTAACCTTGGATTCTCAAATCAGTGCCAGCAAAACACAAGTTCTGACAGGTTTTGGGGTTTTTTTTTTTACCATGATGAAGAGATTTCAAGTACAGTCCAGGCAACAACTACGTCAACTTTCCAAGGACTAGCCTAAGTACAAAGTCTCATCACTAGTAGGCTGGTCACTTGATGATGTATACTAATGTTCCTTAGTCCTGTGGGCCTCCCTCCTGCTTCTGCAGTGATGGGGTCCAAGGGAAGGAAAAAGGAATGAAGTGTGTTACATATCATGGTTTTAGATCACCATTAAATATTAACTTAGCCATTAATCCTCTCTATGTGGAATCCTGGTCCAGTGACCAATAGACATGCTACAGGAGCAACTGAATCACATACAGCTTGATATTCTTTCTATAAATGAAACCATAAGGCCAAAAAAAAAACAAAAACAAAAACAAAAAAGGAGGAAGTGAAGAGAGGAAAAGGGCACAGATTAGAACTATTTCATAAAAAACGTTTCAGCAATGTAAAATCAACTGCTATTATGAGATTTAAAAAAAAAGCCTAAAACCTGCCTTAACCAACAAGCTCTTGCTCTTCTTTGCCAAAGTTATCCTAAGAACATGTAACTAGAAGGGCAGCAAATAGATGAAAAAATGCAAAGACAGATACTGATGTTTGTGGTAAACTTTTTTCACCATCAAGAAGAATGGAGCCATGAGGTATGAACTCCTCCATCACAATACATAGTGTACTATCTGAGGAAATGGAAACAGTGCAGAAAACAAAAATTGGAAGGACAGCTGGGCACGATCAAAGACACACAGAGAATGTTCATGTTTAAGGGAATACAAAGGAGGGATCAGACCTCAAGGTCCCCAAAAAAGAGGAACACACCAAAGATGTACGGAAAAAAGTCAATCGAGAGAACAGCAATAACTACAGACTCCTATGTTTACTTTCTTATCTCTATGGAAATTCTGTGAAAATAATCCAGACGTACATCAAGAACATCCTTGGGGAAAGTATGAGAATGGAATAGGTGGGCTTTTGAACACCTATTTTGCCAACGAAATTCACTTACAACTCTGACTCTTCAGAATCAAAATTGCGTTCTAACATTCCTACCTATAAGAACATGAGAAAACATTAGTATTTAAAAGAAAAAAAGTCTAAAAAAATTAGGAACTGGCTGAGAATTGTTAAAAAGCATTGAATAATTTCATAAGGCAAACTAGCCTGCTCTTCTTCTTCCTACTCAATTCTGTACTCAATTATTTTCTTCTCTTGAGGGAGACCCTTGCCCCCTTAGCCTGTCGCCAGTCCTGTCAAGCCCTAGTCTTAGATTACTCCCACCACCTGCAAGCTTCTCTCCTCCTCATTGCTGAATGAAGCTGGAGAAAATCATGAAACTGTGCCGACTGGGTTCCACTAAACATTTATGTTACATAATCTCAACTGAGTGTTCACTGCAGCAACGCAATCCTACTCAATTAACTATCTCATTCACCACAGTAGTTTTCCACAATTTTTCCATTTCTCCTTAAGCCTCCCATGGATCCTCCTCCCTCCACCCTATCAGCCTGAAAACCTTGTCTCATATTTCACTAAAAAAAAAAAATCGAGGTCATTTGCTGAGAGCTCCCTTTTCTTCCCTTCCTTAGCTCACATCACTCGGATGCCTTCTTCCCTGTTTCACATGAAGAAGTATCCCTTCTCCTTGTTAAGCCAAACCCCTCTATATAAATGATCCTGTTCCATAACATCTTCTCCAGTAGGTAGGCCCATTTGTCAGACCCTACTCTCACTTATCTTCAATCTCTTCCTGTCTGCCAGCTGCTTCCCTACTGCCTACAAATATGCTTATGTCTCCCTCATCCTCACAAGACCCTCTCTTGAGCTGCCCATCCCTGACAGTTGTAGCCCTGTATCTCTCCTCCCTTTCATGGCCAAACTCCTTGAGAAGGCTTTCCACAATGTGGCGTCTCCACTTCCTTTCTTCTCACTCTCTGGCTTCTGACTAAATCATTCATTCAACTGAAACAGCTCTCAGTGAAGTCAGCGTGGTCTCTTCCTTCTAGACCTCTCTGCAGCCTTTGACACCTGATCACCCTCTTCTACTCGATCCTCTCTTCTCTCTAGATTTTTGTGACACATTCCATCCTGATTTTCCTTTTATTTGTCCTCAGTCTCCTTTACTGCATTTTTATTCAGTCATGCCTGCTAAACATGGGTGTCCTCCAAGGTTAGGTACAAACTGAAGGATCTTCTTGCCTTGGATTTAATTGGCTGAGTTAGGATTTAGCCTAAATCTATTATTTTCCCAAGGCTCAGTCTTTGGCCCTCTCCCTCTATACTGTTTTCACTTGGTGATCTCATCAGCTCTTAATGGATTCAATCATTATCTCAATGCTGATGAATCTCAGATCTATTTATCCAGCCCTCTCTTCTGTCTTGCCACATCCAGATGCTTATGGAACATCTTGAACTAGATGTCTCATAAATATCCTAAACTCAACAAGTCCATAATTAAACTCATTACCTTTTCCCCCAAACTCTACCCTCTTCCTAATACTACCAAGGACACTACTTTCCTTCTAATCACCCAGGATCACAACCTAGGTGCATCTTCTTCAACTTCTCGCTCTCCTCCTCTATATCCAATCTGTTGCTAAGTCCTGTTAATTCTACTTTCAGAACATCTCATAAACCTTCTCCCCCCACCTGGCTTCGACTCTGTCCTGCTGTTCTCCTCTGATACTGCCAAGACCCCAGTGCAGGTCCTCATCACCTCATCAGTGTACTATTTCAACAGCCTGTTGATCGCCTTGTCTCAAGTATCTCCCCACTCTAGTCTGTCTTCCACAAAGCTATCAGTATGATCTTCCTAAAGTGCAAGTCTGACCACATCACCCCTTATTCAGTAAAATCCAGGGGCTCCTTATTACTTTTAGGGGCAAATATAAAAGCCTCTGTTTGGCTTTTAAAGTCCTTCATAACCTGACACTTTCCTACCCTTACAGTTTTCTTACACTTGACTCCCCTCTATTAACACTAGATTTCTTCCCCAAGCTTGCACAAGACACTTCACTGCCTGCCTGCATTTTCATTGGCTGGAATGAAAGTGCCTAGAATGTTCTCTCTTCTACTGCTTGGCTCCTGTGGCTTCAAGAATCAGCTAAAATCCCACCTTCTTTAAGAACCCTTTCCTGGCCCTCCTTAAGGTTAATGCCTTCTTTCTGACAGCACCTCTAATATATATACACACACACACACAATAATAAATACAATAAGTACAAATCCTTAATAAACACAATCCCCTTAATAAAAGGATTTGTTCTGTAAAATTTGGACTCAGTCAAAAGGCTGCACCCAAGGGCCTAGAAGGTTCCCCTGGATGATCTTTACAGTATCCTCCAACTCTAAATCAGTGATCCCGCTGACTCATGGAAGATACCTGAACGTGCAATAAAAGTGGCACAATATCATCTGCAAACAGGAACACAGAGACCAGCTCACTAATCCACCCTCAGACGCTCACTATGACCCCAAGCAAGTCACTTAACTTGTATCTGCCTCAGTTTCCTCAACTGTAAAACTGGGATAACTGCACCTCCCTCCTAGGCTAGTCATGGGGTCTCAAATGAGGTATCTGTGAAGCATTTAGTATGGAGCCCGACACTTAATAAATGCTTATTTCCTTCCTTCCTTGGGGAATCCCTCTTCCCCTTGGCCCTTGAGCAGGACCTCCTGCATGACCATAATGAGCATTTTTGGTGAGCTTAATTCTTCCTGTTTTATGTCTCATTTCATGTTGATAATCAGAGGGTCACTGTCTTTGTGGATGCATTTATTGGGGAATCTTGTATTATCTTAGCATGTGCTTGAAAGATTCCTTGTTGGAGGAAGAGAACTGAAGGCTACACTTTGCTATACCAAATCAAATGGGTTCTGTTTTTGTAATCAAAGAGTGGGATTTTATTTTCTCTGAGACTTTCAGTTAGCTTCGTGATTGTAAAGAAAAGATCTACTATAGAAAACTGTTTGTGAAAGCATACAGATTTCCATCTCATATTTCATCGAGGATATTCCTCAATTTGTGTGTGGATCATTTATATAACAATTTTATAAAAATGAGAAAGGAGGCACATGGGCAAGTAGTTACTGACATCCTAGCTATCATTCTTTACAGAGATTAGCATTTGTGGTTTTTCCAATTCCTGTTATGTTTCTTTTATGCCTTGAGAGATATTCTTCAATATTGTCAAGGTTGTCTTACCTCTGATCTAAATATCCTCAGTGTGAACTTGGTCTGGCCCAGCTACTCCTGTGGATTTCATCTTGCTTTGGAGAGAATTACTGAATTGCTGATAAATCTGTTTCATTTTCCAGCATCCTGTCTGCTTCACCTATGCTCTTGGGATACAGCTTAGTACAGTAGGGTCTCACATCAAGCTACTTTCACCTCTACAGCTTTATGCTATTTTAAGAGGTAATACTGCTTATAATCTTCTGCCTCCTCCTGCTCCTCCCACAGTGTTTTACAAATGAATTTGTATTCTTAACTACTATTAACCTTGGCTGCTGTCTCTCTCCACTTGGCAAGGAAATCAAGGGTTTGCTAGCTAAGACAACTTTGGCTTCCTCATTGTAATGCCTGCTTTACAGAGATCAAACTATTGCAACAAATGGTGAAAATCAAGGTTAATCTTTGACTTCTCCCATTTCCCTGTTTGTGGCTAGTTTGAATGGGTCAGGTCAAAAGGTATCATCTGATCTGGGATTCTTGTTCTAATTGGTTAATGATGTAATTATACATTCAGCTGATTCTGATAACTACCATATCAGTAATTAGAAGCAATAAGATGGCACAGTGGATAAAGTGTTAGGTATGGAGGCAGGAAGACCTGAGTTCAAATATGACTTCAGACAATCAGCTACATGACCATGAACAAACAGCCTCTCTCTGCCTCAGTTTCCTCAACTGTAAAATGGAGATAATAATAGCATTACCTCCCAGCGTTGTTGCAAGGATTAAATGAGAGAATATTTATAAAGTGCTTAGCATAGTGTCTCAGCCATAATAGGCATTAGATAAATGCTAGTAGTTATTATTATTATATCATGTATTGTTATTGTTAAGTGACTTATCACTTAAGAAACAGAAACCAACTAATTCTATTTTCTGTGACTTGTCTGGAATTATAAAAGAGCTGAAAGGCCCACCGAGTCCAATCTGTACCCAAGAATTCCTTCAACAATGTCCCCAACAAGTGGTCATCAGCAGCCTTTGGTTGAGAAACTTCTTCATCTCCTTCCAAGTCAGCATATCCCACTGTAAATATCAAATATATTTTCTAATCATTTTTTTAAAATTCTCTAAAGTTTTTCTTTATATCAAGGTTAAATCTACCCTTTTGTAATTTCCAAGCATGACTCCTAGTTCTTACCTCTCATGCCAAACAGAACAATCCTGTTCCACACTAGTCTTTCCCTGACCTGAAAAAGGCCATCATTTCCCCTTCCAAATCTTATCTTCACACCAAATAATATCAATTTGTCAGCTGATTCTTCCATGGCATGTCCAGAAAAGTGTTGTTTTGGTGCTCATCACATCCAACATCTACTGACTCTGCTTGAGGAAAGCATTCATGACAGAAAGGTTTTTAAGGCGTCTAAAAACTTTTGACCTAATTTGCTCAACCTGAACCATATATTCTGGCATCCTTTTGCCATACTCTCTTGTGATCACCTCTGTACTGAAGTCACCAAGTATCAAAGTAGGGGATGACTAGGTTTGGAGGACCTACTTTTTCATCCTTTCCAATAGAGATTGGTGTACTAATTGCAAACATCTTTACAATGTTCTTTTAACTGATGCTCATTATGAGCACTTCAAGATGAGATGACCCAGGATCCCATTAAAATGACATTTATTATTGCCTTTGGCTATAGGATAAAACCAATTCGGATAATTCCTTTGCCTCTCCAAGCAACCTTTGAGTCATGCTACTATTGAGCTGTAACTTCCTTTGTCTTATTGCTTAATCAGAAGAAAGGCAATACTGATATAGTTCAGTTCTTGCAATGGTACAATTCATAGGTCACTGAACTGCTGTATGCTTCCCAGCATCCTCTGCTCCCTTTTCTACCACTCTACTACTGTCACCATGGAAATAAGAGGGAGATGCATAGGACTGAGGGCCATTTTTCATTATTCCTTAGGTTATTTTATGCCCCCCAAATTCATCACCTAGTGGTCAACCTAAGCTTCTCCAGACTTAGCTGGGTTGGATAGCACAAAGCCTCTTCAGTGTTGCAGAACTTGCCAGAGCTTGTGTTCTGCAAGCATAGACTTTGGGAACCTAGGTTTATCTCCATACCTAGAGAAGGCATAATTGCATTAGCTCTGGGACAAGGCACAAGTGTGTAGGAGCATGCAAATCTCTGTTCCTCCAATCTCTGAACAGCTGTAGTACAGATAAAAAGATGTGAGTGCTGCTACTCCTAAATGGCCCTCCACCACTTGAAGTGACCAAAATTTTTTGTTATTAAAATTGTGGGGCAAAATGGATAGAGACACCCTCCCACCCCCTGCAGTAAGGAAGATATAAGTTTAGGCCTGACATCTCTTGATACATACTCATTGTGTGAATTAGAACAAGTCAATTAATCTCAGTGCCCTAGGCAACTTTCTAAACCTACCAATTACACAAGAGTTGGGCATCTGCATTGGTAGAGGGAGTTTCCTTAACCTATACCAATAAAGTCACAATTGTGAACAAAAATGTAAAAGGATTATTAATCTTTATCTGAAAAGTTGTTGACTGATGCTCTCATTAATCAAATTATTTTATATGGTCAGTTGCACAATGAAAATAAGGTTGCTGGTTAAAGTTTTTATTTGTTTTGTCCCCTGTTAGTTTGACACGATAGGCAGCTAGATGGCACAGTGGATAGACTGGTAGGCCTGAAATCAGGAAGACTATCTTCCCAAGTTCAAATCTGGCCTCAGACACTTAACTAGCTGTGTGACCCTGGGCAAGTCACTTAACCTGTCTGCCTCAGTTTTCTCATAAGGAAATGGCAAGCCATTCCAGTATCTTTGCCAAGAAAACCCCAAATGGTCATGAAGAGTTGGATACAATTGAAAAACTACTCAGCAACAACAATAACAACAGAAGTCCAAAATGGTACAAACCAAAAGTGTTCCCAAGAAGGGGAGACAGTTTCAGGTTGAACCCATGAGTGCAGTATTGCCACTTTATTTTTAAGGTTGAAAGTTTGACACAGAAAAAGCTATTGATCTGCTCTCCCACTGCCTAAGAGCACTTCGTTGGCAATTAGGGTAAACTTCAAGATGTTTAGTGGTCTTACTTTTGGCCACAAGGTGCAAACAACCAGACTTTAGTGTTGGGCATGATAAACTAAGAGATTAACTTCCTATTTTTATCCATTTTTAAATAAAAAAAATTCTTTATTAAAACAACTAAATATAATAAAGAACCCTGAATTCTAAATTATTTTACAAGTATAAGCAACCTTTTCTCTCCTTGTGATGAAATGGGAGTATTGTACCTGACAGAGGTACCCCCAATTCAGACAGACGACTCCCCAAGCAAGATTCCTTGTCTTTTTGTGGCTCTTGGGCTAACCTTCCACAGTCACCAACTGAAAACAGAAATAGAACAAAGTTTCTTCACTAAAGGCCATGTGCCCCTAGATTTGCACGACCTTTGTCCAGTTTTTCCTCTTCTTCAGGGGTACCCTTTTGTTCACCTTGAACACTGTAATTTAGCATACACAGGCAGTGTAAATACACAATTCCTTACAACAGAATGAATTTCACAATACAAATACGTACACATCCCGCTACTGGGATTGTAATATTTGCTGTAAGTTAATGTGCTCAAAAGTATAAGGTCAGTCCCATGGAGAATTATTTCCTAACTAAACAGCATACCTATACTCAGTTGTGCTGTTAAAAGTCTACAGACTAACGGATAAGTATTGGTTAGGGATATGAGAAAAAGGAATAACACGTTTCCACTCTCACCTGTGATTTCGCTATAAAACAACAGAAATAGTGAATGATTCATTTTGCTTGCTAGGCATAAAACTAAAGCTGGATGATGAGGCACGGAAGGGCTGTGACTTGGGTTTGTAGAGGGAGTAAAATTATGGATCCACTGAAGTTACCAAACATAGTAATCCAGTAAGCCACATAAGTTAAACAAAACTACAAGTACCTAGGTACGAACTGAAGGGCCTACTCTCTTTAGACTGAATTAGTTGAGCTGGGATTTAACCCAAATTATTTCCCCAGGGCTAAATTACACATTTTCCCTGACTCCTTTCCTCAATTCAAAAGCTACCCAGACTATGCTTATTCCAGCCATGCTTCTGGGTCTGACGCTGCCATCCACTGCTGGGGAAAAAAAAATAGGCTTTTAAGTAGTCAGTTTGCCTCTATAAGAGCAGAAGTGTCAATACATCTTCTCAGCTTGGCTAAATAAGTAGGCAGCTATCTGCTTGCTTCCTTCTAGAAACCAGACAGGAGAGCTCATCTTTACCCCTTCCCTTCATTACTTCATTAATCTGGTCAATGGATACTTATTAAATGCCTCCTAAATACAAGGTCCTGTGGTGGAGACAAGAATGGATAAAATAATCACTGTCCTCAAGGACTTTTAAGTCCAATAGATAAAACTTGTTAAAGCAAATAAGAGAGAGGTACAAAGTTCGAGGGGAGCTCAGAGTAGGCTGAGCTCAGTTATAGGAACACAGCCATCCCAAACAGGAAGGTGCCTCAGACATCTAGTCCAGTCTCTTATTCTTATAGACAAGAAGACTGAGGCTCAGAGAAGTCTAGTCACTTGACCAAAGAGCTGATAGGTTAAACGAGGTTCTCTGGCTCCACATTCAAGGCTTTTGCCAGTGGGAGGGATGGCTATGGAAGGGTGGAGCAGAAGGAAGGAAGGCTTTATGGAGGTGGTATCTGAGTTGGGCCCTAAAGAATGGGTAAGATTTCAACAGGAAGAGACTGGGGGAGTAGACGTTAGATCAAGGAAACACCAAACAAAGCCACAGGCATGGGGCATGTTAGATAATCAAACAGTCCAGTTTTGTGATAACAAGGTATGAAATTGATGGGGAAGCCATGAAGGTTTTTGATAAGTAACATGGCCAAAGCTGTACCTGAGGGAGATTTAACTGGACAGTAGTACAGGATGGAGTCAGGGTTAGGGGATGGGGAATGACCCTCTTCCAAACTTCCCTATTTCTGTGGAAGGCAGAAATTCTTCCCATTTTCCAGGTTTGTAAACTTGGCTTTTCCCTCAACTCTTCCTTTTCCACAAGCCCACATATCCAGCTAGTTGCCAAGTCTTGCCATTTCTATCAACACATCAATTCCTGAATCCAGTTCATTCTCTCTGGTCCTGTGATCACCACTGTAACTCAGGCACTCATCCCCTCTGACCTAAATGACTGCTATAGCCTCCTCACTGGTCTCCTTGCCATTCCCATCCATTCTCAACGTGGTGATTCTCCTGGGGGTCACTGCATCTCAGTCTGCCTCAGTTTCTTCATCAGTAAAAATAGGGATGATAACGATAACACCAGCTTTACAGTGTTGCTGTTCGGATAAAAAAAAAGCAACAACCTGTGAAGCAGGTTTGAAAACCTTAATATCCTATGTAAACGCTGGATATTATCTTTCATTCCGCACAGACATGTATGCTGTCTCCCTCAATAAAATGCAACCTCCTTGGGAATAGAAGCCGTTTCATTCTCTATGTTTGTTATCCCAAGTCCCAGCATCGTGCCTGGCATTTAGCAGATGTTCCATAAATACCTGCTCATTGCTGATTGATCAATCAGATAGAAGATTATTGAATAGTCCAGGTAAGAAGAAACGAGGGCCTGAGCAAGTGGTAGCAGCGGTAGTGGCATAGAGGGAATGGAAGCAACACCGAGAAAGGAGGGACTGAACCTGGGAACCATTAGACTGGAGGCAGGGGGTTCCAAAGGAAACAAGCATCTATTAATATGTGCCAGGGACTGTGCTAAGCCCTTTACAAATACCCCATTTGATCCTCACAACAACCTTCAAGGTACGTACTGTTATTACTCCCATTTTACAACTGGGGAAACCAAGGCAGACAAAATAATATCTTATCCTCACAACTCTGGAAGGCAGGTGCTATTATTACCCAGTTTTAAAGTTGAAACAGAGGTCAAATGGCTTGCCCAGGGTCACACACCTAGTGTCCAAGGCTAGACTGGAACTCGGATTTCCTGACTCCAGATCCACTGCTCTATTCCCTGTGCCACCTAGCTGCTTCTGGGCAGAGAGAAGAAAGAGTACAAAAATGACTCAAGTTTCATGTATTCTCATAGCTTAATGCTTGCAGAATCCTTTGTGATGAACTAAAGGTGGTTTTAAATTTTTACTGACGAAGACATCAGGAGAATCAAGGAATGAACAGAAAACTGTTGGTGAAGTACTGGGGAAACTTAGGACGACATGAGACTTGCCTGGAGGTAAATGTCGAGCTAGAAGAGACACCAGAGGCCATTTAGTCCTATCAACTCATTTTATTGATGAGAAGATTGTGGCCCTGGGAAGTTATGTGACTTGCTCAGGGTCACACTGAAGCCAAGGTCCTCTGATTCCAGAGCAAGAAATAGACATGTTACACACTCAGTACATGGAGAACTCAGGACCTACAAAAAAGCTGGAAGCCTTCCCTACCCCCATGCCCCTTCAGCTTTCACAAATCCACTCCCATCCACCCCAGGGTACATCCAAGTCTCTCCTTGAGCTGCTTTCCTGTGGGACCAGTCTGGTTCCCTCCCCTTTCTTCAGCCACTAGGAGCTTGGGGAGGGAAGGAAGTCTAAAAGAATTGCAGATGAGACCAAAGGAGGAGGCAAACCTGGCTGATCACTGGGAAAAGGATGAAAAATGGAGGCCCTGTTCCTAAATGCTGGCAGATATTACACCAAGGAGGATAAGCACTCTCCTCTTTTTCAAATGTCTTTTTTATTTTTCCCTTTTGACCTTTACAGAAAAATAAAGGTAGTGAGAAACCCTTGGGAAATAAGCTCAGCTGCAGTTACAATCCTGAAAAACCCTGAAAAGGAAGTGAAGCATTTTTGCTTAATGGATGATGCCAAAGATGTTGAGGGGGCACACCCAAAAGTCCCCTGGGCCTGGACCACCAGTGTTCACGTGAAAGATTTCAGGCCATACCCCTCTTTGCTCCAGTCCCTTGGCAGACTATTCATCCACATGTTTCATTGAATCCAGGGAGGAGAAAGTCTCTGGGTGCAGTAAAACATGTAACCCCACTGCTCCTCCCCACCAGGGAAGAAGAAATGTTCCCCATGGCTCTCCCTGACCCAGCTGAATAAGAGTGAGCCAGGCAGAAATAGAGCAGAAACAGAAGGAAAATGAGGAGGACTCCCTGACCCCTTTCTTCTCTCCTCCCTGGAGTCAGTCTCAAGGACTGTATACTGATTCCAAAGAGTGGCTGCTTCTCCACTTTCTCCTACACATGTGTGATTCAGGTGTATAAACAGCTGTTTCTCATGTGTATAAAAGAAGGTCCCAGGGACCCACATCCTGTGATTTTCTCAGGCCCTCCTCACACCACCCTTAGAGATTACCCTCTGTCTTCTCACTTTGACTCCACTCTGGGATTTTCCAATTGCTTAGAGAACTCCTCTTGTCATGAATTCAAATTCAACCTGTCTAAAACTGAACTCATCTTTATTACCAAACCAACTCTCTGACTTATATTAGGCTTCCACCATTATTACCATTTCCCAAACTAGAAACCTGGAAGATCACCTCTGACTCTCTCCTCTCTTCCTTTCATTTGTCACCACATCTTGTCATTTCTCCCTTAAGTATGTCTCAACATCTTACATTCTTCTCTCTTCCTACTGCTACCACCCATCTAGATGCTAACCCTTCATGCTTTATGCCCTCCTTTCCCCACAACTGAAATCCCTCCTATATTCAGTTTTCAAACTAATTTTCCTAAAATGTATCTTTTATCCCTAGTTTAAAAAAAGCTCCACTAATAATGGCTCCTTGTCAAACTCCTTTATGTGGTTTGCAAGACTTAACATAAAAATTTGATCCTGCCTTTCCCTATCCAATTTTATTTCCTGCTACTCTTTTTTTAAATCACAGATTTTCTAAGCTAGAAGGGACCTTATTCAACATCTCATTCCAGATCACTCATTTTACAGATAATATATACCTTATACTCCAATCAGGCCAGTAACCTCACTGTCCTCACCAACCTGCTCTAATTCAACCCAACCAGCATTTATTAAGTGGCCACTATGTATAAAGCCAGTTTGTTCCATCTACTGGGCATACAAATGAAAACTGAATTAAACAGTCAAGGAGAAGGTAGAAATGACATCCAACTGTTCCTTCCTGCTTTCGTGTCTTGGCTCCTATTATTAAGAAAACTCTAACTGTTCATATCCCTAACCAGCCTTCAAGGCCCAATTTAAGCAGCACCTCTGCCATGAAATGTTCACTAAAAACTGCAGCTCAAATTAAAACTCTCTGTTCTTTGAATGGTGTCCCACCATTATCACACAGCTAGGCACTTAATGATTCTATTTCATCTACTGGAATTTCTCCTCCCCAGTCTGACTCTAAGCTCCCAAAGGGCAGGACCCACCTCCTGGTTTGACTCCATCTGTATTTTCTACAGCAATGGATGCAAAGTTTAACACAAAATAAGAGGCTTCTCTGATACCCCAGATCACTGGTAGCCTTCCTTCCCTTTTGGACTTTGTGAAGCACTTTGTTTTGTACTTATGTATGACTCTGTGCATTATATCCACCTGAACTGCACTGATATAATGTCTGCTATGAGGCAGCGACTGGACCAAATACTTTTTACCAATATGATCTCATTTGAGCCTCACAACAACCCTGGGAGGTAGATGCCATTATTGTTCAGTGATGTCTCACTCTTCATGACCCCCATTTGGGATTTCCTTACAAAGATACTGGAGAGGTTTGTCATTTCCTTCTCCAGCTCATTTTATAGGTGAGAAAACTGAGGCAAACTGGGTACGTGACTTGTCCAGGGCCGCACAGCTAGTGTCTGAGGTGATTTGAACCTAGGTCTTCCTGACTCCAGGTCCAGTGTTCTATCTACTCCTCCACCTAGCTGCCTTTATTACCCCCATTTTACTCATGAGGAAACTGAGGCAAACAAGGGTTAAGTGACCTGCCCAGGGTCACACAGTTAGAACGTGTTTGCAGTTAGATTTGAACTCAGGCAGTTCTTCCTGTATCCAGGCCCAAGGCTCTATCTACTATGCCGCCTAACTATCTCTAAATGGTGTCATCCCTTTACTAAACTGCAAACTCCTTGGGTATAGTGACCAGGAAGATCTCAGTTTAGTATCTCTCCCAGCACCTAGCACAGTGCTCTGCACACAACAGGTGCTTAATAAATGCTTACTAAACTGCTACAATCAAGTTACCAATAATATTGCCCTGAAGATACCCCAACATCTGTACTGATCATCAGTTCTTCCAAGGCAGCTCTGGCCACATGGGTTTCCTGCCTGACCACGGGAAAGCTGGGAGCAGGAGCATGTGCTGCATCAGACTTTCCACACAGCATATCCCAAAGGCTAAAGGGTTACTTCCATATGCAAATAAGTCCTTTCTAGAATGTGAATTTCATCAATTTAAAAAGTACGTGCTACCTGTGACTGGGGTCATAAAACCTGTATGGTACCCATTTTAGAGCCCATGAAGAACAGGTTGGGGATAACTAGAGGGTGAATATATACTTTAGAAAACCTGATTATCCAATTAGATCACTGAAGATTAGAGGTTTAAGAGTTGGGAGGAGTTTGAGGATTATCTAGTCAAATCCCTTCATTTTTTCAGAAGGAACTGAGGCCAAAAGAGGTTGTCACTTACACGCACAAACACCTTCCACTGCTTTCCATCCTTCCCCCATCACTCTTCCTCCCTTGCTCCCCCAGTAAGTGATTTCAAATACAGTGCTCATTCTACTACAACCAACTGATCCCACTGCCTCTCCTACTTCACCTGTCATCTGCTTTCTCTCATTCAAGCAGAGTACAAGGAGAAAAATGGGCTTGAGTTTTCTCGTTGGTATGTGAGCTCCCTCCAAGCTTGCTATTCAGCCTTCAACCCACCCTGCTGATGCCAAGGAGAGGGTTTTAGTTACCCCTCTCCCTTCTAGCTACTTGGCCTCTAGTTTTAAGGAGACCTCCTTCCCTCTCCCAATAAGCTTCTGATTCTCACCACTCTCCCGAAGAGTTTCAGTCAAGTTCTCCACCAGAGCCACCGCCTCCTTGCTGCTCTCTGGCCGATGCTCCCTCAACCAAGCCTGAATCTCCCCAGGCAGCAGAGTCAGCATCTGCTCCTTTGTATGCAGTTCTGGCCTTAACCATCGCTGACAGAGTTCCCTGAGTCTGCTAAGAGATTCCCTGGGCTCAGCGGCCTCCTGATACTCAACTTTACTTTTAATCTGATGGAAGGATTCAGGGTTGCAGCTGTCCCCCTGCAGGGCTAAGCCAGGCTTCCAGGAGGAGTCGTCATCTTCCACTATCATTGTTGAGGCCTCTTCCTCCTCCTCCTCTTCCTCTTCTGTTGTCTGAGCCAAGGAATCCAAGGCGGCAGTCATTCCTGGGACTTCTCCAGCCATTGTCCGCCACTGGAGGAAGATGTCCCTCTAACTGCTGCTTGCACTTGAAGGCTCAAACCTTGACCTTCTCTGGGGAGTCACTTCTAAGAGAAATTTGACAGAGTGAGTCTGTTAACAGCAGTACTATAAAACAATTTCACTTACACAGTCAATCAGTTAGTAAGACTTATGGAGCACTGCATGCCTGGCACTATGCTGCGCACTGGGAATACAAGGGAAAAGTGAAAACAATTCTGCTTTCAAGCAGCTTACATTCCAATAGGCAAGACAGCGTGTACATATGGATGAATATGTAAGACATAAAGTAGATACAAGGTATATGCAAGGCATAAAGTTGATCCAAGGTAAACCTTAAGAGTACAGGCACTGACATCTAAGGTCCCACATTAGGCCACAAAATATCACCAAACTAACAGCAACTCCTCACTAGTAAAAGAAGAATGATCTATTCCTGAACTCAAATTTATTTCCCTGTGGAGAGTCAAGTTTAAAACTCCCACCCCCACAAACACCACTTTACAAACGAGAGACCACATTTCTTCCCTCAAGGACAAAGGATGGTTTCTGTGGGAAGGAGCCACGACCAGATTTTCTCTGGCAGTTCTAAGAACAGCAAGGCTGAGCTCCCCAGTCCTTGCTCTACTGCTCACCGGAGTCTGTGACCTTGGACCAGTTACTATGGCTCACCTCCCTCAAACTTCTGTGACTTCATTTCTAGACCTCTTAAGGAGAGAGGAGATAATACTTACAAGCAAGGGAATCATAACAAAAAAAAGAGAGATCAAACATCCAAGCGCTTTAGCTGCTCTACAAAACCCACAGAATACTGCATCATCATCAAGCAGCCAAAAGAAAATCAGAGCAGAGAAAACCTCAAGCAGATTCCCCCACCAGAGGAGAACTGCTAAGAAAAGGGCAGCTAAGCAGTAGAAAGAATGAGAGACCAGGTATGTGTCTACCAGGTATCTCGGCCACTAACTGACCTGGGTAAGTCACTTAACCTGTTAACTCAATTTTACCACCTGTAAAAAGAAGGGAAGGCTGGGGATTGGCCCGGCCAACGTTCCAAACCCCTTAGCTCCAAACTTCGGTGAACCTCCCAGTCCCCCGGGGGTCTGTGCGGATGCCGCCTGCCTCTGCACAAACTCTCATCCCGATTATCATGGGAATGGTCGGGAAGCTGCGATGCTCGGGTGCGGGCGCAGCACTATTATTAAGCCAGGGTTTGGGGGAGCAGTTACATAAAGCGACGTTGCATGGAAGGGGAGTCTCTTATTAAGGGGAGTCTCAGAGAGAAGAGGTATGAAAACGAGACAAGCACAGGGCACACAAGGTAGTCACGCAAAGCGAAGCGGTCCGGCGAGGGGGTGGGCAGCGGCGCCGCAGGACCCCCGCCCCGGAGCGGGCGGTGGGGCCCGTTATTCCTCCACCCACCGCATTTCCCCCGCAGGGACTCTCTTCTCCCTCCGCTCCCGGCGCCTCCGGACTCACCGTGGCTCGAGGGGTCCGGCGGGCCGGGGGGCTGGCGGCGCTTCCCGCGAAGGGCGCCCGGGACGCGGATACGGAGGCGGCGCGCGCCCCCGGGTTCAGCAGAGCTCCCGGGCCAGCTCGGGCTGGACGCTCGGGCGCCGAGAACAATGGACGGAAAAAGCCCGCCCCTCTCCTCCTGCGATTGGTCTTCGTGAATGCGGCCCTGGGAACTCTCCCAGGCTACTGGCAGTAGCAACTGTCAGGTGGTCCGGGGTAGGGAGGGAATTGACTCACGTATTGCTAACGTATTATGGGAGTTGTAGTCGGAGTTCTGAGGCTGAAGCTCGCTGTGGGCTTTGAATGACAGACATGGGAACTGGGAGACCTGGGTTTTATGGAATCCGCGATCTAGCAGTTAGTTTCCTGAGGCAAAACATTTCCCCTAGTTATATTTCAGGCTCCATATCAGCTTGGTGTAATGGAAAGAACGCTGGCTCTAGGGTGAAGAACTGAGTTCAAATCCTAGCTCTTGTACCTCTGTGATCAGGTGCAAGTTAACATCGCTTCCCTGGACCTGCGTTTCCTCCTCCATAAAATGAGAAGCTTGAACATGATCCGTAAAGTCCCTCCCAGACCTAAATATAATGATCCTAAAATGAGACGCATGGATTGGAATCATGGATTATCTCTAAACACCCTTTCAATTCTCCAATATCTATGGATGCTGGGTTAAGCAATTTCTGGCAATATTGCTAGAATAAACCACACTGTCAGAGAAATAAGCTGATGAAAGATAACCTCAACTCTGTCGGTTCAGATTGTCTTGAACATTCACTAGACAGAAAGACCAAATCTTTTCTTTCCCTAGGATCCCCTCACTCTTTTTTTTTAAATTTCATTTTAGTTTGCATCATTCATTTCCACGAGATTTTGAGTTACATATTTTGATCCTCTCACTCTTTATGAAAATAAGGAGCAGCTGCCTGGAAAGCTCAGTAACTGGAGAGGCCTGGTGACTGAGTTAGGGCTTCTTTAAGAAACCGGGATCCAATCCCAGGCTCCAACTACCTCATTGGCAGGGCCAGCTGTCTAGTGTTGTAATTTCAGAGGCCCCTTTACTCCCCAAGAAAATGTCTCCCCCACCTGCTAGTTAATTCCTGAAATTCCTTTATGTATGGAGACCCAGAAATAGTTACAGGCTGGTTCAAAAACAAAAGTGCCATCTCACAGATCTGCCACTTCAGGACAGCCTTTTGGACTTGGAGTCTGGATGAGAGATGGATTCTTCCTGTGTTTGACAATTTTTAGCTGTGTGGCCATCATCATCATCATAACTAACATTTATGTAGTTCTTTAAGGTTTGTAAAGTGCTTTAAATAAGTTATCTAATTTGAGCTTCATGACAACTTCGAAATAGATGCAATTATCCCCATTTTACAGATGAAGAGAAGTTAAATTATTGTCCTCAGTCAGTGTTGGAGGCAGAATTAGAACTGAGAACTTCCTGATTTCAACATTATACCTCCTATGGCACCTAGATGCCATAAGAAAAGTTATGAGTGTACAACCTCCCCAAATTTCAGTTTCATCATCTGTAAAGTGAAGACAATGATGCTTGTGGTACCTACATGAAAAGGTTCTTATGACTCTGAAATATATGTAGAAGGCTTTGTAAATCTTAAAGCACTATATCGTCACTTTATGTAACTGCTCCCCCAGCCCCTGGCTTAATAATAAACCACTGTTTCTTTTATTTTTCCTGTATTTTTAAAAATTTTTCTAGCAGACAATTTACATTAAATCCCCCTTTAATTTAGTGTGACAGCTTTCTACGATAAACTACTTAAAGAACAACTTTGGTCAAGAATGGAATGAAATAGCGAATCAAAAAGACATCACTGCTGATTTTTTTTAAACCAATACATTCACCAATTATGTTTTAAAAAATGGAAACAAAACATCTGCAAGGGATATTTTCTCAGTTTTGACTTTTGGTAGAGTCTTTCCCGTGTTCATGCAAATGCTGGAGCTGCATTCTGTCAAGTGTCTGTCATGCTAGAGAAAGGAAATACAGCTTCGCATGATTCGTAGCCCCTGGATCAAAGACTCTAAAGTCTTGAAATCCCAAATTGTCATTGCTCCATCAATGCCAGTGGTACAAAATTTGCAGCAGTCTTGCTTGTCCACTTCATAAATAGACTGGGTGATACTGTTTTGATGTAGCATGTTGCGATCCTTAGTCGTGGCTGTCTTGTCCATGTTGCGGAAGCGTTCCACAGCAGAGATGTGCTGGATGCTCTAAACTACTGTTTCTTAATCTATAAAATAATGGTGTTGGAATAAATCAATTGACAAGCATTTCTTAAGCACTTGCTATGTGTCAAGGCCCTGTGTTAGATGTTAGGGAAAGTTCCTGCCTTCAAGAAACTTACAGTCTAGTCAGGGATGCAATAGGTATATGAATGTGAAGGTTGATGATGAAGTGGTACTAAGGGAAAGGCTGGAACCCTAGTCACCTCTTCCTCTGCTCATAGGGTAGAGATGATGCCCATGGAAAGGACTCCAACAGTCTATGTAAGAGGATGTATGGTCCTTGAGAAACCTTGCCTATCAGATTCATTTATCATGGTATAGAGCTGATGTCAATGGCTGTGTCCTCTCTTCTCCAAGACTTCTTTCTGCACCCACTTTAGGTCACATCATCAATTTAGATTCCTGTGATTCCAAATCTTGACTAGAAGATGGGTGGTTTTTTGTTTCTTTTCTACTTCTCACATGAGAACTCCCACTTAAGATTCAGGTGGTGTTCAATTCAGGGTGTTCAATTCAGGGTGTTAGTTTTTTAAAGCCTAAAATCATACTAAGACTTTTGGGATAGGCACCAACCTGAAGACAGCACTTTCCTAACAACCGTGTGAAGTAGGCGGGACAGATGGGATTGAGCCCATTATACAAATGAGAGAGCTGAGACACAGATAAATTCAATTACCCAGCATCACACAATGCTCTTTCCACTAGTCCATATTGCAATAACTATATTCTGATTCTACTAGTCTCTTTGGCTTTTGATGAGCCTCCAATGAGTGAGGTTAAACAAAAGTTATTTTGGTTGAATGAAGAGTTCAGAGAAGAGGATGTGATAGTTATAGTCAAATCTCCAAAGAACTGTTATATGGAAGAAGAAATAGATACCTTTGTATGTCCTGAGATCAAGATTAGGATCAAAAGGCACAAGTTACAGCTAGGCAGATTTTGGCTCAGTATAAAAAGAAACTTTCTAATAATTAAGACTGTACAAGAATGGATTAGGTTGTTTTGTGAAGTAGTGAGCTCTCTGTCATTGGAAATGTTCAAGAAGGCACTTGACATCTACACATTCATCCTTCAAAGGAATTGCTATAGAAGGACTTCCTGCATTGAGTGGAAGGTTAGACTAAAATGTTTCTAAGATCCCTTCATATTCTGAGATTTTGTGTATTCCCAGAGTGGAAAAAGTCACTGTATCACCTAAATGGATTGTGTGAGCATTATTTGATCCAGTACAAACTCCAAGGCTTTGCTGGAGGGGGTGGGTAGGAGTTAGGAAGTCTGCCTCCCAATCAGGTGCCACTGTAGCCAGAAGAAGCTCTTTGCCTTTTCCCTCTAAAACTCACTCCTTTTCAGAAATTCCTTTTCTGTTAAGTCATCACTACCCTTTCCATCATTTTCTTTGTTAACCTTGAAGTTATACTTGATTTTTTAATTTCCTTCATATCAGTTTCCAATGAGAATCACCCAGTCTTGTTCAGTCCTGATTCCACATTCCTTTCTCTCTACAATGTAAGCCTGTTTGCATCACCTCTCATCTGGACTACTACAATAGCCTCCCTACTGGTTGCCCTCCCCCCAGTCTCTCTTCTTTCCAATTCATCCTATAAACAGCTGCAAAAATTGATATTACTAAAACTCAACTCTGACAAGTTTCAAGAGCTTTGACTGGATATCTTTTGTCTCTAGGATAAAATACTGACTCTTCTATTTGTCATTTAAAGCCCTTCATAAACTGCTTCTAACTTATCTTTTCTGATTGATTTCTTATATTACTAGTCTTCATATATGCTCCATACTAATCAAATTGAACTCACTGTTCCCTATAGAGTCCATTCAATATCTCATCTCCATGTCTTTGCACAGGCTGTTCTTAGGCTACCTTCTCTCTTTACCCCACCCCCTTGTCAAGGTTATTATGTAATATTTCCAGAATTCTTCATCTGTTATCTTCTGCCCAGGTAGCTGTAGTATATTTGGCAACAATACTAATTTTACTTCTGCTTCCATTGATCTTTACCCAAATGCTACCATGCTTTTACCACTGGTTTTGTAGCAAATTTTATCAGCTGTACTAAATCCCCTTATCCTCCCAAATCCATACCACTCCCCCCCCCCACAAGAAAGTGGACATTTCTTGAATTGCTCCAGGTAGTTTCTAGGGAAGTAGCTCCTTGCCTGGCTTCTTTTTGGTCCTGATTTCTGAATATCTCATCCTGTAATCCCCCTCCCCCATCCCTATCCCTCAAAGAAAGGTGAGGAAATGTGACATGGCAGCCAAAAGCTAAAACAATCTTAATTTTCATTAAAAAAGGCATAGTGGACTGGGCAGAGCCAAGATGGTGGAGTAAAGGCAGGGACTCACATGAGCTCTCCCAAATTCTCCTCTAAACAACATTAAAATAACTCCTCAAAATGAATTCTGAAGTAGCAGAACCAATAAAAGAGTGTAGTGGAATAATTTTCCTGCCCAAGACAACTTAGAAGTTTGGCAGGAAAGATCTGTCTCACTAGGATGAGAGTGGAGTGAAGTCCAATGCAGGCCACTCCCTATTAAGCCAGCTGCAGGCCTTGGTGTGACTGAATCTGTGGCAGTGGTTTCCTTCTGGATCTCTTAGCCCACAGATGGGGGGTTGGGATCATACAGCTGGTCAGAAGGAAATTATAGAGGACCTTTGTCTTTTATTGGGAGCAGGACTCTGCTACATTTGCCCATACAGGATTCTGGGTCAGAGTCCCAGGAAGAAGAACACCAGCAGAATCAGGGACCCTGCATACATTTCTACAGCAGAAAAGAGTGCTTGTGATCAGTCACAGACCAGAGCATAGGCTAGGAGAGTAGTGACTGCACATCTCCTTGGATCAAACTGCCTTGGAAGAACCAAAAATCTACAGAACCCTCCCACTTCCCACCTCAAGCTATCTCAGAAAACAACAGCATGAAAAATCTGAAGCTTGGGACAATGCTGCCTCTACTGGGGAGGAAAGCCCAAATTAATATAAAAGCAAACAACAAAAAAGGAATCTAACTATAGAAAGTTATTATGGGAATAGGAAAGATCAAAACATAAACTCAGAAGAAAACAGTGTTAAAACAGCTACATGCAAAGATTCAAAGAAAAATATTTAAATTGGTATCAGCTGTCCCCCCTTCTCGCAAGAAAGAATTCTTAGAAGAGTTCAAAAAAGGATTTTAAAAAATCAATTAAGAAAGACAGAGGAAAATTTGAGAAGAGAAATGGGAGTGATGCAAGAAAATCATGAAAAAAGAATCCACAGCTTGGTAAATGAGACACACACACACACACACACACACACACAACTGATGAAAAATAACAACTTTAAAAATGAGAATAAGCTAAATGGTAAAAGATATTTTAAAAAATTCACTGAAGAAAAGAACTCCTTAACAAGCAGAATTGGCTAAATAGAAAAAGAAGTACAAAAGCTCACAGAAGAAAATAATTCTTTAAAAATTAGAATTGAGCAAGGGGAAGGTAATTACTCCATTAGATATCAAGAAACAATAAAACAAAGTCTAAAGAGTGAAAACAAGTAGAAGAAAATGTAAAATATCTCATTGGAAAAACAAGTGACCTGGAAAATAAATTGAGAAGAGATAATTTAAGAATTATTGAACTACCTGAATGCCATGATAAAAAAAAAAAAAAAGCCTTGACATCGTATTTCAATAGAGTATCAAGGAAAACTGCCTTGGTATCCTAGAACCAGAAGGTAAAATAGAAATTGAAAGAACCCACCAAGTAGCCCCTGAAAGAGAACCTAAAATGAAAACTCTCAGGAATATTATAGCCAAATTCCAGAGTTCCCAGGTCAAGGAGAAAATATTGAAAGCAACCAGAAAGAAACAATTCAAACATTGTGGAGCCAGTCAGGATAACACAAGATTTAGTAGCTTCTATATGAAAGGATCAAAGGGCTTGGAATATGATATTCTGGAGGGCAAGGGAGCTAGTATTACAACCAAGAATCACCTATACAGCAAAATTGAGTATAATTCTTCAGAGGATAGAAATAGATATTTAGTGAAATAGAGGACTTTCAAGTATTTCTGGTGAAAAGCCCAGAGTTAAATAGAAAATTTGACTTTCAAATACAAATCTCAAGAGAAGCATAAAAAGGTAAATAGGGAAGAGAAATCATAAGAGATTCAATAGGGTTAAACTGTTTATGTTCCTACATGAGAAGATGATACTTATAACTCCTGAGAACTTTATGATTGTTAGGGCAGTCAGAAGTATACATAGAGGGCACAGGTGTGTGTTAAGTATGATAGGATGATATAAAAAAAAATAAAATTACGGGGTGAGAAAAGAGGCGTTTATTGGGAGAAGGGGGAAGGGAAAAGTAGAATGGGATAAATTATCTCACATAAAAGAAGTGTCAAAGAGCTTTTACAGTGGAGGGGAAGATGGGGGTGGGGGAGGAAGCAACACTTGAAACTTTCTCATTGAAGTTGACTCAAAGAGAGAATAACATGTACTCAGTCGGGTATATAAATCTGTCTTATCCTACAGGAAGGTAAGAGGGGAGGGGGATAATAGATGGGGGGAGGGCTGATAGAAGAGAAGGTGTATTGGGGGAGGCGGTAGTGAGAAGCAAAACACTTTGGAGGAGTGACATGGTGAAAGGAAAAAGGGGGAATGCTACATGGGAGGAGGGCAAGTAGAATGGAGGGAAATACAGTTAATAGTCATAACCGTGAGTATGATTGGGATGAATTCACCTATAAAACAGATAGCAGAGTGGACCACATGATTTAGACATAAAGGGTAATAACATAAGCAAATTAGAGGGGTATGAAATGGGTTACCTATCAAATATACGGATAAGGGAAGAATTTATGAACAGCAAGAGATAGAGAACATGATAGGATGTAAAATGGATAATCTTGATTACACCAAAATAAAAAGGGTTTGCACAAACAAAACCAATGCTGCCAAGATTAAAAGGAAAGCAGAAAACTGGGAAAGCATTTTAATAGCAAATTTCTCTGATGAAGGCTTCATTTCTCACATAGAGAAATGAGTCAAATTTATAAGAATGCAAGTCATTCCCCAATTGATAAATGGTCAAAGAATATGAAAAGGAAGTTTTTAAACAAAGAAATCAAAACTATCTACAGTTATATGAAAAAATGCTCTTAATCACTACTGATTAGAAAAATATAAATTAAAACAACTCTGAGGTACCACCTCACACCTATCTATCAGATAGACTAATATGACAGTAAAGACAAATGAAAAATGTTGGAGGGATGTGGGAAAATTGGGACACTAATGCAGTGTTGGTGGAGTTGTGAACTGATCCAACCATCCTGGACAGCAATTTGAAACTATATCTGAAGGGCTATAACACTGTGCATACTCTTTGACCCAGCAATACCACTACTAAATCTATGTTCCAAAGACATTTTTTAATGTGCAAAAACATTTGTGGCCATTCTTTTTGCAGTAGAAAAGAATTGGAAACTGAGGTGATGCTCGTCAATTGGGGGATGGCTGAACAAGTTGTGGTTTATGATTGTGATGGAATCCCATTGTGCTATAAGAAATGACAAGCAGGATACTTTCAGAAAAATCTAGAAACACATGAACTGATGCCAAGTGAAGTGAGCAGACCCAGGAGAATGTTGTAATGCAGCAATATTGTACAATGATCAGCTATCAATGACTTAGCTATTCCTAGCAACATAATATCTAAGGCTTACTAGTGAAAGGAACTTATGATGAAAAATGCTATCCACCCCCAGACAAGGAACTGATGGAGTTTAAATGTAGATTGAAGCATACTTTTTTTTTACTTTCTTTGTTTTTCTTGCTTTTTATATTTGTTTGTTTTGTTTTGGTCTGTGCTTTGTTTCTCATAGCATGAGTAATATGGAAAAAATGTTTTGCATAACTTCATATGTATAACCTATATCAAATTCCTTCCTTATCAATGAGGGAGGAGAAAAGGGAGAGAGGGAGAGAATTTGGAACTCAACATTTTAAAAAACATATATGAAAAATTGTTTTTACACATAATTGGAAAAAAATAGAATATTAATCTAAAGAAAGAGAAAGGCATAGTGTCTACAATATTAGGGGACATAGTCCCTATGTACCTTACCCTGATCAGATTATATTTGGATTGTTGTATTCAGTTTTTAGCACCAGATTTTAGAAAGGACATTGACAAACTGGAGAGTGCATTCAGAGGACTACTGTCTGTATGATGAAAGTACTAGAGACCATACCATAAAAGAAATAATCAAAGGAACCAGAGGGAATATTAAACTTGAAGAAGAGAAAACTTGTGTGGTAGAAGAATGATAATGCTCTTCAAGTCACATGGAAGAGAAATTGGATTGATTTTCTTTGCCCCAAAAGGTGGAATGAAGGTAAAAGATGCAGAGACAGATTTTGGATACACAAAAGGGGAAGAAACACCTTCCTAATAATTAGAGCTATCTTAAATGGTATGGACCTTCTTGTAAAGTAATGAACTCCCCATCACTTGAGGTCTTCAAGTGAAGTCTAGACGACCACTTCTCAGGAATGCTGTAGAAAAGATTCTTGTTTAGAGAAGGTTTAGATTAGAATAAGATGGTCTTATTCTGTTCCATCTGAATTCTGTGATTCTTGAGTGGAAGGATCTACTGTGACTGGTGGGTACTTTTGAATTTAATCAAGCTTAAGTCCTTGATGTAAGTTCCTACTCATTGAGAGCATCTGAAGTAACAGCTTTCTGGAAAAATTGTGTGTATATGTATGAAGGTTGTGGCAGATAGGACATTCAAACACCTTACCAAGACAAGGCACTTTTTGAATACTAAGAAAGCAGTAATCCTTGGTAAACTTGTTCATTGTTCCTTGCTGAACTTGCATGATTTTATTTTGGGAGACAATTGTAATTTCTTTCTTATCCTTGTAGGATTGTATAAGATGTTTTTCTTTGTTCTCAAATGGGTCTGGCCTCCCCCAGGAAGACCTTACTAGACTGGCCACTCCTCCTGTGAGTTCCTGTAGCTCTGATTTCTCTCTTCTGCCCCCAACTCCCTCAGTAATGGTGTCTAACAGCAGAGCAGCTCTCCTAGGAAAAGATACCTGCATCAGCAGACAAAAAGTCCAATGAGTCCAATTGCTAAGTTGATTTGAGATAGGGAGAGAAGGAGGCCCAGTGAAGGAACACTACAAGCTGAGACACTGGGCCTGGCAACACATCATGAGGATACCACATGTGGTAGAAACAATAGCCTAACCCTTACCCTCATACAAGTTAAGGTCGTTTTTCAAATGGTATCAAGACATTCCTTGGGCTTTGGTTGACTTAAAGGACTAAAGGCAAAAATTGTTGACATCATTTCCTAATCACCTGCGTAGAAAGTATCCCTGAGGCCCTCCAGGGATATTCTGATGCTTGACTAATGGTTCACATTGGGTAACTCAGGCAAGAGAGCTTCGCTCAGCTGAATCAAGTTAGGTTGTCACCAGACAGCTAGGTGGTGCAGTGGATAAGAGCACTGGCGTGGAATCACAAGGAGCTGAGTTCAAATCCAGCCTCAGATACTTACTGTGTGACCCTGGGTAACTCATTTAACCTGATTACCTTTAAAAAAAATAGGTAGACTGTTTAAAAACAAACAACTTAGGGTGTCACCAAAACATCCCCATTGAATATCTTTCTCCTGCTACGACCAAGTAAATAACTTTGTCAAATGTTTGAGTAATTTGCTCATTTTGTTCTTGTATTGAAACTAAACTAGGGGACTGATGTGATTCAGGCCCAGCCCAAAACAATACAAGAAGAGGAAAGGCATCAGAGCCCTGCAGTGCTGAAAATGTGACTTACCCTGGTAACTCATAGGTGTGGATCTCTACACGTGTAATCTATATGTATGCCTACCCTTCCACTGATTCTATATTCCCGCTGATGCTATATGCATTTTGGAAGAATGTTCTTTAGGTTTTTGGGGAGGGGAGGAGGGTTGTTTTCTAATTACAATTCTTATGGTATTTCAGCTTTGAACTCATTGTGTCAAATGGCTATTACGTATGAATGTACCGGTGGGGGCCATAGTTTCAGGAATATAGACCCATAGGTACCCCGAACCTGAGGTTGTGCCCCAGGGGAACCTCTGAATCCTAGTTGGGGTGGGGATGGTATAGTATCAGAGGAAATGCTAAATCTCTTTTCCCTTTTCCTGTTTTATACATCAATGTTTCATTTTCCCCATTCTACTTAAGACAGTAAGTTCATAGAGTCCAGACCCTGTATTTTACACTTTCTTATCTGGCTCAGTTTCTATCATAGGTCTAGGTCTAAGATAGGTACTGTATATTCGTGCAGAATCCAGTGAAATTTATTGTACCCTGTATGTGTCTTCCAGTCACAGGAAAGGTCTAACTGAATCTGTAGAGTGACAGCATTGATACTATTGGACTGATTTTTGTTGCTGGGTGAAGAGGATTGCGGTT
This sequence comes from Pseudochirops cupreus, assembly GCA_028627135.1. Lineage (NCBI taxonomy): Eukaryota > Metazoa > Chordata > Mammalia > Diprotodontia > Pseudocheiridae > Pseudochirops > Pseudochirops cupreus. The sequence continues at coordinate 487,874,433 of CM053582.1, forward strand.
TCTCCATTCAGACCCTTGAAATAAACTGAATAAATGAAGTAAATTTTGTAGTCTTTGATAACAGGGCCTAGTTGGATTTCTGGTGACTTATTATGTAAAGGTGGATAAATTGGATCTTTTGGTTGTTGGTTGTTTAAGATCACAGAATGTTGCAGGGGGCGGGAGGAAGGAAGAAATATAGAGATTGGCTCGTTCAACCAGTCATTTTATAGATGAGAAGACAGGCGCACTGGCAAGAAAGAGGACAGAGAGAAAGAAACTCATTCTCAGCCACATAGATAGTAAGTTTCAGGGGTATTATTCAAACGTAGGTCCAAGTTCAGTGTCCTTAACATCACATCATGTGTAATAATAATCAGTTTAGCAAGATACTTAGCACTTAGTACCTTGGGGCTAAGTGTGGAAGGTACAAATTCTGTCCCACTGTTGAGAAGGCATGAACTCCCCTGCTGATGTGGAAGAAGGGGATTGGCTGAGCCCCTGTTGATGTGGAAGAAGGGGATTGGCTGAGGTGTGTATATAAGCAAGAATTCCAGAGACAGAGAGACAGAATTTGAAGGCTGCTTCTGCTGAAGGAAGAATTGTGGAGACTGAGGCCAGCTGAGAGAGAGGAAGAGAGAGGGAGAGAGAGAGAGAGTTTCTCTCCCAGCATCTGGAAGCTGAGAACTGACTGAGAACTGAGAGGGAGTTTTCCTGAGACCAGAATCTGGTGAAGCCCACCTGGAAGGCTGAGAGGGCTTGCCTGGGAGGCTGAGAGGGCTTGCCTGAAGAAGCATGACCAGGATATGACTTTGTTTGTTCCTGGCCTGGCTGATCCTTGAGTTCCAGGCAAGAGAAGTGGTGAAGAGTTTGAGATGTGCTGGATCCTGTGAACTTCAGTGTGTGCCAGGGACTGCCCTGAGGACTGGACAAAGACCTGGGAGCTGTCTACCTCTGAGGACTGGACAAGGACTTTGGAGCTGTCTGCTTCTGAACCCAGGTGACTGTTTGTTGGATTCAAGTAGGAGCTGGGACCTTGGAAGGGGATCCAGGGAATCAGAGAGACTGCCCAGAGTCAAGATGAAGTAAAGCCGTCCCCTTGGATGAAATTGAGGTTTTCTGGACACTGAGGGGTCGAGGGTTTGTGTGGTTTTCTAATGATTGTATTTGTGATTAAAATATTTAGTAACTGTGAATCTAGATTAGTGATTAAGTTAATGGTTGCCCCATGAGTAGAAGTTTGATTATTCTATTGTGAATTGATTGAATGATTAAGTATTGAGTTGCTCCATGAGTGGAAGTTTGAGTATTCTATTGTGAATTGATTGAATGATTAAGTATTGAGTTGTCCCATGAGTGGAAGTTTTATTCTATTGTTTCTTGTTCTGAATATTGTGGCCACTGTAGTGAAAACTGTGTGGCCATTTTCTGTGATAAGATGTAATGTTGTGAATATTATGTCGTGAATGTTTGTCTTGATTTGTAATGGAATAAACAAGAGTATTCACTATATTTTGTAATCTGAACTCTAAAAGCTGTTCACAGTAGCATTCTTTTGGGAATCTGCTGGTGCATGGCGTTACATCATGCTGCTCAGGGATGGAGTTGGGTCTATATTGTCTATTAGAGGAAGAGATCTTGAAGGCCAAGAGCATCAGGATCTACAGTTCTTGCAAACTTCCCCTTCTGTGCCCATGACAGGGCTCTGAGTGAAGGACCTCAAGTTATGAAATTTGATAGAGTGTCTGACCCTCTGAGTTCCAACTGCCTCGCAGTTTACAGAGTCCTTAAGCAGCAGGGCACTGGGCTGGAGATCAGGAATGAGAACGGAGAGTGTCTCTGGTTTAGGAATTGGGGTTCAGGAATGTCTGGACAGATGCCAGGTGCAAACAGCACTATTCTCCAGGGGGCTGCAATCTCTATTGTGGCCACAGGGTGGAAGCACTAGGTGGTATCATTGCACTTTCTCCTATTGTGCTGAGGCTGCAGCATCTGTAGGTGAATGCTGTGCTACACCATAGGCTTATATATATAGACTCAGAGTTGGAAGGACTTTTAGAAATCACCTAATCCACAAACAAGGAATCTGTGGATTGACTTACATTCTATTTGGTGACAATAAGTAAATACAAAATATATACATTTGGCACTGAAAAGTATACCTGTATGAGCCATGGAAGTTGTAGCTGCTACAGGGATACTATCTATCTATCTATCTATCTATCTCTATCTATCCATGCACATATGTATATGTATGCATGTATATGCATATATGTATCATTATATGTATATAAATGGATGCATAATGCACCTGAATATTCCCATATGTATATATCATATGCAATCATGTACGTACATGTGTCTTGAGTGTATGTGTGTGGGAGGACAATAACAACTGGAGGGATCAGGAAAGACTTTGAAGTACTTAACTGAGACTTAGTAGAAGCTAGGAATTTTAAGGGGTGGAGGTGAGGAGGGAGTACATTCCAAGGATGGGAGATGGCTTGTGCAAAGGCATGGAGATGGGGAATAAAATATCTTCTACAGGGAATAGCAAATAGGTTAGTTTGACTAGAACATAAAGTGCATGGAAGTAATTAGCACTAATTTTAGGCAAGCAGAATGGAGCCAGATGGCAAAGGGCTTTAAATGTCAAAAACAGGCAATTGTGTTTTATCCTAAGGGAAACAAGGAGCAATGGAGCTTCTTGAGCAAGACAGTGACATGGTCAGACCCGTGCATTAGGGATATAAATTTGGTGATTGTGTGAAGGATGGATTGGATAGGGGAGAGGCTAGAGGCAGAGATATCAATTATGAGGTGATTACAATTATCCAGGCAAGAGATTTTAGGTGTCACTGTTTTTCTAGTCTACAAAGAGAGGAAAAAATTCTATTTGGGCTTTGAGAAGGTAAGGGAATAAAGAGAGGAAAAGGCTAGTGGCAGAAATAGAAATCTTTTCTAAGTCTCGCTCCAGCCCCAAGTGTGTTTTGTAGTAAATTTCATCACTGCCACATTCATTCCCTCCTTTATTTATCTGTTTATTCATTCATTCATTTTTATTTATCCATTTGTTTATTTGCTTACTTATTTATTTGTTAGACTAGGTCTCTCTATCTCACTCAGGCTAGAAGTATAGTCACTCATTGGCCGGATTCCCATTGCTGATTCTCTTGGAAGCTTTGGACCAGGCTTTATTTCTGGCCTGGGCTAGTTTGCACTGTTCCCACCCCCTTCAGTAATGTGGTAGGCCCTCATATTAGTGTCAAATTTGTATCACCTTACCCTACAATAGCTCAGAATGCCCTGAGCTCAAACAATTCACCACCCTCAGTCTCTCCATTACCAAGGCTTACAAGGCTATGTGCCATCAAAACTGACTTATTTTTTAAAATAGTAAGTTTTATTTCAGCATTTTTTTATATCACAATCATTTCTAGATATACCCACCTCTCTCCACTCACTTTTAACAAGGAAAAACAGTTAAGCAAAACCAATGGACATAGCAACTGAAACATTTTGTAGCCATAGTATTTTCTACTGAAAGGAGAGAGATACTTCTCTGTACTTCACTCTGTATCAGTTCATACAAATCTTCTCATGTTTCTCCAAATTCCTCATGGTCTTGGTTCTCTTGTCCTGAAATAAAGGAGACCCTTTGTAGGGGAGGCCAAATCATTTGGAGGCAATGATTACCAAATGCTCCCCTGGGTCTGAAGGCTTCCCTGGTCACTCCAGTCACTGGGCTTGCCATTCCCTCCCTTCCCCCCCCCCCCCCCCCCGAGTTCCTACATTCTTGAAAAGATCATTGTTACTCACTCAGCATTATTTTCCTACCATTTTCTCCTCCACACTGGCTCCTTCCTTTCTGTTTGAACACATGGTAAGTTCTTTCCATTCCCTTTCTTTTGTCTTGCTTGGACTGTTACTCCATTTCTCCCCTTTCATTGCCAACATTGTAGAGGTAGTATAAGCAATATTTGAAACCTCTTGGTTTTTTTCCTAGTTTTTATTTTTCTTAGCATTTCATTGCATCATTACTATCCTGAAGATAAGAAAAAAGACAGAAATTATGTGGTTTGTGTAACCTCAGGGAAATTAGCATAAATGGAATCTCCAAAAAGGTCATGTAAATGATGTTATAAAATAGTAGGATGTTTTTTAAAAGATGGTCATTTGATTCACAGAAGATCAGATAGAGGAGGACCCAGGGAAAATATTTGTAACCCTTATCTTCTTCACTGCATGCCAGTGACCCTATATATGATCCTGGGTAAATCACTTAACCTCCCTTAGCCTCAATTTCCTCATCTGCCAAATGAGTATAATAATAGTGCTTAACTTGCAGGGACATTAGGACAATTGAGATGATGCATGTAAAGTGAGAAACACTTTACACAGGAATCTTAGATATAAGCCAAAGGAGGATACATGGAAAATGAGACTGAACTTTAAAATGGACATTGAGATGGTAGTGTGGGGAAAAGTGGCTGTGAAACATAAGGCCGTGGGCAGAGAACAGGGTGATTTCAGAAGCTTTTAAAAGAACTAGTAACCACTGGGCTCCAGGTTTCCCCTGACAATTGACTAGGAAGTGAATGCTATCTTGGTAGGAGCTGGGGAGAGAATTACCACCTACCTTCTTCTACCTTATTTTGATTTTGAAGATGCTTGTAACTCTCTTCTCTGGGCAGCCTCTGGGTGGGGCTTTTCTTTAGGCAAAAGTGGAGGTGAGTGCTCAGCTCTTAACAGAATCAGCTGCAACTACTGAAAGGAAGGTAAGATTTCAAACTTTTACCTCAGTATCTTGGGAGTTTTCATGTATCTTTTATTTTTTATTTCATTCAGTAAATGTAGTCTCTAATGTGAGATCTTTCAGATCACACAAAGTTGGGAAAATTGAAAATTTTTTGGTACATTCTTTTTTATTTTGAGTTCTAAATTCTCTCCCTCTTTCCAGGTCCATTGAGAAGGTGAGCAATATGAAACCCGTTATACTTGTGAAGTCATGCAAAATATATTTCCATATGAGCCATGTTGCAAAAAAAAAACAAGAAAAATAAAGTGAAAAAAATATGCTTCACTCTGCATTCGGAGTTCACCAGTCCTTTATCTGGAGGTGAATAACATTTTTCATCATGAGACCTTTGGGATTGTCTTAGATCATCATATTGCTGAGAATAGCTAAGTCATTCACCATTCGTCATTGTACAATATTGCTCTTACTGTGTACAATGTTCTCCTGGTTCTGCTCATTTTGCATCAGTTCATATAAGCCTTCCCAGGGTTTTCTGAACCCATAATAGTATTCCAACACAATCATATGCCACAACTTGTTCAGCTATTCCCTAATTGATGGGATTCTCCTCAATTTCCAATTCTTTGCCAACCCCAAAAGAGTGGTTATAAATACAGTATTATTGGGCCAAAAAGTATGCATGATTTTATAGCCCTTTAGACATAGTTCCAAATTACTCTCCAGAATGGTTGAATCAGTTCATAGTTCCACCAACAGTGCATTTGTGTGTATGTGGTTTTTTTTTTACATCTCCTCCAACACTTGTCATTTTCCTTTTCTGAGCCAATCTGATAGGTGTGTGGTGGTAGCTCAGACTTTTTAAAATCAGTATTTCTCTAATCAATAGCGATTTAGAGCATTTAAAATATATTACTATTGTTACTTTTGATTTTTTTCTTCTAAAAACTTCCTGTTCCTATCCCTTGACTATTTATTTATCAGTTGGAAAACGGTGGGAAATTACAATCTTTTAAAAAAAAAACGTCTTTAAGATAATTAACCTGGCAAGTCACTTAACCCCAATTGCCCTGCTCTCCCCCTAAAAAAAAAAAGCAAAAAAAAAATGTAGTACTATGTTTGGGGGCAGCTAGGTGGCACAGTGAATAGAACACTGGCCCTGAAGTCAAGAGGACCTGAGCTCAAATCCAGCCTCAGATACTTAACACTTACTTGGTCACTTAACCCCAATTGCCCTGCCCTCCCCCCTCCAACAAAAAAAATTTAAAAAAATTAACCTGTTTTCTTCTTTTTGTCTTTCTTTTTTGATACTACTATTGCTAGTTTCCTTTCCCCATCCACTTACCCCTCAAGTTGGAGGAAAAAAAGGAAAAATGAAATCCTTGTAACAAATATTCATAATAGAGCAAAACAAATTCCCATACTGATCAGGTTGGAACAATGTAGGACTTAGTCTGCATCTTGAGTCTATTCCTCCTTTCAGATCACATAAAGTTGGGAAGATTAGTTAGAGGGAAGGATATAAGAGGAGGTAGGAAGCACACTTGTCATCAGTTCTCCATAATCATCACTGGTCATTTCATTGATCAAATTTGTCTGTCAAAATTGTTTTTCCTTACAATGTTGTTGTTTTTTGTATAAATAGTCCTTGTGGTTTTGCTCATTTCATTTTGCATCACCTCACACACATCTTCCCAGGTTCCTTTTCATCATTTCTTTTTTTTTTGCTTTTTTTTTTTTTTGGAGGGCAATTTGGAGGTTATGACTTGCCCAATGTCACATGGCTAGTTTTTGTGTTAAGTATCTGAGGTCGGATTTGAACTCAGGTCCTCCTGACTCTGAGGCTGGTGCTCTATTCACTGCGCCACCTAGCCGCCCCTTCCTTTTCATTATTTCTTATGGAACAGTAATATTCCATTACATTCATATATCATAATTTATTTAGTCATTCCCTAATTGGTGGACACCCCTTTAGTTTCTAGTTCTTTCCTACAACAAATAGAGTCATTATAAATATTTTTGTACAAATGGGTCTTTCCTCTCCTTCTTTGATCTCTTCAAGGTGTAGTTCTAGTAGTAGTTGTGCTGGATTAAAATTAGTTACTGTTCCAATATAGTTCCAAATTGCTTTCCAGAAAGGCTGGAACAATTCACAAATTAGCTGTCCTCATACATTTCTTCCCACGATTGTCATTTTCCTGTCTAAAATTTTTTTTTTGTCTATCTGATGAGTGTAAAGTAGAATATTAGCATTCTTTTGATGTGCATTTCTCTGATTATTAGTGATTTGAGTCACTTTTTCATATGGCTGTTGACAGCTTGCAATTTGTAAAGATTAGAACCTTACTGGTAATGGAGGTATGAACCAAATAAATTATGATAGTCTTTTTATTTTATGCCAGAGATTAAATGAGATAAAATAGGATCCAGGCTGATTTTTGATGAATTGGGATCTGAGGATCCAAGGCAAGGAGGTCTTTTCTGTACCTTCACAAAAAGATTCAGGTTTTAAAGTGGGGGCAGTTACATTCTCCTCCCATACAGGGTATCTGCCTCCCAAACCTCAGTGCAATTTTAAATTATCAAAGCTTAATAATACCTATACCTCAAGGTTCTATCCTTGACTCTCTTTACTTCTCTTTTTACACTCCCTCCTCTGATGATTTCATGTCCTAGTAGGTCTTTAATTATAACTTATATGTAGCTGTTTCTTATATCTATCCCTCTAACTCCAATCATTCTTTTGAGTTCTAATTCTCTACTGGATTATTCTGTATGGATGTATCACTAATACTGTAAACCATTTTCTTTTTTTTTTCAAATAAGAATTTCTACTTTATTTGAGAATATCTCATTTAAAACAAAACTCATTTGACTAACCAAATGAGCCATTCTTTATTTTTTTT
>CM053582.1:487882573-487900481 GCA_028627135.1 Pseudochirops cupreus
TGCTACTTCATAACTGTAATTTTGCTACTGTTATGAATCGTAATGTATATATCTGATATGCAGGATATATTTTCATTGTTACAAATTGAACATAATTAAAGCATAGTGATTAATCACAAAAACAATATGTAATTATATATTGTGAAATATTTATTTTTAATTACAAATAAATGAAATTTTGTCTTGAAGCATGGTGTAGCATGGGTAACAGTCTTAATATAACAACAGTAAACTACATTGCTACATTTTGTGATAGTATGCATAAAAAGCCAACGTCAATGTGAAGGTTGAGATTGCTTCTTTCTCACCAGATCAGAAATTCTCGGGGCAGTCTTTGCAAAGGCACAACAAAGATCATCTTCCACAACAAGTCTACTTCTGTATTTAGACTTGATAACCAACAAGCTGGAAAACCCTGTTTCACAAAGATATGTTGTTGGAAATGGAAGAACAAGGCACAACACAGTCTCAGACAGAACAGGATATGACTGCAAACACTTGATCCAGAATTTCATAATTGGCATTGTAGAGAAATCAGTTCTCGTTGCATCGCTGTTAATAAGTTCAATGAACTCTTGTGCAGTCTCAGGAACATCTTCAACTTTGACTGTGAATGGGCTTCTGGCAAGTGCAAATGGGGTGTCAGGTAGATTTGGAAAGTACGATGAAATTTCGTCTGCAAGCATGTGCAAGTGTTCTTTCACAGAAATTGTCATCGTAATCTTTTTGTTTGGTTCAATGTCATGTTCCTCAAAGAAAGTAGATAAGGTAGGCAACATGTAAATTTTATTTTCATTCGATTTTTTTTGCCAAAGCTGAAGTTTCATTTGGAATGATCGGATCTTTTCAGACAAATTGAGGCATGTTGCATTTGGTCCTTGCAGTGATAAATTTAACTCATTCAAGATGGCAAAGATGTCAACCAAGTAAGCTATTTTCTGCAGTTCACTTTTATCACTGAAAAGTGCTTTGAACTGCGGTCTTGCTTTCTGATTAAAAAACGTTTTGAGCTCATCATGAAACTCAAAAACGTGTTTTAAAACTTTTCCTCTTGACAACTATCTCACTTCAGTGTGAAATAGCAGAGCATTGTTTGGTGCATCCAACTTGTTGCAGAGCTGTGAAAACAGTCGACTGTTTAAAGTGCTCACCTTTACAAAATTGACAGAACTTATGACGCTTTTCATTACTTCTTGTAACTCTCGTGACAGCATCTTTGTTGCTAATATTTGCCGATGAATCATACAGTGAGTTCTGATGACTTTTGGTGACTCATTCAGTACTAAACTTTGAAATCCAGATTGACATCCTAGCATAGCTGGAGCACCATTTGTGCAAACACCACACACCTTTTCCTAAGACATCTTATGCTCTTTCAGAAATGAATCAACTGTGTCAAATACATCACATGCAGTAGTTGTCATTTCAAGAGGTTTGCAAAAAAGAAACTCATCTTTAAAGTCACCATCATTAACATACCTCACATAAATCAGTAACTGTGAACAGTTTGCAAAGTCTGTAGATTCATCAAGCTGGATACTAAATATTGGAAATGGAACAGATTTAATTTCCTGGATTACCTGATCAAGAATATCAACAGACATGTCATCTATTCTTCTGCGGACAGTGTTGTTAGATAAGGAAATCGCACTCAAATTTGAAACAAATTCGTCTCTGATCATAACTTGAACAATGTCTTTGGCCACTGGCAACAGTAAATCCTCAGCAATGGTGTGAGGTTTCATAGCTCTGGCGATTCTGAGTGTCACCAAATATGAAGCTTCAATGGCTGCTATGTTTTGTTTGTGGTACTTGTACCAGTGTCAAGTCTGGCTTTCTTGAGTCCATCAGCTTTGCTGATGGTTGGTATCCTTGCTGGTAAAGCTCGGATGCTTGCTATCAAAATGGTGTTTTAGTTTGTTCAGCTTCATAGATTCGGCTGATAGAACTTCACAACAATTAACACATTGCAGTTTCTCAATTCCCGCTGCAATTATCGAGGTAAAACCATACTGTAAAAAATCCTCACTATATTTTCTTTTCTTTTTCCATATTTTGTTTATTTTAGTTTACATCATTCATTTCCATGAGATTTTGAGTTACAAATTTTCTCCCCATCTTTCCCCTACCGCCCCCTCAAAACAGCCATCCCCTTGTATAACCCCTCCCCCAATCTAATCTCTCCTATGTCCTTCCCCATCACTCCTCTAACTTTCTGATAGGGCAGGATGGATCTCCCTTCCACAGTACCTGTGTATCTCAAGTACCAGTTGGATATAGTTAATAATAATAGTATATATTTTCTTTTCTTAACGTTCTTCTCTACACAATCCATTGTCGTGGGATGGTTTGCTAATGAAAATAATATATAACAATAGCTTTAATAATACAAAAGATAATACATGGCATAGTTCAGTCAATACAGTTCATTAAAGTTTCCTATGATTTACCATTCTCTGTTGTTGTTTTTTACATACCTGCTACTATCACAAGGGGACAGTATTCACATCAACCTCAGCTGAATATAAAAAGACCGATCAGCATCCAGATTAAGTTCCCATGGTACAGATTTTTTTTTTTGCAGTAGTTGATGATTTTACAACACATGATTTTACATTTATCCAGTAATTATAATTCATGAAGTTTCGTTTTACTTCCAATACTGCTGCTTTCAACACAGCAGCTGCTCTCTACACAGTAGCTGCTCTCTACACATGTGACTGGTCCACATAAGTACATTATGGTGCCAACCCTGTCACATACACCTGTATTTGTATGGGGTGTATGTGATGAGGTTGGCGTTATGATATTATCACGCGGGGTACTCGTACGTGGGCATATCTGCATGTAGGCGGACCCGCCTGGAGATGGATAGAGGAGCGGTGTCTCGGTTCCTAAGACCATCAGAAATATGTGATTTTCAATGGTCTTAGGCGACTCCTGTGAAAGAGATTTTGTCCAGTAACTGCCCAAGTCATGTTCTTTGTCTCAAAACTCAGTTCAGTTGTGTGATTAACAACTATAGTAGGCTTAGCTCTTCTCAGCAATATAATGATCCAAGACAGTTCCAAAAGACTTATAATGAAAAATGCTATCCAAATCCAGAGAAAGAATTTATTAGTCTGAATGCAGATTGAAGCATACTATTTTCACTTTCTTTGGTGATTTTTTGTGTGTTTTTTCCCTTTTAATCTATTTCTTCTTTCACAACGTGACTAATGTGGAAATATGTTTCACATGATTGCACTTCTATGACCTATGTCAGAGATTGCTTGCCCTCTTGGGGAGGGGAGAGAAAAGGGGAGGGAGGAAAAAAATTGGAACTCAAAATCTTTCAAAAACTGAATGTTGAAAACTATCTTTACGTGTAATTGGAAAAAATAAAATAATATTTACATTAAAAAGAACTTAGTTCAAAAGTTCAGCTGGCCTATAATGAGATGAGTTTAGAAATCTAGTTCTTCTGCTAACCACTGTTCCATTCTTGCCTCAAGGAAAGCTATTATCCTTGAGGGATGCAGATGGACACCCAGGAGTTTGGTCTAGTATCTTTACACCACAAACCTATCCTGCAAGGTATCTGGTTTGTTCTCCAAAGAAACCTGGTCCACTATCTCTGATCTTGCAGGTGGACTCAAACAATTAATGTTTCTTAGTCACAGGAAGGAAGGAGGGGGTTGTTACTAGCCCATAATTCCCATTTTCCAACCAATCATATTGTTCCCCACGTCTCAGCTTTGTAAGCAATGATAGTGATTTTGCCATTCATAATATCAAGCTCTTTCAATCAACCATAACTTGGTGGCACAGGAATAAGCTAGATGGGCAGTGGATAGAGTGCCTGAAGTCAGGAAGTTCAAATCCAGTCTCAGAAACTTATTAGCTACGTTACCCTAGCAAGTTACTTAGTTTGCTTCAGTTTCCTCATCTGTAAAATGAACTGGAGGAAAAAAAATGGCAAACCATTCCAGTATCTTTGCCAAGAAAACCTTAAATGGGGTCACAAAGAGTTGGACAAGATTAAAAATGACCAAACAATAACTTGTTCCCCTCCTACAAAGTCTTATTCTTTGTTCTGTACTCCCTAAAACTATAAAAGAGAGCTGTCCTCCTCATCTGGGGTCTTAGCTTTGGTGAGGAAGCTAAGATCCTATTTATTGGTAAATTCACACTTTACTAATAAATTGATCATGTTCAGAATTTTGTGCCTTAGTTTACTTTATTTTAACTGTTGCAGAACCTTATTTCACTAAAGGAAGACCTTATGGATTTGATCCAATTCGATCTGTGGGAAGCCCACTAGCATTTTAGAATACTTTCAAAGTAAATATTTTTTTAAAAATATTTTTAAACATAGTGCTCCAGAGAGTATAAAATATTTTTCTATTCCTAACCTTCATTTTATAGATGTGAAAATTGAGACCAAAAGCATTGAAATGATTTGCCCAAGGTCAGATAGGACTTTTTTTTAGTCTATGTATAATTTTAAATCATCCAATGAAAAAGTAATTATTTACGTATAAAGGGAGTACCAATGCAGAAGGCATAGAGGGAGTTAACTGGGAGGCATAATGTACATATATAGCTTTTATGATTAGAGGTAGGTAGATGGCTTAGTAGATAGAGCATCAGATCTGGAGTTAAGAAGAACTGAGTTCATATTTTGCCTCAGACAATGCCTAGCTGTGTGATCCTGGGCAAATCACTTCAATTTTGTTTGCTTCAGTTTCCTCAACTACGCTCCTACCTCTCAGGTTTGTTGTGAGGATCAAACCAGGTCATATTTGTAAGTGCTTCTTAGCACGGCGCCTAGTACCTAAGTAAGCATTATGCAAGTGCTAGTTGTTGTATTATTTGGGAAAAGACCACTGGGGGGAAATCACAATGTAATAATGTTTATATTGCCTACTAAAAAAGATTGTTACAAGAAGAGCACTCTGTAGACTTTAGTGTGCTATGTAAAAATCAACTAATACTAAGACTGTGGAGGACTTTACAGGTGTTTTTTTTTCTTTTTGGACTGCAATGAGAGACAGCACAGGATCTTTGAGGCCAAATTCACATAAGAAAAAATATTTTTATACAAAGAGAAAGACACACACAGCTAGATGGCACAGTGGATGGACTGTTGGGCTTGGAATCAGGAAGACTCATCTTCCCGAGTTCAAATCCAGCCTCCGACACTTACTAGTTGTGTTACCCTGGGCAAAGTCACTTAACCCTGTTTGCCTCAGTTTCTGTGAAATGAACTGGAGAAGGAAATGACAAACCATTCCGGTATCTTTGCCAAGAAAACTCCAAATGAAGTCATGAACAGCTGGACAGGACTCGTCCTTATCATCACCATTAATCATCATCAACAGAGAGATGTACAAAGGGGAAAGGAAGGGAAGGAAGCATGGGGAAGGGATTGTGTATTTTTTATATCATGTTTACTATGTGCTAGGCATCAGGCTAAGAGCATTTTACAAATATTATCTCATTCGATCCTCACAACTCTGAGATGGGTGTTGTTCTTATCCTCATCTTGCAGTTGAAGAAACTGAGGCAAATGGAGATTAAGTGACTTTCCCAGTGTCACACAGCTACTAAGTATCTAAAGATGAATTTGAACTCAAGTCTTCCAGATTCCAGGCCACTTTGTTATCTCCCTGCCTCAGCTGTCACAGGATAGATGAAAGAATTAGAGAAGTGGGTAATTAAGAAGGTAGTTACAGGAATTTTTTCTGATAACATTAAATAGAGGGCATAGTTGTACTCCGTATCTTTCATTATTGCTCTTCCTTGTTTATTGTAAGTGCTGATTATAGCTCTGATGATTGAGGGTTTGGTTGTATACAGACAGCTGACTGATAATTCCCCTGTCCAGAAGTCTTGTATTGTCATTAAAATGTAGTCAATTTCATTCTAAAAAAAATTGTTGTCAGAGGGCTTTGGGATCTTTTTCTCTCATCTGTAAATCGAGGAAATGGACTAGGTAATCTCTTCCTTCTCTGTGACTTTGTGATACTCTGTGATAAGTTTCAAGTCCAAAAGTGGCCTCACAGCTGGAGTAAGCAGGAATAGTGAGCCACTAGGAACTGGGGGCAGGTAAAATCCCACCTGGTTCTTTAATGGCACATGTAGGAATCAGACTCTGCGCTCTTGACCACCAATCTAGTACATTTCCTTTTACAATAAGCTGTCTTTCCAAATTAGAAGATCCTGATAATAACTTTTTTTTCCTGCATGACATAGGTCACTTGGGAGAGGAGTCAATGGAATGCATGGCAAAACTTTTAACCTCTCTCTTCCAATGACCATGCCAAATGGTACCTTGACGATGATGCCTGAGACCTCTACAAGAAAGCATCTGCCTGTCTCTCATTGGAGCATGCTTCCAAGACTTATTTTTACTCTATCATCATTTACCCTTATTTTCATCAAAAACATACTTGTTACATATGGAAAAGGAACCTCTAAAATGTCCATTCACAACTATTTTCCAGACTCCTATGGTGGCATGGGGAAAATGATCCATTTCCATCTTCAAGGAATAGTTGGGAAAACAATTGCATTTCCCCAGCACAGTTTGAATCTTGTGATTTAATCTATTCTCTAGAGCAGTGGTTCTCAACCTTCTAATGCCACAACCTTTTAATACTCATATGTGGGAGTATCTGCATGTGGGTGGACCCACCTGAAGATGGATAGAGGAGCCATGTCTTGGTTCCTAAGACCATCGGAAATATGTTTTCCGTTGGTCTTCGGCGACCCTCAAAGGGGTTGCGACCCACAAGTTGAGAACTGCTGCTCTAGAGACTATCCATGTTGATAAATCTCTCCAGGGTCTACCCACTTCTAATTCATTTGCAGTTGGAGGCTCTTTTTTTGCCTTTTTTTTTTTGGAGGAGGGGAGGGCAGGGCAATTGGGGTTAAGTGACTTGCCCAAGGTCACATGGCTAGTAAATGTTAAGTGTCTGAGGCTGAATTTGAACTCAGGTCCTCCTGACTCCAGGGCCAGTGCTCTATTCACTGTGCCACCTAGTCACCCCAAAAGTTGGAGACTCCTAAAAAAATTAATTTCATCTCTTTTCTGAAGTTTTATTGCTGTCTTTTGTTTTATCATCACAGTCATTTACGGATCTACAACCCCTGTTCCTCACCCCAAACCAGTAAACCTTCCCTTGAAACAAAGAAAAGCAGTTAATAAAAAAAAAATAGGAAACTTTAAAAAACACAATCAAATCCCAATGCTCTTTGCTAGTAAAGGGGCTCAGTAGTAGAAACATCCAAAACTTCAATATATATACTTGATGTTTTCAGTGAAGCCATAGCACTTCGACCTTAATTTCCTTAGTTCTTAAGCTTATATTCAAAGGAGTTGGCATCCCAACTCTGATTTCAGAAAGGATACCGACAAGTTATACTGCATCTGTTTCAGAATGGCAAAAGGATAGATCAAAGGAACTAGGCTCGGAGAAGGGAAGGTTGTCTTCTGTTGCTGGTCAGTCATTTTTCAGTTGTGTTTGACTCTTCCTGACCTCATTTTGGGGTTTTCTTGGCAAAGATACTAAAGTAGTTTGCCATTTTTTTTCCAGCTCATTTTACAGATGAGGAAACTGAGGCAAACAGGGTTAAGTGATTTGCCCAGGGTAAAGTGATTTCCCAAAGTAATACAACTAGAAAGTGTCTGAGAATGGATTTGAACTCATGAAGATGAGTCATCGTGATTCTAAGCCCAGTGCTCTATCCACTGCATCTCCTAGCTGCCCTTCTGAAGGGAATAGCTGCCTTTAAATATTTTAAAAGGGTACCATGTGGAAGAAAATTTATGTTTTTTTGTTGCATAGCCTTAGAGGACAGAACTAGGAACAATAGACAGAAGTTTTAGGGAGATCCATTTAATCTTGATGTAAGGAAAATGAGAGGTACTGCCTTGGGAGGTACTGACGTCTCCATTGGAGGAGATGTCCCAGCAGAAACTGGTGATGTGATAAAGAAGACTCCTATTGTAAGAGGGATTGGACTAAATGACCTCTGAGGCCCCTTCTCACTCTGAAATTCCATGAACCCATGAGGACAATGGCAAAGGCACATTAAAAGGAACAATGGGGATAAAAATTTTGCTGTAGCTACTCAGGAATCAATGCTATATCCAAGACAGCTATATCCAAGTTGTCTATAGCTTTCTCCTATTAATTGACACCATCACCCTGATCAGGTCTATTTACATCAGTGGCAGTTTCAGTTGAAGTCAAGCGCAAGAGTATTTAATAACTGGATAACAAGTAAACAGACAGAATCTCAAGGACACTCACCATCTGGAAGTGCTTGGTGACTCTACCAGTAGAGAATGAATGCAGAGATATTTGGTGCTGGGGAAATTTATGAGTTGTGAACTTCAGGGCAGCTGGTCAACACTGACAAAAGGGAGCAGGGAGAGACATGTCAGAGGGAGATCCAAACCCAAAGAAAGTTGGAGAATGTGGAGGCCAAGACTCTGCTTAGGAGCGCTGTAACTAATTAACATTTTCCACACATTCTGGTCAGGGCTTGTGAAGGGAAAGAGAAAGGAACTAGAAGCAAACCATCCCATCCTAGATCTTAGAGATTTATTTAATCCAATTCTCCATTTTATTGATGAAAGTGAAGCACAGAGAGATAGGGTGACTTGTCCAAAGTCACACACCTTGAGGGGGCAGAGACAAAACTTAGAAACCAGTGTTTCTGACTCCCAATCCAGACCTTCCCTGATTCACATTGCTTTTACTTCTCCTTCCAGATGCTAGATATAGAAGGGGAAAAGAAAATGGGAAATACAAAAACAGAAGGTGTGCCAACCAGAGATGAGAAAGAAGAAAGAAGTGAATCCATTTATTCTAGGGTTTCCTTATGTGTGTCCAAGTTACTCATAGGTTACTTTTGATAGTCTAGTAATTTTATGAGTAATGTTATTGATACTACTATTTAGAAGTAACTTGGCTTAATGGAAAGGACATTGGATTTGGAATCAAAAGACACAGGCTATTGTTGTCTTGAGTCAGTGAAAGGATTAAGGGAAGGTGAATAAGGACTTTGTGCCAGATACTATGTTACCAAGGAAACCAAGTCTTTTTTTTTTTTTGGTGGTGATGTAAACAAAAAAAGGTACTACTTATAGATGATGATATAATGGGATAGTTTTATACTAGAACCACTTTGTTTTGTGACTCTCTAATGCACTCAGCAGATAGGTGGTGCAGTGGATGGGGCACAGAGCCTGGAGTCAGGAAGACTCACCTTTACTAGTTGAAATATGGCCTCAGACACTTACTAGCTGTGTGATCCTGGGAAAGCCACTCAACCCTATTTACCTCAGTTTCCTCATCTATAAAATGAGCTGGAGAAGGAAATAGCAAACCACTCTAGTATCTTTGCCAAGAAAACCCCAAATGGGGTCAAGAAGAGTTAGATACACAAGTCTCAGGATGGAAGGAGAGATCAACATTCAGAGAAAAATCGAGAAAGACCAGAGTTTAAATGGAGACCGAAGCAATCTACACGCTATCGTTCTTTTCCATGTTTGGTTTTGTTTCCTCTTTCCCATTGTTCACTCCATTGGTTACAACCCTTCTATGCAACCAGACTATTGTGCAATATGAAAGTATTTGCAGATCCTATACATGATTGCATGCCGCCATTCGTGGGGGGAGGAAGGGAGAGGAGAAAATCTGAAACTCAAGGGATTGTGGAACTGAATCTTGTAAACTAAAAGTAAATAAACAAGTCAATGAAAAAAAAAGAAGAGTTAGATACAACTGAACAACTATGTGCTTATCAGGTACTAGTGTGAATTAGTTATCTGTTTGTGATTTATTCTACCCATCCTATGGCTAGACTATAGACTCCATGAGAACAAGAACCAGATCTAAAACTTTGTCTCTCCCCCAGCAGCCAGCACTGTGTTCTACACACTATGAAATGTTAATAAATGGTTATTTATTAACACTATTGACTATTATACTATTGGCAAGGTGTTTGCTTTAAATTGTTTCTCAGTAGTAGTCATGGATTTGCAGAGCCACACATATATGCCCTGAGATGGTGTATACAGAAAAATGCTGAATTTGGAGCCAGAGGACCTGAGTTCAAATCTATTGACTACCTATTTGGCACCAGGCAAATCATTTCAACTCTTTGAGTCTGGTTACCTCATATGTAAAATGAGAGAATTAGAGCAGGCATTTTTCTGAGGTCCCTTTCAACTCTAAATCCTATGATCTATGAATGCCATGCATTTGTGAGCCAGGATTATAAGTATAGACTGTCAATGCGTAACAGAGTTTTCTTTGTGCAGATCTAACTAGCCTCTTTAGGAGTTGAGTTTATACTTTCCAAGCACAGAAACCCTAAGTAAACTAACAATACAAAACAAAGGATGAAAAACTATGAGTCTAAACACTAAACAGGAAGAGGGGAGGGAATGTTGGATTATCAGAGCCTAGAAGAACATCTGAGCCAAAGAAAAAACCTGAAACAAGGGTTTGGGAAGGGAGGCCAGCAGGGAAAAGGGGAAGAAAGATTTTAAAGTTGTTGCCTTTGCTTTTGAATACATTGAAATAATACTGTTTTACTGTTCTCCCCCCTTCCCCCAACCAGACTACCTCTGGTACACTGTGTTCATTGGACCCCATTTGAGCAAAGACATTCATGAACTGGTTTAAATCTAGAGAAGGATAATACAGGATGGTGAAGGGAGCTCTACATCAGGACATATAAGGATTATGTCTCTTTCTTCTCCCCTCAGGTCACCACCCACACAGTACAGAGCTCAACACATGCTGGCCTTTAATTAACGTTCATTGATTTGAATTATGGCAGAGGTTATTCATGCCATATTTCAGATGGCCTGCGAGTTCACTTCCAACTTTGAAAGTCTAAGGATTCTATTAATATTCCTGACAAGAGAAGCTGGGGCTGTCCTTAGTTTTTAATTTGACCTTTGGGCATAATTTCATGACCTCTCTTAGAAATTTTCTACTTAAAGTACTGTGTGTTCCATATCTGATCAGTCATGAGAGGCCATGTGGTCCAGTAGTCCTGTTCCTCACTTCTCACAAATCTATTCTTTACCCCTAGTATGACCTTCAGGGATCCATTTACCCTTCAGTGCTCTACTAGCCCATCACCCATATTCTGGCTTCACTCTCTTCCCTTCCCAAACTTGAGCCTGTAGTTAATCAGTTAAACTCTACAGTGTCTTCTACTCTTGAATATTCTGCCCCCTTGACCTTTCCCTTCTCATGTTTTGTCAAACCTCAGTCATAGATTATCCCTATCATTTGCTGCTCTTACTTTTACCTATATGTTACTAAATGTCACTAAAGGAAGTCACAAAAACATAGTTACTGGGTCTACTGTATATTGGTGCTAAATAATATTAGTTGAGCCCTAACTGATACTAACTGACCCTCTAGCACATTTTTCCCATTGACTTTTCCAAAATTTTTTTCTCCCTAAGCCTCCCATATCACCCCTCTCCCTCTCCTCACAGAAGAGGACCTTGTTTCATAGTTTTCTTAGTGACCATTCCTAAGAAGTTTCTCCTTCTCCTCTAGTCTATATCTTAAAACCCCTTAACACTACTCCATTGCTTCAGTCTCTGATGAAGAAATGGTACTTCTTTTCATCAAGGTCAATTCCTTTACTTGTACCTTATAACCCTTAGTTAGTAGATTGATACTATAACCCTTGTGTGGACATGTGGCATATGTATCATTTGGGTCACTGCAGTGATGGGAATGTACAAGCAGCCTAAATCACCATCTTCCATGAGGCTAGAGAAAGGTAGTGTGTCACTTTAGTAATTATCCAGCCAGGGAGTGTAAATTCTGAGTTGTCCATTGGGTGGTACTTTCTTTGAGTCACCAACCAAGTGGTCTCAACAGTCTCATACAAGGACTGAGTGTTCCAGTTCCCTTTGTGGAAACTTTCAAATCAAACTCAAGGTCTGCTATTCTCCTGACTCAGGAAATAGCAGTAGCCAGAGCAATTGGCAACCACTGTCACCAGCCCCAAAAATAGCAAGTTCCAACTCAAGGGCAAAAAACTGGAAAGGAGAATTTCAGATCTGTATCCATGTCCAGATTTTGTGCCTCTATAAACTTTCATGATATGTCCTACTCTAGAGAAGATTCTGGATTTCCCAGTGAGTAGAAAATGGCAGTCTTCATAAATAATCCACCAGTTGCCAGTCTCTCACTCTCTCTGCCCTCAATCCATCATGATGCCAGGCACTAAAGTAAACAATAATTTGGAGCAGAAAAATGGCTACTAGAACAGCATAAGGCATTGAATGGGAAGAAATTACCCACCATCTCCCCTGGCAGTTTACTGCCTCAGTTATTCCTACACACATACACCAGCTTCAGTCTCTCCCTGCTTGTTCCTTCCCTACTACCTACAAGCATGCCCAGGTCTCCCTTTTCTTGAAAACTTCCCCTTGGTCTTACTAGCTCCTCAAACTGTTTTCCCATATCTCCCCCTCCCTTCAATAAGTGAGCTCAGAAAAAAATTATCTTTACTCATTGTCTCTATTTCTTCTCCTTTCATTCATATCTCAGCCCCTTGCAATCTGACTTATGAGCTCATCACATACTGCAATTGCCCTCTACAAGGATAAAAATGGTTTTTTTTTTTTTTGCTAAAGCATTTTCCCTCTTCACACCTTTCTTGACCTCTCTGAAACATTCGACTCTGTTGAGTACCCTTTCATCCTGAATACTCTGTCTCCTCTGGGTTTTCATGACTCTTCTCTGTCTTGCTTCTCTTCCCACCTGTCCAGCTCTTCTGTCTGTATCTCCTTTGCATTTCTATCCCCAGTGCCTGGCACATATCAGGGGCTTAACAAATGCCTGTTGATTTATTCAACTGCTGAATCGTCATTCATGTCCCGCTATGCTTAGGTGCCTCCCAATCCTCTCTATTGGTTCCTCTTTTTGCTCTCTTTGCCCTCTTACTCAGTACTCTCAACAGTTTCCATGGATTCAAATATCATTTCTATGCAGATGATGTCTACACCTATATGTCCAGCCCTCATTTCTCTCCTGAGCTCTAGTTTTACATCACCAATTTGCTATTGCATATTTTCAACTGTTATATCCTGTAGGCATCCCAAATTCAACATGTCCCAAGGAATTCTCATTATCTTTCCTACAAAACCAGTCCTCTTTAGTCAAGTCAACAAACATTTATTAAGCAACTGCCATGTACTAGCCACCATGCTAAGCACTGAGGATACAAAGACAAAAACAAACAAAAAAATACTCTCAAGAAACTCATAATTTAATGGAAGAGACAACATGCAAACAACTATGGAAAACAAGACATATACAGAATAAAATGAAGATAATCTTAAAGGGAAAACACTAATGTGATACTGTGACCCTCATTGCCTTAGGGAAGGTATATTTCATCCCTCCCTCAGGGTTCTCCACCATGATGCCAAGGTCACCCTATCTAGAACCTGTTCAATTGAAAACCTCCACTAGCACTTGAAACTGAGAAGAACAAAACAGAGTAGAAACAAACACCCCCAACTCCATTTCTTGGAGCTAGGGTAAAAGAAAGGGAGAACTAGGGGAGAAAGTCCTTCCCCTTTTACTCATTCAGTTCATGGCACCCATTAGGTAGGTGAACTGGGATCTTCATCCTCTGAACACAGCAGGAAAGAAAACACAGGAAGGCAGACTGGCCAGAAAGTACAACTATGTCAATCTCTCCAGTTTTTTAAATGCAGCCTGCTCCAGTTAGGCAGCCAGTCAAAAATGGGTGCCCTGACCCATATGTCAGGAGAAAAAGAGTGCTTCCATCTTAGGATATCTGTGCATGTCCAGTGAAGCCCTCTTAGGGGTTCCTCCATTGCAGGCAAATCGGGCAAGCTCCAAAGATACCATTACACTAAGATTAAAGAAGATTGGGAATGGCTTCTTGAAGAAGGTGGGGCCTTAGCTAAGACTTGAAGGAAGTCAGAGGAGATGAGGAGAGAGCATTCCAGACATGGTCTCTCCCATGGTGAAAATGCTGGTGAAAGGCTGGTGAAAATGTCTAGTCTGTAAATGGAGTGTCATGTGTGCGAGAGACAGCAAGGATGCCAGTGTCACTGTATCATAGAATATATGGAGGTGAGAAGATGACTAGAAAGATAGGAAGGGCTTTAAAAACCAAACAGAAGATATTCTATTTGATCCTAGAAGTTATAGGGAGTCACTTCGATTCACTGAATAGGTGACATAGTCAGACCTACAGTTTAGGAAGGTCAATTTGGCAAATAAACAAAAGATAAACTGGAGTGAGGAGAGACTTTAGGTAGGAAAGCCAGCTGGAAAGCTATAGTAATAGTCCAGGCATGAAGTGATACAGGCCTGGATCAAGGTGGTCACAGTATCAGAGGAAAGAAGAGGGCAGATACAAGAGATATTACAAAGATAGAAATGCCAAGTCTTGGCAACTGATTGGATATAGGGGGAAAGAGAGGGGGATGAAGAAGAAGAAGAAGAAGAAGAAGAAGAAGAAGAAGAAGAAGAAGAAGAAGAAGAAGAAGAAGAAGAAGAAGAAGAAGAAGAAGAAGAAGGAGAAGGAGAAGGAGAAGGAGAAGGAGAAGAAGGAGGAGGAGGAGGAGGAGGAGGAGGAGAAGGAGAAGGAGAAGAAGAAGAAAGAGAGAGAGAAAAAAAGAGAGAGAGAAAAGGAGAAAGAAGGAGGAGGAGAAGCCAAGAAGGACACCTAGGCTGTGATCCTGGGGGACTGGGATAATAATAGTAGTTAGGAAGAGGGGAGGGTTTAGGAGAAAAGATAATGAGTTCAGTTTTGGAATGTTGAGTTTAAGTTGTGTATAGGACATCCAATCCAAGATATTAGTTAGGGAATTGAAGGAAATTGAAGATACAAGACTGGAGGTCTGGGAGAGAGGTTAAATCTGTCCAAATAGATCCAAGAAATGTCTCTATAGATCTCTCTCTCTCTCTCTGTCTCTCTTTTTCTCTCTCCTCACAAATTCTATGTTCCAGGCAAACTGGCTTCCTTCTTGTTCTCTATATGTACGTGATATCATGTCTGTCTTTGCATACTGTCCTCCGTGCTTGGAATGGACACCTTCTTCACCTAGCCTTTTAGAATTTCTAGATTCCAATTGAGAAAATACCCCTCTTTCCCTTTATTGTAGTAATACACCTGATCATTGTTTGGACATTGATGGCTCTGGGTGAACACAAACAGCAACTGTTTCTGTTTTTGGCCAGAAACCCTGAGGCCCCTCCCAGATTATTTTTTTAACTAGGTAGAGGAGGCCACCTTTGTCTCATTTCTTACCTAGCCTTCATCACTGAATGGGCATTGCCTTGATCAAACTGAGAACTGGGAAAGACCTTAGCTTAAAAAGGCCAAGGTCTCCCACTGCATCCAGGGCTATCGTCAGTTGTCCTGATCTATATCTTGCTACTGGGCCCAGATGACTCTGGAGGAGAAAGTGATGCTGGTGACTTTGCACAGGCCTCCCTCACTTAAATCTAATCCACTTGCAAATCATGGTGTCACCTTTCTGATGCCATGGTCCTCTCTGAAAATGAAGGACAAACAACAGGGGCATGGAGCTATTGATGCAAAATATTGTATAAAATGTTAGATATGGTCAGTGTACGAACTGGTTTTACTGGAATCGGTTTTTTCTTTCTTTTTTTACTCTTTATTATAAGAGATGGCTTCATTATAAAGGTAGAGAAGGGGAGGGCTATATATGGAAATGAATATTGTGTAACAACAAAAAGTATAACCGAAAACAAAAAAGAAATAAAAAAATCATTCCAAGCTTCCTTTAAGGTTTAGTTCAAATTCATCCTGGAGGACTTTTCCACTTCCACTTCCCTACTCTGCCTGATAGTGCTTTTTGTTTATTTTATGTGTGCTTTTTATTCTTTGTGTTTACTTATCTGTACATACTTTGATTCCCTACCTCACCCCCCATAAAATGTAAGCTCCTTGCAAATGGACTTCATAATAACCTGGAGAGACTTATATAAGCTGATGCTGAGTGAGAGGAGCAGCAGCAGGAGAACACTGTACACAATTACAGACACATCCTACCTGTGATGACTGACTGGGATAGACTGGGCTCCTCTCAGCAATGCAAGGTTATAAGCCAACTCCAAAGGACTCATGATGGAAAGGGATGTCCACATCCACAGAAAGAACTACAGAGTCTGAACGCAGATTGAAGCAAACTATTTGCCCTCTCTTTTTTTTGTTTTGTTTCATTCCTTTCTTGTTGTTCATTCCATTGGTTATAATCCTTCTTTACAATTTGACTAATGTTTAATGTGAAGGTATTTGCAGAACCTATATGTATTGCATGCTGCCACGGGGAGAGTAGGGGGAGGAGAGGAAGGGGAAGAAAATTTGGAACACAATAGCTTGTGGAACTGAATGTTGTAAACTAAAAGTAAATAAATTAAATTTTTAAAAATGTAAGCTCCTTGAGGGCAGGAAATATTTTTTTCTTTTTATTCCTGCATCAGAGCACAAGGACTGGCATTTCATAAATCTTTATATTAACAAATGAATAAATGAATGAATACCAGACTGGGAATAAGATCTGGGTTATTTCCTCAATTCTATCACTCATTAACTACATTACTTTTGGAAAGTCATTTTACTCCCTCTAAGCCTCAGTTTCCTCATCTGTAAAATGAGAGGATCTAACAGATGATTTCTAAAATCCCTTTCAAATCTGACATTATCTGATTTTAGG
Organism: Pseudochirops cupreus; assembly: GCA_028627135.1. Lineage (NCBI taxonomy): Eukaryota > Metazoa > Chordata > Mammalia > Diprotodontia > Pseudocheiridae > Pseudochirops > Pseudochirops cupreus. The sequence goes on from CM053582.1 coordinate 487,899,336, forward strand.
ATAATAATGTCCTAGGAAGGGGCAGCCTAGTGTATTGGATAGAAGACTGGCCTTGGAGTAAGGAAGACCTTGGTTCAAATTGTACATATTATATTAACCGTGTGATTGTGGCAAACCTGGAACTGAGCAGTTGCTCAGGGCCACTAGTACCTCTCTAAGACTCTGAAGAAGTCTATATCTGCGGTATCAAACGAAAACAGAAAAGGATCCTGCAGTCTACATATTGACTTAGAAAACTACAAATTAACATTAACTACGTTGTGTTTGTATTTATTTTGTTAAACAGGTTCTATGTTGTGCTATCTTTTACTTATTTTGTTAAATAGTTTCTGCCATTGAGAATTTTTTCTGCAGCTTCCAGAGTTTGACGTCTCTAGTCTAAATCACTGGAGTTAATTCCCACATTGAGATTCCCCTACATTAATAGACTCACAAGCCCAGGCCAAAATTTTTTAATACAATTTATTTGTTTTTAGTATTCAATATTCATTTCCATAAGATTTTGAGTTTTAAATTTTCTTCCCCTCCCTCTCCTCTCCCTTCCCCAAGATAGCATGCTTCTGATTTAGGCTTTGCATACACATTCATATTATACATATTTTCACATTAGTTATGTTGTAAAAAAGAATTAGAACCAATGGGAGAAACCATGAAAAATAAGAAACAAAACAAAAGGAGAGCAAATAGGATGTTTCCATCTGCATTCAGACTCCAAAGTTCTTTCTCTGGAAATGGATAGCATTTTTCATCATGAGTCTTTTGGAGTTGTCTTAGATCCTTGCACTGCTAAGAAGAGCTAAGTCTATCAAAATCAGTCATCAAATAATGTGACTGATACTATGTACAATGTTCTCCTGGTTCTGCTTATTTCACTCAGTATCAGTTCATATAAGTTTTTTCAAGGTTTTCTGAAGTCTACCTGCTTATCATTTCTTATAGCACAATATGATTCCATTACATTCACATACCACAACTTGTTCAGCTATTCCCCATTTGATGGACATCCCCTTAATTTCCAATTCTTTGCCACCACAAAAAAAGCTGCTATAAATATTTTTGTACATGTGGGTCCTTTTCCCATTTTTATTATCTCTTTAGGATACAGACCTAGAAGTGGTATTTCTGGGTCAAATGGTATCCATAGTT
>CM053582.1:487900981-487917648 GCA_028627135.1 Pseudochirops cupreus
GAAATATCTCATTGGAAAAATCATTGATCTGGAAAATAGATCCGGGAGAGATAATTTAAAAATTATTGGACTACCTGAAAGCCATGATCAAAAAAATAACCTAGAAATCATCCTTCAAGAAATTCTCAAGGAAAATTGCTCTGATATTCTAGAACCAGGGAGCAAAATAGAAATTGAAAGAATTCATGGATTGCCTCTTGAAAAAGATCCCAAAAAGAAAACTCCTAGGAATATTATAGCAAAATTCCAGAGTTCTCAGGTCAAGGAGAAAATATTACAAGCAGCCAGGAAGAAACAATTTGAGTATTGTAGAAACACAATCAGGATAATACAAGATCTAACAGCTTCTACATTAAGGGATCGCAGGGCTTGGGATATGATATTCTGAAGGTCAAAGGAGCTAGGATTAAAACCAAGAATCACCTACCCAGAAAAAGTGAGCATAATGCTTTAGGGGGAAACATGGTCATTCAATGAAATACAGGACTTCCAAGCATTCTTGATGAAAAAACCAGAGCTGAACAGAAAATTTGACTTTCAAATACAAGAAACAGGAAAAAGAAATCATAAGGAGCTTTTTATGTTAAACTATTTACATGCCTACATGGAAAAATGATAATTTTAACTCATGAGACTTTTCTCAGTATGAAGATAGTTGAAGGAAATATATATACATATATATATATGTATACATACATATATATGTTTATATAGGAGGGCGTATGTGTGTATAAATACATATCTGAGTGTGTGTATATATGTGTACATGTATATATAGACAGAGGGCACAGGATCAGTTGAACAGGAAGGGATGATACCTAAAAAATAAAATTAAGAGGTGACAGGAATATAATGGGAGAAGGAAATAGGGAGAGATAGCATAGAGTAAATTATCTCATATAAAAGAGGCAAGAGAAAACTGTTACGATGGAGAAGAGCAGGAAGATGAAAGGGAATGGAACAACTTTATTCTCATTGAATTTGGCTTAAGTAGGGAATAACATAGACACTCAACTGGGTATCTTACCCTACAGGAAAGTGTGGAGGAAAGGGATAGGAAGGGGGCTGATAGAAGGGAGGGCAGATTGGGAGAGAGGGTAGTTAGAAGCACACACTTTTGAAAAGGGACAGGGTCAAATAGAAAATAAAATAAATGGGGAGCGGGATAGGATGGAGGGAAATATAGTTAGTCTTTCACAATATATCTACTATGGAAACATTGTACACATGTACACATGTACAACCTATATTGAATTGCTTACCTTCCCAGTGGGGGTGGGTGAGGAGGGAAGAAGGGAAAGAATCTGGAAATCAAAGTTTTAAAAACGAATGCTTAAAAAAATTTTGTTTTTTACATGCAACTGGGAAATAAGATATAAATAAGATATACAGGCACTGGAGTATAGAAATCCATCTTGTCCTACTAAAAAGTTAGAAGGGGTATGGGGGAGGATATAAGAGAGAACAGATTGGGGGAAGGGGCATTCAGTAGGTTTGCTATTTTGGGGTGGGGGTAGGGGAAAGATGGGGAGAAAATTTGTCACTCAAAATCTTGTGGAAATGAATGTTGAAAACTAGAAAATAAATAAATAAAGAAGCCCAAACTTTACTTGGCAAGCATTAGGGAAACGATAAAAGGGATTTGAGGCAGCTAGGTGGTCCCATAGTGCACAGAGTGCTAGACCTGAAGTCAGGAAGACTCATCTTCATGAGTTTGAATTTGGCCTAAGACAGTTACTAGACACTTATCCTGGGCAAGTCACTTAACCCTGTTTGCCTCAGTTTTCCCATATGTAAAATGAACTGGAGAAGGAAATGGCAAACCACTCCAGTATCTCTGCCAAGAAAACCTCAGACGGGGTCACAAAGAGTCAAATATGACTGAAGAAATGACTGAACAAAACAAAAGGGATTTGAGCAGAGGAAAATACGACCAGATTCTATCCCTAAGGGGATAGTCTGGCAGTTTTTTTAAGGGAATATTGGAAGGAGAAAGAAGAATGGAGATGGGATAGTAGGACATTAGTCCAACAGACTTAGGACTCTGGGGGAACGTCAACCAGGCTCCTGTTTTAAGGACTCCTTGAGCTCCAGCTCTCTGACAGGACTTAGACAACAGAAGCACTATTTTGTCTATTTTCTGAGCCTTCCCTATGTTCTGCTGCCTTTAAATGTCAAGTTACTGAATCATAGCTCAGGAACCTCCCCCTCCTCCCCAAGGGTGGGGTGAGAAGAGTATTAATTTCTAGAATCTGGTTTCCAGAACCATTACCAGGGCTGGATAACTGGGGCTTTGCCCTAGCCACCGGAATTTAGAGGTGTGCCTTTTTCTCTTGCTGCTAGTGGTTCCAGATAATTGAGTTACTGGCATCAAATATAAAAGCAGCTAGACTGTCTAAGCCTTAGACTCTAAGGTATTGTACTATTTCCCAAACCAGTTATCTAACATGGGCAATGCTTCCTTCTATTTGGCCTTAACATCTTCCGTTCTGAATACTTGTAATTTTATTTTCTTTCACTCTTCTGTTTCAGCAGCATATTTAAAAATGCATTCCCATTTATTAAAAAAAAATCCCTCATAGCAAAGTGTTTTTGAAGTAAAATTTAGGTTATAAATTATCTGTCATGGCACAAACAACACTCTGATTAGGAGGTAGATTGCGCAAAGTTTATTTGTCTCAGTTGCATAACTGGGGAATTTGGACAAAATTCCAAAGCAGTAATGAATACTGGTTACATTTATGCAATCCATAGATTTAGAGAACTACTTCTTAGATGGCAGTTAAGAGAGCTTTAATGATATCAGAAGTGGGGGAGGGGGAATTTAGCACTGATATCAGAGGGTATACAGTTATTCATGTCTGGGAGATAGGGTCCCATGCTTGAAAGGCAACATTTCTGGGGAACCAAGGGAGAGACAGTTGGTGAACCTGGATCACTGAGAAAATCATAGGTTTTTTTTCCCTCAGCTTAAAACAAATCAAAAAGAACTTTCTTGTTTCTATCACAGGAAATATTTGTGCTTTGAGTTAGAGTATGGTCATCATACATAACATAAAATGGGAAGATAAATGGGAAGGCAGGTAAGGCATATTTTAGGTAAAAGAGAAGAACTTTTTTTCTACAACACATTTACATTGCCATTAATTTTTCTCATGATTCTATATAAAAATTTATTGCCCCATTTGCCTTAGTATTTATGCCTTAGCAAGTAAATTGTCCAAGAGATGAGAAACATATAAGAGATAGAAACCATCATCAATATAAAGCATTATTTGTCATAGCTTCTAGCATGCCTGAAGAGGGCACATTTGCAAAAACAATTCCCTCTGTGTTAACTGGAAAAAAAATTTTTTAAGCATCAAATAAGGATCCACTATCCAATGCATAGAGAGATTTAATAAATATGTAAGACCAACAGTCATTCCCCAATGGCTAGTCAAAAAATGTCTAAGCTTCTCAAAAAATTGCAAACTATTAACAACCTTATGAAAGACTATTCCAAATCACTAATAATAAGAAAGATACAAATCATAGTAATATTGAAGTTTTACCTCATGCCCAGAAAATGAGCAAAGATGATAAAATTTATAAATAGTCAGTGTTGGAGGGACTTTGGAAAGATAGGCACATTGATATCCCCTTGGTGGAGCTGTGAATTGGGTCTGATCATTCTGGAAAATTATTTGGAATTTTGCTAGAAAAATGATTAAAATATCATACCCTTTGACCCAGTGATTCCACTACTAGGAATATACATTGAAGAAGTAAAAGGCAAGAATGAAAGTCTTATATACCTTCCAAATACTCAGAATAACAGCACTTCTTAGAGTAGCAAAGAACTGAAATCAAACTATATGCCTGTTGATTGGGGAATGGCTATACAAATTGTGGGGTATGGGTGTAGGTAGGGTAATATTACTATAAGAAACAACAAATGTGAAAAGTCCATATAAACATGGGGAAACTTCTAGGAGACAGTGTGATACAATGGAAGCAGAGATGGATTTTGAGTCAAAGGACCTGGATTCAAATCCCAGTTCTGCTACTTGTGATCTGTGTGGCTTTGGACGAATCACTTAATCTCTCTGGACCTCAGTTCTCTCGCTGATAAATTGAGAAGGTGGACAAAATGGCTTCTCATGTTCTCTCCAACTTTACATCTTATGTTTCTATGAACTGATGCAGAGTGAAGTAAGAAGAACCAATATGCATGAGTATAACGATATGAGTGGAAAGAACAGCAAAAGCAGAATTCAAAACCCTGGATATTATGTAATTATATAATTACAATGACCAGGCTTCACCCCAGAGAAAAGATGAGAAAATACATCTCATTCCCTTCTTTGTAGAGTTAGGGTAGGGGGGATACTATGGATACGGAACATTGCATATACTGTCAAATTCCTTTGGTTTGTTGTTTAATTTTGCTGAACTTCAAAAAAAAAATCATTGTTACTAAGGATTGTTCCCTGGGAGGTGGGCATGGGGGAGAAGGATATATTTGGAAATGAATGTTGGTTGATTGTTATTCTTCATTCTCAAAGAGGACCAAAATGACATCCCTATGTCATAGTCAAGTACAGTGTGTCTGATTGTGGCTGATCAGAACGATCAGACTGATAACAAGCTTGTCACCAATAAGATAAGATCCCAAGGCCTTCCAGGACCCCAGGTGAATTCTTCCCTATCTCCAGCAGGGTCTCGCCATGCTATTTTTCCATGCCTGGCCTTATAGTCTTGCCCCAGGTTCGTCCCCACTTTCGCTTTCCTTGCCTCAGATGCCAGAATTCCTAGTAATCGTGACTTTGCATAATTAAAACAATAAACCTGGCATATGCCATGTACAAAAATAGACAGATTGTCCATTTTCTTGCTTTAGTTTGCTTCTTCAGTTCATTTCTTACCATAGATGTGGCCAAAGGGCCATTTAGAGAAAGCAAACTCCATTTTGGTAAGTGACTGAGTAACTGATCCCTTCGGTGTTAAGGTAAGGTTTCTCTGCCTTTTCCTTGAAAGCTATTTGACATTTGTGTGTTTAGACTGCCTCATGGATGACGTTTCTATGAGCAAGGGAAAAGGTGGAAGACTAAAGATTGCTACCATCGTTGGTGTTTCGAGAACCATAGGACTTGCGGCCTCAGGTAAGTTCCAGGCCACCAGAACTACTTTGAGAAGACTGATCTCAGTTATTGATGATAATCTGTTCTCTGCTTTTATGGCACAATAATAAAAGAAGTCATTGGTTCAATGAATCTTCTTTCATTGACAATTTTCCCATGAGCCAATTATAGCTCACATTTCTATCACACTTCAACTCTGAGTCTCAGAGAGGTCAACTAGCTTGCCCAGAGTCACACAGTCAACAGAGATAGAACTCGAACTCAGGACTTCTTATTCTAAGTACTAAGCTATTTTACCACACCATGCTGTCTCCCTGGGGTAGCTATGTGTGCACTAGCCACTGTCATGATTAATAGTAGCAAATATGGAATCCTAGGCTGATTTCCTCCTGGTACCTGATAGGTTTCTTGTCTGCCTTCTTGGTATTTTATTTTCTTTTTTAAAAAATAATATTTTATTTTTCCTCAATGACATGTAAAAACAATTTTCAACATTCATTTAAAAAATTTTTTGAGTTCCAAATTTTCTCCCTCTCTCCCTCCTTCCCACTTCCCCTCCTCCCTGAGAAAATAAGCAATTTCATATACTTCTTGGTATTTTCTTAAGGGAAATGAAAGTGTTTTAATATCAACTGAAACAAAGACTCCAGTGTCTCATTTGGCATTCACAAAAAACCCCAGGAGATGAGAGATACAGGGATTATCATCTTTATTTTACAGATAAGGAAACAGATCATTGACTTGCCTAAGATCACATGACTTGTAAGTAGGAGAGTAAGGACTTGAACTCAGATCTTCTAACTCCAAGTCCAGTGCTCTATTGTATACCACTGTCTTAAATCTTTAGATCACCAATATGTGTGACAACTGGCAGGGGATAGATAGACTTTGCTGGACATCTTTTGGCTACAGTAATGATAGTTACCTATACCTGGTTTGTTACCCTGTTTTCTACAACTACAGAAAACCAGGCTCCCCCTTAATCAATTATGTGGTTAACCAGAAATAACCACTCAATAATCATTTGTTAAGCACCTACTATGTGCCAGACATTGTGTCAAGCACTAGGAATACAAGTACAAATGTGAAGACAGTGTCTGTCATAAGGCAAAGCTATCCTAAGGTCACCTACTACCATCTAAGTGGTTCTGTCAGAAGGGATTCCGTTCACACAGCATGGCTTTCTCCTTATAACCCTGAACTGGCTAAGAAAAACTATAACAAAATAACCAGAAAGGTTTGTGGTTTCCTAGGGGAAGAAAAAATTGACCTTCAATATTGCTCGCTGCTCACCAGAAAGTGCTCAGACAGCAAACTCTTAGACAACTCTTCTCTCACTGACAAACTCACAGGAGTTGACTGAATAGATCTAGAAAGTATAACATAAAATGTGCTACAATCTTACTAAAACAGGAAAGTCTCCCGTCTATTTTCAAGCAACCATCCTTGATTTCTGGATCCCCCCTTCTTATGAATAATTTTCTATATTCATTATTACATAGGCAACCTATGCTATAGCCGTATGCAATATTTTGTACATATTAATAATAAAATTAATAACTCATCTCTAGAGCTACTCTGTGGGGTGCTTAGCTGATTACCTCTGGTCAGTCCACTCTCACCACTTTTAGTGAGTGGAAGGAAGGTCAAGGGAGAAGTTTCAAATTCTTCTAGCATCTAAAGGTCATGGTAGATTAAAAAGAGAGGTTATGATTCTGGGCTCTATAAGTGGGGGAAATGTTGGAATGAGACAAAGTGGCCCTATTCTCCATCTTACCTTCCATTGATACTTTCAAAAGTTCCAATTCAGTTCAGTCATGCTTTGGTTTTGCCTCTCTGATCATTGCACTGCCAGTTCCTTGGCCCTGTCCGTACTCAAGGTCTCTGCCATTGTCAAGCTCATCTGCTACTGTAGCTTTCTTAATCATAGCTGGTAACTAATGGTGACTGCAAGCAATCAGTAATGGCTACCCATCCCATCAGTAGTATGGAAAGCATAGTTAGCAATAGTCTCTTGCCATGGTGGAACTTGTGGTCAAATAAAGGGGAAATGCTGAACTGTGTGATCATATGCAAAATCTCTCATCTCCTTACGTAGCTTCATCTTTGTCTCAAAACTATACTTGGCTAGTTCTACTTTTGATGTCCCATAGACTGTTTCCCTTGCAGTCTTTGAGGACCCTCAGACTCTCGGGGAAATAAAAGGCATTATAACCTCTAAACACAAAGCTAGGTAGTCTTGGATAAGTAACTTAACTTTTTAAATATCTAAATTCTTCATGTATAAAGTGAACCAATCAATCAGTATTTATTAAGCACTTTTTATATGCCATTTCCTGTGCTAGTAATTTGAAGATACAAAGACAAAAAATGGAAAATCTTTGCCCTCAAAGAACTTACAATCTTGCTGGATAGGAATGGAAAAACATAATAAGTATTGTTACATGTAATAAGAAAAAGGCTGACCCCTAATATGAATTATAATGAGGATCACAAGGAGATGTGCTTAACCCCAGTCTCCTGCATCTAAGTTTTTCACAGATTGGTTTCCTTTGGAGAAATTTATAATAATTCCAGGAGAATTAAAAATAAGAGGATCCAGCAGTGATTTTTGAACTTTTTTTGTCTCAGGTTCCCTTTACACCTTTACAATTATTGAGGATCCCATAGAATTTTTGTTTGTGTGGGTTATATCCATTAATATTTACCATATTGGAAACTGAAATGGATAAATTTTAAAAATATGTATTTATTAATTCACTTTTTAAAACAATAAACAGAGTGGCTAATATGACAAAAAAAGAAAATATTGGATGTTGGAGGGGATGTAGGAAAGCTGGGACACTAATGCCTTGTTGGTGGAGTTATGAATTGATCCAATCATTCTGGAGAACAATTTGGAACTATGCCCAAAAGGCTATAAAGTTGTGCATACCCTTTGATCCAGCAATACCATTACTAGGTTTATATCTCAAAGACATACAAAAAAGGGGAAAATGGCCTATTTGTACAAAAATATTTATAGCAATTTTTTTTTGGTAGCTAAGAATTGGAAATCAGAAGGATGCCCATCAACTGGGGAATGGCTAAACAAACTATGATTGTAATGGAATGTTATTGTGCTATAAGAAATGACAAAAAGGATGATCTCAGCAAACCTGCAAAGACTTTCATGAACTGATGCATAGTGAAGTGAAAAGAACCAAGGGAATGTTATATACAGTAACAACAATATCGTTTGATGAAGAACTGTGAATGACTTAGCTATTCTCAGCAAGAAAATGATCCAAAACAATCCCAAAGGACTAATCAAGAAGATAGGTACTATCTGCCTCCAGAGAAAGAACTGATATTGTTTGAATACAGACTGAAGCATGCTATTTTCACTTTCTTTTTTTCTTTTATTTGAGTCTTCTTGTACAAAATGTCTAATATGAAAATGTGCATGGAAATGCACATGTATAACCTATATCTGATTGCTTACCATGTCAGGGAGGTGGAAGGGGAGGGAGGGACAGAATTTGGAACTCAAAACTCAAAAACGAGAAAATTAAACAACCCAACAATGATAAACCCATGATAAGTTAACATATGTAATATATTTTTATGAAAATAACTATTTTCTGAAACAAAAAATTAGTGAGGAGTGGCATTATTTTACATATGCAGCTCTCTTTTAATATCTAGGTTGGCAGAAAATAGCTAGATTCTCTTATCTGCTTCTCCATTGAATCTATTGAGATATGTTGTTTTGGGTGAAGCATATGAAGAAAATCTGACTTCCTACATATTTGTAGTTAGGAAAGGAAGTATTTTAATGACCTTCTCAGACAATTGTGGATATTCTTCTTTGACACTAAACCCAAACTCATCCAGTGGTAATTTCTTAAAAGTTTGTTGCAATGTGAAATCTGAACTCATCCCAGTGACCTTTTCATGCTCTGTCACATTAAAATCCATTTGTCTACCTTGTACTTTGAATGGATCTTTTACTCATGCATGATTTGCTATTAATATCATGCATTGATCCTTTAGAAAATATTGTTTCAGTAAGTTGAACCAATGCAGGTCTTCCATTCCTTTGATTGATTGATTAGTATCACCACCAATCTCATTAGAAAAGACTTTAAGTATTGAAAAGCTATCAAGCCACAGTGACTTTTTTCAAAATTCTAAATTTTTGTTCAAAAGCTTGTATTTTATCATTGGTAACAAATACCATCAAGTATTTTCCTTGAAGTGATAGGTTTTCTTGGCTCATTTTGGAAAAAATGCCTAACAAATACCTAAGTCTGAATAACCATAGTTTGCCAGCCATTCTCTCAAGTAAAAACGATGTTTCATTCCCACCCCCCCCCCCCCCCCAAAAGGCAGCAAGCTCAGCTCTCGACTCATACAATGGCACAAGTGTGTTTTGTCAAGGCAACCCGCTAGTCTTTAGTATCTAGCAGCTAGGTGGCACCATAGTGCACAGAGAGCTGGTCCTGGAGTCAACAAGACTTATCTTCCTGAGTTCAAACCTGGTGTTAGACACTTACTAGCTGTGTGACCCTGGACAAGTCACTTCACCCTGTTTGCCTCAATTTCCTCAACTTCAAAATGGGGATACTAGCAGCACCTACTTTACAAGATCAAATGAGATAATAATTATAAAGCATTTAGCATAGTATCTGACACTTGTGTGCTATAGAGGTGTTACTTTTTATTGCTCTGTCCTATCCTTGGACCTCATGCTGGCTTCTGGATGTGTCTGAGTACTTTTATCCAGACTTTTCTTTCCCCATAATCCATACCAGCTAGGATAACATTAAATACACAAGATATAACAGGCAAAAGTTTATTTATGTAACAATGAGAATAAGAGGTAGCAAGGGCAAACATAGGAGGCTCAGGGGTATGGTCAACAGCTGTGCCAGAATGCTGACTAGGAGTAGCCAGCTCTGGTTTCACAGAAACTGGAGCTTTCCTGCTCCTCTCTCTCTCTCTCTTTCACAGGTTCCCAAGATAGAAGATGAATTCCATACTCTCACCCTCATTCCAGTCCAGCTTCTCCCCTTTCAGAGTGGTTCTTCTCGAATTCTTTGGGAAAACTCTCTCATCCTCCCTCAGGTCCGCAGCCATGGTGCTGGTGGTTCTGAGGAAGCATCTCCATCTCCATGGTGATTGTGATGCAGGGCTACACAAATACAACAGGGATAATCAGGGGAACTTCCCGGTTTGCTGGACTGGGGAACTTTCTGTGGAGCTGTTGGTGCGGCCACTGGCTCTCATGTTCTGGCTTAGCTTAGAAGGACTTGCATTTTAGGGTGTCAAAACAATCCTGTTGATCACTGTGTGTATGGGGAGGTGGGGTGGGGCTAAACCAAAGGTGATTGGTGATTAAACTGAGAAGAAACACCCACTCAGCAATCTTAAAAAGGAGGAGAAAGCTAAGAGCAGGAAGAGTGTCCCTTTCCTACCCATACCAAATTGTTGTTCATCCTTCATTCTCCAAGAGGACCAATGGCATCAAGAAGGTAACATCCTGACTTGCTCGTGAATTGGATTTAAATAAAGCAGAGCAGTGCAACATTGTCAATGTAATGCAATGGCCAAGAGCGCAATGTATGGAACATTTCATATGAGGAACAATTGTGTCTAGTTTGAACAATATGGCTTAGAGACACCCACTTCTGGGTATTAGGCTATTCTAGGACAAAATATGACTATTTTTTTCTCACAAGGTTTTATTGACGCCTTTGTTTTTACATCACAGACGTATCCCAGTAGCCACTACACTATACACATGCATATGTCGGACTCTTCTTTGTAACATTCAAAAGTAGTTAAGCAAGACCAATTAACAACACTGACAGTGCACAGAACAGTCTGCATCTGTATTCCCACCACACTAGTGCTCCCTGAGAAGTATGTTTCATTATCTATTCTCTGGAACCAAGATTGGTTATTAAAATTAATTAGAGCTGATCTTTTAGTCTACACCGTTTCCCTGGTTCTGCTTACCTCACTATGCATTGATTCATAAAGGTCTTACATTTCTCTAAATTCCTCATATGCATTATTTCTTATGGTGTAATAATATTCTATTACATTTATGTATCACAATTTGCTCAGCCATTCCCTGAGCAGTTGTCACCCATTTTGTTTCCAGCTTGCTCCAAACCACAAAGAAGGGCTGCTGTGAATATTTTCGTCTTCCTATGTGCAGTGTGTATTCTATGGCCTCTGTCTCTTGGAGCAAGGATGGCTACTTCTTCTCTGGATTCTAAGGGAATCCCTGAAGGATTAGGGTGTCACTTCTCCAATGATATCAGCTCTAGCCCCCATTCCAAGTATGTCAGCCTCACTGGTGACTGCCCTTGTCTAGTATCTGGGTTCTACTTAACATCAATTACCTTTGATAAAGGGATATTTGCTTCAAAGATATAGCAAGAACTTTCCCTCCATACCTCAGGGGCACACTTTCCTTTATACCACACCCAGGCCTTTAGGGGCAGTGGACTCAGACATCACTTACAACACAGTATAGTTCCCACTAAGTTCATGTTCCAATGTGGCGTTGCTGCTACTCCCTGTCTCAGCTACTGCTGTACTGGGTCCCAAAGGTTGCTATCTAGGTATTAATCAATCAGTAAACACTGATTAAGTGTCCACCACATGCTGGATACTGTGCTATGCTCTAGGGACACAAAAACCAAACAAAAACAAGAAGATGGTACTTGCCCTTCAGGAGTTTGCAATCTAATAATCATTGCTGGGCTAGCTGCAAAACCTGGCAAACACTCCACCAAGACCTTAAGGGTTATGGTCTTTCAAAACTTACAGAGTCATAACCTCCAATTTCTTTCACCTAAAATGAAACAATTGCCTAGAACAAATGCCAAGGCAAAGAACCAAGACCCGTATTTAAGGGCCACTTGGCTTCAGAGGGAGAGGGCTCAAAGCTTCTCCCGTGACAGCACCCATCAGTCAGAAAGAAACGTTAGAAAATATTATGAAGCAAATCCCCAAGCTCAAAGAATTCAAGGTCACCTTTACGAGTTTATTATGGAAATGTCTGCTAATTTACAAGGTGAGAAGGCAAACTAGTCTCCATAAAATGTGGTCATCAGGGAAGGGCTTCATGGAAGAGATGACTCAAAGGCTAGTCTAACCAATTTCCTTTTTCGCTTTTCTTTCCCAAAGCTACCTAATTCCCTCTATGTTTGACAAGGAAAATTGTGTAGATATTTTTGACCCAAAGTCCTGTGTTTTTCACATTGTGAAGAGGTCCAACCCTAGTAAGAAGTGTGACATTATGAATGCTTCAGGTTAGTCTTCAGATTTCTTTCCTATGTCAGTAAAGGAAAGAAGGAATACACTGAGACCTGGGGAAGGAAGCATGACACTACTGGATGGAACTACCCTCATCCTTAGCTCCAAATTCATTATATTTTCCCACACCTCACCTGGTTCCATATAACCTGTTTTCTTCAATTACTGTGAATTATAAATTTTCATGTGCTAAGTGGAGATAGATAAATTATCTTCCTCAAGCTCCATTACATTTTGTTTCATGTAAAGTTCCTTCTTTAATGGATTTCCTCTTTAGTTGGGGAGTGGTAGTACAACCATTTGGAAAGCAATTTGAATTATGCAAATACAAGTGACTAAAATGTCCAGACCTTTCAAACCGGAGACTCCAGGACTGGGCTTCTACCCCAAAGAAACCATCAATAAGAAGAAAGTCCCCATCTCCTCCAAAAGATTCATAGCAGCACTTTTGTGACAGTTAGGAATTTGAAACAAAGGAGATGCCCCTTCCCTAGAACAAAGGTCATGGACACATTTGGAAGTTCCATGAAATAACCAATCTCATCTTGGAATGTTAGTAAATGCATACAACAAAACAGATAGAATGATAAAGGAGGTTACTTATGTTGAAATAAAGATACATTATTTCTCCATGCAAGTTTGCAAACCACCTGAAATCACTCTATGGATTTCTTGGGGGGTCCACAAACACAAAGTTAAGCACCCCTAATATAAATAGAGTAAGAAAGAGATAAGAGAGCTGAGTAATTCATAAGGTGTAAACAATAGAAATTCCAGCAACATTCCAGCAACTTTCTTACCTCACTCTTATTGAGGATTGAGCTATTCAAAAGTGCCTGGGCTTTACTCCCCGAGATCGGCTGAGAAAAGTCTGTCTAAGTAGCTTATTCATTCTTAAGTATGAAGGAATATATCCTGGACGTCTTGGGTAGTGAGCTATTCTAAAAAACTTGTAGACCTGGGGTAGGGCTGTGCAGCTGTGGGCTATACATCACATCCTGGAGTCATCACTCTCCCTACCCCTTGCTCTTTGAAATCACATCTATCCAAATAGGAGGTAAGACATAAGACAAAGCTGGAGAAGATTGTCATTTGCTACTTTTAGTACCTGCTTAACCGTGGTCAAGTGATTTCAAGTTTCAGTTTCTTTGCTTATAAAATATAATGGCTCAACACTTGGATTTGTTACCACCTAACAATGCAGAGAAAATAAGTTGTGAACTTTAAAATGCTCCAGAAGCTGGATGACATCACTGAAGGTCATCGCCAGCCTGAAGCCCTCCTAGATTCCAGTCATGGACACTTCCCTGTGGGCAAGTTTCCCAAGAAGTCTATCTCTAGCAAGAAGACTGAGCAGGATCTTAGGCTTTTGGGGGTAGGGCTTTGAGGGGAGTGGCTGCTTCTAGGGATCCGTCAAGACCCTGACATGGGTTTCTCCTTTGTGGCAGTGGTTCCCACAAGAAACTTTGGAATGCTTTGCCTTTTGCAGCCCCCTGTTTTCTTCTTGCACGACAAGGAGGCTTCAGGGGTAGTTGTATTTTGCCCTTCCCAGGGCCCCCCCCCCCATCCAAATGAGTCTAGCCTCCTCAAGAAAGGCCTCCCTGACAGCCTGTGTCCTATGTGTACCATCTTTTACATCATATGTCCATCCTATAACCTTAGTAAGAGCTTAATGGACAGTAGAGACCATTTGAGACCTATGGCAAGAACCCAGGAAGGGCTTACTACTGGTAAGGGAAGAAACGAGGGATGCTCTGGAACGACACACACATACAGACACTCTTGACAACTGAGGAAATACAATCAAAGCGTTTTATTTTATCCTCAAGTATTTCAGTGCATCAAAAGAAAGAATCCAAAGGATGAGAGGCAGCCAAAGAAGGGGGCTGAGGCACATGGTGAGGAGCTTAGAGGAAGAGGAGCCAGAGGGGCTTAAGAGCTACCCATGCCTGCTCCACCCTCCTAGGGACCAAGCCATGGAAGCCAGAGCAAGGGGAACGCTTCTCTTCCCTTACTCCCTGCCCCACCCTAGGGCACCTGTGACCACAGCATGGAACGTCTAACAACCACTTGGGACCACAGGATACACATTCTGATGATCCCTTATGACTACATTACAAGCTATCCACCCAGAATGGGGAAAGGAGGCAGTGTGGACTGAGCTCTTAGATTCCTGGGTATACACACAAGTATCCAACCAACCCATAGGAGGAAAAGGGAAAAGGTAACTTGGCCAGCCCAACTGCTGAGCAGACTTAAAGAGAAGGCCCTACTTTCCATTCTTCTCCATAGCCTGGTACTCCCCCAACTCCCACCCTCCACCCCAACTGACAGGGATCTGGACTGAGCACTAGCCAGATCTTGTCCAACTCCAACGGAACTGGAGACAGGCCTAAGGAGGAATGGGGGTAAGAACAGGGCCACAAAAAAGAGAGGAAAAAAAGAATGCTTGGTGTGGGTGCCCAGAATGCTGGTGGAAATAGGGAGGAAGTGCAGAATCCTTTCTCTTTCACCCTCTTTGAAGACTGCTGAGGGGAAGAAGGCAGGAGACAGTGGAGTCTAAAGAAATCTGGGGTGGGCTGAAGGAGACAAACTGAGTGGAGAAGGTAAAGGATGGGATGAGGATCCACCTTTGCAACACACAGCCAAGCCAAGTCAGCCCCCACACAGGCTAGGGGAAGGGGCAAAGCTCAGTGGGAGCCAAGGTGAGTCGACAGCAGCACATCTAGAACTGGGGGTCAGTGGAGACATTTTTCCTGTCTTCCTTCCCAGGCCTTAATTCTGAGGGGGGTGGGAGATATGCCATCTAACCATCCATCCCCATCTATCTCAGAGTGTTGCCAGTCTCCCATCCTCAGAGTCTGTGGGTGAGAGATCTGGACAGAGGGTCAGAAGGACAAGATAACCCATCTCAGCGTCCTCCCTGAAGCTTGTGGGCAATAGTGAGGATAGTCTTCAGGGCAGGCATGAAGCCAGACACCTCACTGAAGCTGCTGCTTTCCACCACCTGGGTGTGCACTGCCAGGGCCTGCTCATAGCTGTCAGCATCCACACATCGAGAGACCTCATGGAGCCCAGCCAGGACATTGGGAGAGAGCTATGAGGGTACAGAAGGCAAGAATATGTCCAGATCAGTGAATTTTTTTAGAGAAAGACCAATATAGCACTGGCCCTCCCACTGTGGCTAGGGGATACAGTTCAAAAAGGGAAAAAGGAGAAGCACCCACCGTTCCCTCTTGCAACTTCTCATATAGATATTCCAGTCTTAGAGCTACCTCCTCTAGCTTCCGTTTTGTTTTCTGAAAGTAAGGGGAAAAAAATCAGTGGGCATGAGCCAGGCCAGCAACCAATGCTGGACAGCACTTTCCTTCACCCTACCATGGTCAGTCAGGGCGGCAGAAACTAGCCCAAGGGCCTGAGCTAGACATCATCCCTCCTGCCCCACTCCAGACCCTCCCCAAAGGTCAGAGGGACCCACACTCCCACACTGTGAACAACCCTTCCTCTCTCACCCTCAGGGATTAACCCTTCCAGAGTATCATATCCAGACACAGTTAACAGAATGGGGACAAAGGAAGTCAGGGAGGCTGAGTAGGGACCTGTTGCTGAGGGTGTGGATAGCCTGGAGTCTGTCCTTTGGGGAGAGGGTGGAGGGCAGGGTTCCTCCCCTTCAAATTCATACGCACAGGGTCAGAGGCTGACAGGGCACAGCGCTGTAGTAGGGCTTCAAAACTGGTCTTCAGAGGCTGATGCTCCAGGGGCATCTCCTTCTTCTTCACTTGCTCAGGTGGCAGCTGCTGTAGTTGCTAACAAATGAGACAGGCAGGCCAGTCTGATGGTTAGGTCCATCCAGACAGAACAGCAAGACACACAAACCAGACTAAATAAATAGACAAGCTGTTTTTCTGTTGCATTCCCTGAGGACTGACTCCATAGTCCCAAAAGCATCACCTTGACCCCTCTTGGGAAAAGGTGACTCTGGCCCCTAGGATCTGAGCTATCTCTCACTCTGTACAGCATACAAGGAAGTTAAGGCTGAGTGCCTGGGAAGCCCACAGGACCACGGGCTGAGTTCTGCTGCACTTCCAGCAGCTGTGGTTGAGGCTGAGCTGAAATGGAAATGGGAAAGAGGTAGGTGACCCTTATCTCTCTGACTCAGAAAAAGGACAATTAGCACATGAGCCTAGGAATTGGTCATAGAGGGGAATGAGAGAATGGCACCTGGCATGA
>CM053582.1:487918148-487939158 GCA_028627135.1 Pseudochirops cupreus
AAGGCTGAGTGCCTGGGAAGCCCACAGGACCACGGGCTGAGTTCTGCTGCACTTCCAGCAGCTGTGGTTGAGGCTGAGCTGAAATGGAAATGGGAAAGAGGTAGGTGACCCTTATCTCTCTGACTCAGAAAAAGGACAATTAGCACATGAGCCTAGGAATTGGTCATAGAGGGGAATGAGAGAATGGCACCTGGCATGACCAGGCCAGAACCCGGGCAACCTTTCCTGGTTACTCTGTTCCTAATAATTAACTCACCTGGACGTACTCTAGGACCTGGGGGAGGCGGAGCCAGCTGAGTACCTGCTGCCCTCAAGTCCCTAGTGTTCTGGGTTCTGGGGCCCTGATAGGTGCTTGGGTGGGTGACAGCCATTGTTGTTGAGGGCTGAGGCATGAAGACCCCTGATCCTGGGGTTGGAGTTGAGACCTGTGGAGAGAGGGAGATCCAGGAGTGTGATAGAATCCAGGGGGCTAAGGAAGGGATATATAAGGAAACAACTTCCTGTCTTCTATTGGTAGAAATTATCTATTGCTGTTACAAGACAAGGCCAGCTCGGAGTGGGCTGTGGATATGAAATGAATCTGGGCTTTGGAAGGGGAAAGGTTTTCTCAAGGAGCCAAAGAGAAGGGGCCAGTTCACGTAGGTGTTCTCAGCACATCCCCTATACCTTCAACCTCAAGATCTTAGAGCCATCATTGGCTGGATTTAGAGCTCAAAGGGACCTTCAGACTGACCTTGCCTAACTCTTACTTCACAAATGAGAAAACTGAGGCCTAGAGAGTTGAAATGATTTTCCCAAGATCAAAAGAGAGCAGGAGACAGTAGAATTGCTCTTGTGTCCCAAAATGCAATATCCTTTCTACGTACATCACCATGCCAGGCATCCTTTCCTGCCCTTCCCATCCCTCTGCATGGTGGGCCTCACCTGGTGAAGAGGCTGGAATCCTGCAGCATGGGGCTGGGCTCCAAGGGCTCTCAGCTGGGGAGAGGACCCCACTGGGACCCGGGGAAAAGGGAAAGGAGGAGGCTGCTGGTCCAAGAGCCTAGACCCTTGGGCATGGAAGAGGCGATCTCTCAGCTGCTGGACAGGGGGCTGCAACAGCAACAACATGGAGAGATGAAGCAAAGACCCCACAGGTTCATCCATTCTTTCTCCTGCCCCAACTTGAGCCCTCCTTCTGCCAGAGATTTACTCACTTGATCACAGCTCTTGGGGAGATAGCTCATGGCAGTGTCAAGGCTGCCCTGGGCTGCCAGCAGGCTGGCATACTGAGTAACTCTGTGGGCCATAGCAGGGCCAGGGACTGCCCCCTCAGGGCGCTGGAGCAGCTCTGGACTCCTACTAAGAACCATCACCTTCTCCATCAAGTCCTTTGGTGACATGGAAAAGGAAAAGGACAAGGGTAAAAAGTCTCTCTGGTCTGACTAATTTCCCAGAACTCAACACTGAGCAATTTCCCAGGGAATGCAGTAGGGTAGGAAACCTTCTGACCAAACCAGTGAGGGGGTTGCCCTACAGAAAAAGGTTGTTTACTCTCTATCCCCAATACCCATCTTCCTTTCTGTTCAACTGGCTCAGGTCCACCCAAACCAGGTCAACGTCTTGCTCATTCCAATCCTGGCTACCTCAAGAAGACCCCAAACCCTGAGGAGCCTCACTAGTCCCAAAAGTCTCTGGTCCTAGCTTTTCTAATCCTGTGGCAGCAGATCTCAGAGCACAGCCATCAGTGACTGAGCATCCACCTGGTTCTCATACCTGCAGAGCCATGGGTGAAGAAGCCTGGTGGATTTTCACCCAGCACTCCACCAGCCGCTCCACATTTCCTGAGCAGATGTAGCAAAGGCAGGCTTCTGCAGACAGTGTTCCTCCACCCTCTTGCTCTAAGCGGGTCCCCAGCATATCTGCAGAGAGAAGCAAGTTTTGCTAACATTGGAAAGCCAAGCTCCCTCCTTATGTCTCTCTTCTGGGAGGATGTCTGGCTCCAGAGTGGCATGGGCTCCATGGCTGGTGACATGAGGAGGCTGGCTCCATTCAGTACCAATGGCACACCTGGGATGTGGTGTGGCAGTCAGATAGTGATAATGGTTTGCCTCATTTGACCAGGGACATGAGGTGAGAAGGAAGAGGCTCAGGGAAGAGGGAGGGCTGGGCATACCCACCACAGAGCTCAGGGAAGTCTTGGTGGCCACAGTGTGTTAGCAGCAGGGCCAGAGCCTCTTTCCAGCTCTTTAGACTGCATGAACATGCCACATTCCTCCACTTCTGCTCCACCATGCAAGCCAGAAGCTGCGGAGTGGAGAGAAAGGCTGTTGGAACTGGGGTCTGAGGGCACAGGAAGGGTTCCTCACCAGCATAGCGGCTGGGAAAGACCATGGGCAGAGTGCAGGAACCATATTCCACAATGATGTAATGCCCACACTGTACAGTCATGGTCTAAATATGCAGTGCATGACACACAAGCCCCAGGTGTATGTTTGAAGCAATAAGTCCTCTCCTCCCCAGTGACTGGCACATACTGAGGCAATCCTGGATTTCTTCTGGGCAAAGTAGCGCTGCTGAGTCTTCTGCAACAACTGCTCCCCACCAGCTCCAGCCAGGATGATGGCATCTGCGAACCTCTCCTCCTTCAGGCACAGTTCCACAGCATGGCCTAGTTCTCCCAGCAGCAGGGCCTGGCTTAGCAGGCCATCAGTGTCTGCAAGGAGAGGGTCCCCACTTCCATCGGTCAAATTTAAGACCTCGAGCTTTGTTTCTTTCCCAAGAACCCCTTCACAAACATAGGACCTTGTTCCCTTCCCCACCAGAATCTGTAACCCACACCTTCAACAACTATATACAGGACCCACCTCCCCCGCCTTTCCTGCTGACCTGAATCTCCCATCATTTCCCCTAACATATGTGTGTGTACACACACACACACACACACGCATACACGCACGCGCACACACACACACACACACACACACACACACACACACACACACACACACACACACACACACACACACACACACACACGTAAAAAAGATCCATAGCCCCTGTTCCCTTACCCAGCTACGGAAATGGCAGCCCTCAAAATTCCCCTTACTTGACCCTTTGCCCAATACACCTCCAGGACTCTACTCTCAGGTCTCCCTCCCCTGGAGTTTGCCCAAGACTATTCCAGGGTGTGGAGGGGCTTGGAAACCACCAAAACTATGTATTTGAAAGAGGCAAGCATTTAGTTGGTGTTGGAATCTTTATCCCTCAGGTAGAAAGGTAGGACTGGGAAAGAAGACACCACACATGGCTGCTACACAGCATCTCCTATTAAGCCTTTTCCAGTAAGAAACAGGATAAAACCACTCCTGAAAACTACGTCACAGGAAAAGCTCAGAAAGTGACATAAAGCAGGAGAAAAAGTGAAATTGATGGGAAGTAGAGAGACACTATTTGTACCCAAGAAATGCCTCTCACATGACCTCTGCTCCATAGGGGAGCATGGGGCTCAGTGCTTGGGTTTTTACAAGCCTGGACACAGCTCTTCCTGAGGTGGGGGCACCTTCTGTGACAGGGATCTCCAACGGGGTCATGTTCTGAGGGACAAGCTCATCAAAGAAGGCAGAGGATGGAGCAGAATCCTCCGAAGAGCGTCTGGAGCCCTGCACCAGGAGGGGGAGGACAGAGAAAGGTGACAAGCTAGGATCTGCACTCAGGGGCAGCCTACTGGCTAGCTAAGGGAGCCCCGGTGTGAAGGGAGAAGGTGGAGATGAAATAAAGGGGTGGAAAGGTTAAATGAACTAAGGCACAACCCCACCTTGGGTTTTACAGTCACTTGGGGAGTTGCAGTGGAAGCTGAGTAGTGGAATAGGGAAGGCAGCCCAAGGCCCCAAGACCACCCTCCCATGGGCCTTGAGAATGTCCAGGAAGGGCTCCCACCACACCTGCCTGCAGGAGGCTTGTCTGTTCCAGTGGAGGTCACCTCCCTTGGGGTGAGGACTTCCACCTACTTCCGAAGCATTCCCCAAACATGCTGCCATCTGCAGGAAAGGGACTGTGAGCATCCTCTCAGAGTGACCCCTCTGCCTGCCCTCCCTCGGTCTGGGCTAGGGCAGTCCTCGACTTCACACAAGGACACAGAGGAGCATGCTGTGCACTGTGTGTGTGTGTGTGATGGGGGGCTGCAGGTTATGTTTTCAGATGGGTTTACTCTCCACTGCCTTGAGGCCTTGCTCCCTTGGCTTCCCCGTCAAGGCTCCATGAATTTTTTGAAAGTCTTGTCTGGTAACCTCTGGCCATTTCTTTCCCTGGAGTCCCAGGGAAGAAAAGGACCCAAGCCCAGGGGATCAGGGCTACAGTCAGTGACAAGGAAGGAACCCCATTTCTGTGTTTTTCCTGACAGATCTCCTTACACTCTGAAACTGCCACACATGTCTGAACTGGAAAGCAGCTCACCTTGTCAGAAAGCTCCTCCTTACTATATCCTAACAGATTGAGGAATCTGGTCCTGGATTCCTGTTCCAAGGCCACCTAGGGAACCACGGGACACAGAGGTAAAGTCAGTCAATGGATGATCAGAGCTCCCCTGAACCACACTTAGCAGAGGCTGTTCCAAAATATCAAAGCTCTTCATATTCCTGAAATGGCTTGGACTGAGACATCAAGTGAGCAAAGGCAAAGACTCTCCTCCAACTTAGTGTTTTGCTCTGAATCATGGAAGCCGACTTCCCTTTAACTGCTCAGGGACTGAGCTCTGAGCTCTGCTGCCTTCCTCTGAGTCACATACCTTTAGGAATCGCCAGATGTCCTTCTCAGAGGGTGATGAAGCTCGCTGGATGTGGCTTTGACAGTAATTCAGGAGACTACCTGACCCTAAAGCCTCCTGAAGTTCCTTGGAGCGTGCCAACAGCTCAGACTCTGTGGTAACTTGACTGATGAAGATGAGGCGAGAGCCAGGCTGTGGCACCTGGTGGGTTGGGGGACTGGGCAGACCAAAGGTAACCAGCTTCCCCCCAAACTGTAAAAAAAATAAGAAAGATCACACATCTTCTAGCTATGTACCAAAGGTAAGAACATGGTCTGTGTCTTCCCCTCTCCTTCCCACTGCCACCAAAGAAAGCAGCACCATAGGGAAGGGAAAGATGACTGTCGATGTCATCCTGGATCTGAATTCCAGCTCTGCTCCTTGTGTGACTAGACTAGCCACTTCACCTTTATAAGCCTGAGTTTCCACACCTTTAAAATGAAGGATTGAGGGGTAGCTGGGTGGCACAGTGAATAGAGCACCAGCTCTATCCTGAAGTCAGGAGGACCTGAGTTAAAATCCAGCCTCAGACACTTAACACTTACTAGCCGTTTGACCTTGGGCAAGTCACTTAATCCCAACTGCCCTGCCTTCCCCCCTCCAAAAAGCAAAATAAAATAAAATGAAGGATTGGACTAGACAGTCTTTAAGTTTGCTTCCCTCTCTGAAATCTCATGACCTTATGAGTGAGAGGCATCAGTAAGGTTCACTTAACCTGGCCAAAGAGAGACCAGACACTGATGAGAGCCTAGAACCATCAGGGAAGGAATCTAGCACCAGCTAGAATGACAGAGTGGCTAATGTGTTTGGACAAACTGACCTGAACAGAGTTTCCTCCAGCTTCAGGCTACTGACAGATCCCTAGGGAACATGCCTTCCTCAACCAGAGGGCCCCAGACAGGACTAAGAAGGGTGGTACTTCTAAAGTGTGGCCCCCTAGTCTGTCTGTGTCCAGACTTGACTATAGACATTTGCGCCTGTAAATACAAACTCTACTAGAACCCTGGCTGGGAACTCTGGCGTCACCTTTGACGCCCCTCCACCCCCTTCTCCAAGCTGTCACGGATGATGTTCTGTTATTTCTTCTATCAGGAGATCTTCTGCACCTTTCCTACCGCTTGATCTCCAAAGGCACCTCTATTTCTGGTCCTCATCCCCTTGTTCCTGTTCACTGTAATCATCTCCTAACTGGCTGTTCCTCCCTCCTGTTTCTCCCTAGGCCACATCAGGGTCAAAGGAATACCCCCATAGTATACACAGATCTGCCACTACTCTATTTACAAGTCCTCCTCACTGCCTACAGAAGGAAGGCCGAATTCCTCTGCCCACCAGTCAAAGCCCCCCATATTTTTGTGACCTCCTTTTTTTTCAGCCTCTCATGGGCACCCTTGGCTCCGGCTCCAGCTCACCAGGCCTCCTGTCCCCCTAAACCATGAAACTTACTCTTCACTGACTTCCCCCAATAAAGAGTGCTCTCTGCTCTTCTCCTTGACCATTCAAACTTGACCCATTTTTTAAAGCCCAGATTAAGGGCCATCTTTTTCATGAAGTCTTCCTTGACTCCCTACCCTATAATGAACTCCTACCAGTCCTTAGTTTGCATCAAAGTTTAGACACTTAACTGTTATACTTATATTCCAGCATTGACTAAAAAGCAATACATTTACATCCCTCTTTACAGATTATAAAGTGTTTTAAAAGACATTATTTCATTTTATCTTCATATGCCACCACACATTACAGTGGAAAGGGTGGTAGAGGAACTCAGAGGACCTGGGTTCAAATACTGGATCTGTCATATAATACCTGAGGGGCATTAAGCAAAGCACTTAACATTTTTATGTCCCAATTTCCTCATGTGCAAAATAAGGAAGCTGAAATAGAAGACCTCTATAGCCTACTCCTGCTTGAAATCTATGATCTGGTGACTTTCTAAAACAGGCAGAATAGGCATTGCTATTTCCATCCATAAGCCAGATGTGAAAACTGGCTTAGAGAGGTGAAGTAACCTGTGTATGGTCACAGAGCTAGCACATGGAAGAGCCGGGTCTCACTAGGTCTCCTGACTCCCAAAACAGTGCTCCCTCCACTAGACCGTATTGTCTTCAGTGCAAGGTCTCTAGAGGGAGAGACTGTGTAGACTTCTCTGTTTCCTCCAAAGCCCCCAGCACAAGTTTCACAGGAACATAGGACTGAAGGGAAAAGTGAGTTAAACTCATTCATCTTACCAATGAGGAAATTGAGGCCCGAAGAAGTGATTAGTATGAGATCACACCTAAGAGACCTTATTTATTTATGTTAATTGATCCCTGTGTGGCTTATTTTTGTTTGTACACACACACACACACACACACACACACACACACACACACACACACACTCTCTCTCTCTCTCTCTCTCTCAAGAAGGGAACAGAACTTACTGCAAATGAGGCACCTGTTGGCCTGCGGATCCATTTTGGGGGCTTCTTCAACGGTGGGATTAAGCTCGTGTGGACCACCTGCTCTGGTACCTCCAGTGGAGGAAGAGGATGGCCAGTGCCAAATGGATCAAGGCTACTGAAAGAAGACGAGATCTGAAGGCAGAAGCGTGCATGTGTCACCAGCATGAAGCAGAGGACCCAGCCAAGGCCCCAGGTCAAAGAAATGCAAACCCATGGCAGACCTGAGCTGCCCTTAAGAAGTCTGGCTTCTATAATCTGCAGCTGAGAGGTAGGGAGCCCAATGCACGGCAGAGAGCACACTGGGATCTGGCCCAAATGATGCTTCCTACAAGATGTGAGAGCAGAGGTGCTAGGCTACATCTTTATCTCTTTAATAGGCCTCAAAAAAGGGAAGATTAGAATCTGCCAGATTCTCTATAAACACAAGAAGAGCAGCAGCTCACATGTACCAAGTGCTTTAGGGTTACAAAAACACTTGTGCAAAATAGGCCTTTGAGGTAAGAAATAATAATAGCTATCATGAAGATGGGTATTAGAAATATTATTCTTTTCCCTGTTTTATAGATAAGAAGATGGAGACCCTGAGAGGCCAGGTGATCTCCCAGGCTACAGAAGTTAGGAGCAGAGCTGGAGCCTTCTTCCTGGCTTGTGCTCATCCCATGGTGCCAACTCCCTCAACCTGCCCTCAAAGTGCTGCTACATCAAGGTCAAGCCAGAGACACATGACAACCGATACTATGCCTTTGTCCTCGGGGTGGAGACATCAGAGGAGAACCCATCTCTGTACCCAGTGCCCTGTCTGACTGCCCCCGTCGCAGCCCCCCATATGGAGCCTGCCACCTCCGCCCTTCACCTTGTCAGCCTGGGTCTTCTGCTGGGCTTCCCAATTCCCTCCCATTACTGAGTACAAACTGATCCAGCCATTGAAGGAGGCGGCTGAGAATACTGGGGGATTCCGGGGACACCACTGGACATCAAAGCACCATCGGTTCTGTGTGGGCAGCTTATACACCACCTAATATAGGGAGATATCATCAGGGCCTGGCCCCTCCAAAACACAATCCTAAGCACATGCCTAAAATCAAAGATGCCCCTCCTACCCCCTACCCCTCTATTCCAAATTGCCCTTATGCCCCAAAGACAAGATCTTACAATGCTCCAAAGCTCTAGCTCCTGAGGCATCACCCTCTTCCTCTTCCCAACTTCCCTCTCCTGCCCCCACTACCTGCTGGGGGAGGGGGGAAGCCCCTGCCCACCTCTCCACTGCCTAGGTTCCAGCACAGGATCTGGTTATCTTTGGCACTACTGAGCAGCAGCTCTGGGTCAGCCTGGCTCCATGACACTGACAGTACTCCCCTAAAAAGTCCAGAAGGCAGAAGTCACTCCAGGAAGTTATCTGTTTCCATCCTGAAGGAGTAATGCCAGTGTAAAAAGTACCAATTAAACCTGCTTAAGCAAGTGGCATCTACTTAGAATGAGGTCCCAGGCTACTTTCTATCACCAGGAAGGGAGAGAGGACTTGACCTTTATCCCATTTAAGAAGGCTCAGAACAGCTTTCTGGGAGGTCCCAGTTGCTATTGGGAGAGGGATGCTGAAATCTAAACTTTGGCTGAAGATCTTGGTTCGTGTAGTCCTGATGTCTAGAGTGTTGGCATAGACGAAGCCTGAGGTAATCTCCCAAGGAACCCTGCCTGCCCTTGGAGGCCAAGCCAGGCTAACAGCTAAGGCCTTCACTGTCAGTTTCAGCCATGCTCTATGAAACTCAGAAAACCTATGAGGATAGAAGTGAGAACAGCCTCAGGCTGTTTTCCATAACCCAGGGGTCTGCAGCAATCCCTCAGGGTCCTATGGTCTCAGAGATGCAGTAGGTGGGCTCTCATCCAGGGCCAAAAACCCCCGTTTAGCCACCTCCCAACAACAAAGATATAAAGTCCAGTACTACCTACTGTGGCTGTCCAGCACTTTGAGAGGGGATGAGGCAAATCGTAGGTCCCACATTTGGATCACTGGGAGGCGATCATCCTCAGAGCACAGTACCAGCTGGGTAGCCACTTCTGGGTGCCAAGCCAGGCCAGAACAGTGCATCTGTGGGCCAAACAGGTCCTACCTTACACCGTGTCCAACCACTCCACAAGGCCCTTGCTTAAGCCCAGACAGATTGTGAGCTCTCCAAAGCGAATGTACTACTTCTTTTGTTTCCTTCAGAGATACACCTGGTGCCAGTCACATGCTGGGCATCAGTAAAGCCTTGCTGGCTCATTCTGAAGGAGGGCACAGGCTGAGTACCAAGCAGGGGTGTGGGCCACCAGGGGGATGCCCAAGCACAGGTGTTTGGCTCAGCCTTATATTCAGCCCTGAGCTCCCATTAGGTAAGCTGAAGATACTAGCAGGCCCACAATCGCAGCAAATAAAACAGGACGGTGTGATGGGGAGAGGAGAGAGCAGAAATACAGGGTGGGAAAGGGGCTACAGGAACCAGGAGATTTGATTCAAATATTTATTAAGTGCCTAAAACGTGCAAAAACAGGTGTGAGCTGGGAGACCATTTCCTAGGAGAGTCACAGGAAGCAAGAACAGATATCCTTTTGGAAGAGTTCTTTGGGGTTTGGGGGCAGCTGGGAATGGGAAAAGGAAGATGTTAGGCTTTTGCCACTCTGGTCCCAACTCAGTGCACCACTGACAATTAATTAATCCTGCAATAACAATCAGTTAAGAGAAGCCAAGGGCCTGAGAGAAGAGCTTCAGGAGCAGTTATGGGGGCTGGCGGGGGGAACAGGAGGTAAATAATGGACACAGAAAGAGAATGAAAGAAAAGCTGGTAGTGCCAAAGGAGTAACAAAGAATAACTAAGATGCAGAACCTACTCCTAAGGAGCTTAAAATGTACTGGTGAAGGGAGGAGGGTAGAAAGAAGCCTGCTACAGGGCAGAAGGTGATAAGTGCCAGGAGAGGTCTGGACAAGGTGCTAGAATCAATTTGAGAAAGGAGAGATCACTTTTAGCAGGGGAATTCAGGAAAAGCTTCTTGGGACTTCTAAACTGATCCTTGAAGGAAGGGAGAGAAGAAGGGATTTCAACAGTAAGTCCTCCAGTTTGTCTGGAAAATGACATGTGATAGGATGGGAAAGGTAGGTTGGAGCCAGACTGTGGGGGGTCTTGAATGCCAGCCCTGGGAACTCAAACTTTTTTTGAAAAATATCGTGGAAGAACTTTTAAGTAGAAAAATGATATGAATAGAGCAGGAAGATTACATGGGCAGCAGCGTGTAAAGACAGCTTGGCAAGGGAAGAAGACTAGGGTAAGAAAGACCAATTAGGAAACTATTATAACAGTAGAGAAAAAAAGGCAAAGAGGGCCTGGACTGGCAAGAGGTGGAGGGAAGCAGACACACAGGAGAACTGAGGGGAAGGTATAAACCTCAGGGATGGCTTCTTTTTTTATCTTTACACCCCAGTGCCTGGATTTGGGAGGTGACAGGAAACATATTACAATATTATTATTATTCAAAATTTTGAGTCTTAGGGACTGGGAAGATACATCAGCAGAAAGAGAGAAGTAAGGGCAAAAGGTGGATTTTCTGAGATGAAGAGCTCGTTTGAACATGCTGTTTGAGGTGCTAGGAAGTATTCAGGAGAGAGCAAGCAGGCAGAAAGTGAGAAGTTCAGGAGTTTTCTGCCCAGTATTCGTCTATAGGCAAATCCTTCAAGCAATCTGTGCCTTACTTTCTTCTGAAGTCATGAGAGTCGATGAGATTGTTAAGGGAAAGGTGTAGATACAGAAAAGGGCCCAGGACAGAACCTCAGGGGCCATCCATTTTACATTTAAGCTTAAGGAAGAAGAGAAGCCAGAAAAGGAGACAGAGACAGGGCCCCAGGAGGGTAGAAGGAGACCTGAAGCTCTAGGGGTCACCTGGCCTCCATCACTCACCCTGTTGCTGTGGTCGCTGACCTTGATGATGGGCTCATTCTTCCTGAGGTCCCACACCACAGCCTTGCCACTGGGGTGAGCCGAGGACAGGATGTGCTGGACTTGCTGATTCCAGGACAGGGCACTAACATCCTCTGGAGGCTGCTGAGGCAGAGATGCACAACTCTA
The DNA here is from genome assembly GCA_028627135.1 of Pseudochirops cupreus. Taxonomy (NCBI): domain Eukaryota; kingdom Metazoa; phylum Chordata; class Mammalia; order Diprotodontia; family Pseudocheiridae; genus Pseudochirops; species Pseudochirops cupreus. The sequence continues at coordinate 487,929,469 of CM053582.1, forward strand.
GGGCCCAGTGCTCTTCCCCTTAGGCCATGGAGTGCCTGCTGCTCTGGATAAGCAGGCTGGGCTTCTAGAAGAGGCCCCTTGGGAACTGTGGGGCTGCTGAGAAGGGGATACGTTAGGCTTTTGCCATTTGGCCATCCTGGCTCCATCTCAATGTGTCACTGATTGTTAATTAACTTTGCAATGACAACTGGTCAGGGAAAGCCAAGGGTCCCAAACAAAAAGGCTTCCTCAGAAGCTATGGCCCTGCTGACCATACCAGAAAAGGAGGAGTGGATAAGGGCCAATCTTGACACAACAGAGAGAATGAAAGAGAAAATCACGGGAAACATTTAAGGAAAAGCTCAAGCTAAAACTCACTTGGCTGATAATGTGGATGAATTCAAACCCAACTTACCTCACGATACTGTAAGCATAAGGCAGGGAGGGGTCAGAAAAGCAAAGAGAAGACAATTACAGACTGACAGGCAGACTCAAACAGACACAGGCAAGCAGGCAAAAGTGTACTCATGAATGGGAAAGCTGAACTATCCCCTTCCCAGAGAAGTCGTAACTCATACCGGGAATATCCATGCTTCCTCCTTATGTGATGCAAAGTTAGGTGCCTCCCTCCTATCCCACAGGACCCTCAAAAAATGTCCTGGGATGGACAGATAACCCCCTAACCTCTGTATTACTTCCTAACTCCATCCTTCTCCCTCCCAGACTCTCTCCCTGGTTCTCTATCTACTCTACCTAGATAGTTAAGAAAGGCCCCCAAGAAAGAAGGCTCCCTGCTTCCTTATAGGGAACACTATCTGGTAGGCAGATTCACCCCCCCTCCTCCAACACCCCCTCCCCCAACTACTATAATTTTACTGACCGTTAGCTTTCTTAGTTTATGGCACCTCAGTGCCCCCCAGTGGCATAATCAGGAGCAACTTGGCTCTCAGCTTCCCCCAAGGACACTTCCACACATTGGACATATTGCAACCTCACCTGGGACTTGGATCCTGGAGTCATTGGCACACTTAAATTATTCAAATCCCAAATGTAGATTTCAGAATCATTTGCTCCTGAGGCCAGGAGGTTGCTCTATATGAAAAAACAGAAACACAGTGGTTTCTCCATTCCCAGGAAAGACAAATCTAGGTCCTCAGCATAGAAGGTACTTATACTGAGGGGTGGCCAAGGCCTATCTGAGAACACTGGGCAAAAAATGCCCTTCACGGTCAGATATTAGAGGATGAACTGAAAGGAGAGAACATAACCTAATGGGGTTTCAACAGCAAATGGCTACAGGCATACCTGGAAAGGATTAAAGTCAAGGGCTCTGACAGCACCTGTGTGCTTCACCTTCTGAACAATGAGAGGATCCTTCCCGGAAGTGAGGATTTGGGAGACACTGTACAGAGTGAGCACGCCATTATCCCCTCCACCTGCAATGATTCCTGAACCTTCAGGAGATCCGCTGCTAAAGTTCCCCCAGGTCAGCTTGTGAAACCTACAAAGAGAGGACTTGGTCATATTGGCACAAATTCAGAGCTAAGGGTCTAGTAAGTTGCAGCCAGAATCCATCTTTCAAAATTCATGGGCATCTTTATACTTTCATACTCCAGTCATAGGAAGTGGTTCTACCCTCTGCCCAGTCCTGCCAATATGGGACCAAAGAGATGCTTAGCACACCTTCTTACCAATGGAAGAAGTAGAGGGTCATGGCCTCTAGGCCAGAAGATGCTAGCTTTTCTTTTCTTTTTTTTCATTGACTTGTTTATTTACTTTTAGTTCACAAGATTCAGTTCCACAATCCCTTGAGTTTCAGATTTTTCTCCTGTTCCTTCCCCCCCTCCCATGGTGGCGTGCAATCATGTATAGGATCTGCAAATACTTTCACATTGTACAATAGTCTGGTTGTATAGAAGGGTTGTAACCAATGAGTGATCACTGGCAAAAAAGAAACAAAATCAAACACGAAAAAGAACAATAGCATGTATTGCTTTAGTCTCCATTTAAACTCTGGGCTTTCTAGATCTTTCTCTGAATGTAGATATCTCCTTCCATCCTGAGACTTGTAGAGTTGTCTTATAGCTGTGTGTTGCTGAGAAGAGTCCAGTTTATGAAAGCTGGTCATCACATATATAATGTGTCTGTGATTGTATACAAATTTCTCCTGGTTCTGCTCTTCTCACTTAGCATCAATTTGTATATGCCTCTCCAGGTAATTATGAAGTCCATCTTCTTCCCATTTCTTATAGCACAATAGTATTCCATTACATTCATATGACATAACTTGTTCAGCCATTCCCCAATTGATGGGCATCCCCTATATTTCCAGTTTTTTGCCACCACAAAGACAGCTGCAATAAATATTTTTGTACATATGAGTCCCTTTCCCACTTCTGTGATCTCTTTGGGATATAACCTCAAAAGTGGTATTGCTGGGTCAAAGGGTATGCAATTATTTATAGCCCTTTGGGCATAGTTCCAGATTGCTCTCCAGAATGGTTGTATCAGTTCACAACTCCACCAACAATAGATGCCAGCTTTTCTGCAGTGCTTAGCAGGTTGCCTGGGATAGAGTTAGTGCATAATAAATGCTTTTCATTCACTGAAAGGGAAGGGCTAATTTTCTTCAAGGACAAGCAAGTTCTCCTCTCTTTTCCTGTACAGGGACAGCATCATTCTCATCTACATTTATCTACACTTTGAGACTTGTAAAGCATTTTCCCCACGATAATCATCCAAGGGAAGGCAGCAAAAGTATTATACCCATTTTATAAACAAAGAAACTGAGTCCTGAGAGATTTACCTGTCTTACACAGGTAAATACTAGCTATGTGACCCTGGGCAAGTCACTTTAACCCTAGGGGCTTCAGTTTCCTGGCATTGGAGGAGACGATGTTGAAGGTCCCTTCCAACTCTCAGTTTCATGATCCTAGAAGTATCAGTGTTGAGCTCCAGCCCCAGTCTTCTGGATCCAAAGTCAGAGTTCTTCCTGGTACCCTGGTACCCAGAAGCAAATCCCAGTCTGTGTGAAAATACTCTTGTCAATGGAAGGTCCCATCTATGGGGGAGAAGCTGCTACAACATTTGTCTAAATCCTCTGGCCACGGCTGTGTGCCCCCCAATGCCAGCCCATGTGTTTTTTTCTGTGAAAGCCTCAGAGACAAAGACACATGACAACATACAACACCCTCTGAAAAGAACCCTGGCTTCTGAGGCCCCTTCTGATCAGGGCTCCCAGAACCTGTACAAGGAAAAAAGAATATCCAGCCCTCTTTAGTAAGAGACCTAGTACATGCTCCCATTTTCTAAAAGATCAGTGCAAAAACCAGGCAGCATGCTGTAATGAAATGTGGGTTCTACTCCCAGTTCTGCCAACACCTCATTCACTGTGTGACCTTGAGAAAAGTATTTCACATATCAGGGCCTCAGGTTCCACATCTGTAAAATGGGGAGCCTGGACTACACAGATAGCTTTTGAGGTCCTTTTCAGATCTAACAAACTATTCCATTTACTTCTATTCCAAGTCTGGAAGTAAGACTTGGGTTAGATTAAAGCATCAACAGTTAAGAAATCATGAGACTCACCTACAAGCCCTCCTTCTCTACTGGCTTCTTCTTAGCTATCTACAAACATGGTTTTCTTATTCTAAAGAAGCCTTCACTTAAGCTGGCCATCTTCTAAATCTGCAACATAATACTTTTATCAATTAATCAATAAGCATTTATCAAGTACCTATTGTATGAGAGGCTCTATGTTAGGCACTAGAGACACAAAGACAAAAGTGAAATGATCCCTGCTTTCAAGGTGGTTAGAATCCATTTAGGACAGACATGTGTATATGGGTATACACAAAATGAATATAAAATGGATACAAGATAATCTTGAGGGAGAAGACACTAGCAGCTGGGAACATCAACCTTCACTCTCCAGACAAGAGATCTTGAGAAAGTCCCCTAACACGCTGTATGGAACCCCTATGAAGAATTAAAGGGGGAACGCGGTGATAAACTGTATAAATGAAGTAGAGACAGGCTGCTACCTCTACTATTGGAAGGAGTCCTCATATTAATAAAATTCATGATCTAAAAGCATCCAAGTATCCTAAGAGGAGGCATGACAATGTTTAGGGAAATTCATGCAGCAAAAAGATGTCTTAAACTCAACATTTAAAAAAATTATCGTTAAGAATTGTCTTTGCATGTAACTGGGAAAAGAAATAAAATACGACATAAAAAAGTCAGTCCTAAGTCATTAAAAAACAGTGATATTATCTGGAATATGTCTCATCTGTTCTGAGTTCTATGACATAGAAAATGATAGCATTCTTCCACAAAGAGCATAAGCTAGAAAAGGTTGGGGACACATCTGACCCATCATGCCATTTATATTTTCAAGTTTCCACAAAGAAGAGAGCTACAGGGAAGCTCTGAATAAAGAGGACCAAAGTCATTGTTCCAGAGCAGCTCCTAGGAAGCAGAAACTCAACTGTGAATGACTGTAGATGGCTCCTGACACACCATATCTAGGATCAGGGGCTGATCACAACAGATATCAGGGAATCAAATATGGTCAGATGTGTGGTATTCCTAAAACATTATTCTAACAACAACAACAAAATCTCCAAGAGTTCCCCATTGCCATAGGATAAAACACAAACCAGTCAGGTGGTCTTTAACCCTCCACAAGCTGACTCTCACCAGCCTTTCCTGTTTATCTCATATGACACTGGCTGTTTTGGGCAAACTGTTCTTGTTCTCACACACTGTATTTCACCTCACCTTCACATCTTTATACACATGGTCCCTCACAGAAGGAATGCATTCCCTCTCTACCTCACCGAATCCTTCAAAGCACACCTCAAGCCTTAACACTGACAACAAAGCCTTCCCTGATCCCCTCAGTTATTAGCATTCTCTCCCCCTTGAAAATCTGTTTCTATCATGTTGTTCAGACATTTTACTGATTTACTTGTATATTTGCCATAGCCCTCTACTAGGAAGTACCCTCTTTGACAGGAATGTTTTGTTTTCATTTTCGTATCCTCAACACCTAGCACAGTATCCTGAATTTAACAGACACTTAATAAATGTTCACTGAATTGAATTAAATTGTACCTAAGCTTCATAAGGAACCAGCAGGGTATAGTTCTCCCAATCAAGAAAAGAGAGGCCCATAGGCCTTAGCCCTAGGAAGCCCATGCTGAATCACAGAAGCCTTTCAAGAAGGCTTCATCAGGCACACGAATGAGCTATGTGACCCTGGATTTCACACCAAGGATGAGAGAAGAACCCAGCAACCACACACAAAAAAATCAGCATGGAGGCTAACTACAATGAAAAGCTGGAAATAATGAAAGAACCTGTTCAATCAAGGATCACTGGAATAGAAACACAGGACTGCACCCAGCTTATCAGGGGAAGGGATTCTATATAGGCAAAATTCTGTTTTTTGCTTATTTAGCATACATTATATACCAGGCAGCTAGGAGCTAAGAACACAAATTATTTAAAAGTGCATCAAGCCCATCCTCAAAGGGCTTATATAAGACACCAAACAGTCACTAACCACAATTTGAAATGACTTTTCGTCTTGGGGACTGCACCACCTTCAGCATGGGTCACAGTGGAGAAAAGAGGCCTTCCTAGCTTGATGTCCTCTCAAAAATCCAGCTCAAGGGGACCCCCTCAGCATGCTGAGGGGCATTCCTTACTTTGTCCTGATACCACAAAGATCCTACTGGCACACTTTGGTTATCCACCTATTATTCCTCATTCTTTCTATGGAACCAGTCCATCTTTTTTCTGATGATACACTTCCCTGATGGCGTCCTTTACTATAATTCTTCAAATTTCTTATTTGTCATATGCTACAATCTGCTCGTATTCACTATGTACCTTTTCCAATGCCCTCTGTATGATACTCATTTTGAATTCTTCAGAGACTATATAGGGTTCTAAAGGTATACAAAAGAATATAATCATTAAAAAAGATAGACCTTTGTTTCTAGGAGAAATATGAAGTCATTAAAGGAGCTCTGCAATTTCCTGAAGACCATCAATCAATCAACCAACAAAAACTTATTAAGTGTCTATTATGTGCCAGGCAATGGAAGCTATTCTCCGCCTGTTTACTTCTGGGTCCAATTCATCATCCATTTGTACTGTCTGTTCCAGATGGACAAGCTCTATAGGCTATAAACCCAACTGCTTGTCATAATCTAGGCAGCAGACATTCTTCATCCACTTGGTTTTTCCTATGTACATGGTTAGGCAGATGCTGGAGCAGTTACAGATCTCTTCCAGGAAGCTCTACAACAGTGGTTCAAACTCAAATAGAAATGAGTCCTCTAAAACACATATATAAGGATCTCTGTGGGCCACATTTTGACTTGGTGTATTGACAAATGTTTAACAACCAGCTCTCTGAGAAAAAAATGTACACCCAATACAATTTTTTTGGGGGGGGGGTCTTTTTGGAGGTGGGAAGGCAGGGCAAATGAGGTCAAGTGACTTGCCCAAGGTGACACAGCTAGTAAATGTTAAGTGTCTGAAGCTGGATTTGAACTCAGGTCCTCCTGACTCCAGGACCTATGCTCTATTCACTGTGTCACATAGCTGCTCCAACACAATATACTTTTAAGTTTAATCTGCATTATTAATGTTTTCTGCAATATCTTAATTTTAGACAATCAATAAAGCAACATCTGTAGGACCTCACTGAATCCCTCTTCAACTCAACGCTGTGCCGGATCATCTCAGACACTTCCTCGCTGTGAGACCCTGCACAGATCACTTAACCTCTTTGCCTCAGTTTTCTCAACTGTAAAATGGGGATAACAATACCACTTACCTCCCAGGGGTGTTGTGAGGATCAAACGAGATCCTCTTTGTAAAGCACTTAGCCCAGAGCCCGGCACACAGGAGGTGCCATTTACATAAACGCTTATTCCCCTTCCTTGCCTTCCCCACGATGGTGGCCAACACTTGTGGCAAGTCTCTTCCGTCTCCTTGAGACTAAGTCTCACTTGACATTTGTGATCTGAGGGTTATAGAACAAGGATATCCCTCTACTGTTCTATCTTTCAAGGAACCTTGAAGAATTTTAGTGGGCAGATAGAAGACACTTTGTTGGAAGACAGCCCTGAAGGTAGTATTTTTACTTGACCAAATAAAATCCTTTAAAAAATAATCAATAGACAATATGCACAGTGGGACCTTGTATTCTCTACATTTTTCAGTCAATTGTGTGATGGTAAAGACATCACTTGCAAAAAGACTGACTGGTTTCCCATGAATGTTCTCATTGAGGATGCCCTTCATGCATTCTTGTAAAAATTTTCTACAGATGGGAAATTAGGTGGGTACGTTTTTGTGACGTTTCTCTCTCCTGGGCCTCGCTTCTTTCCTTTTTGTTCCATACTGTCTCCCCGAGTGATCTGGTAGGCTCCCACGCATCCAGTTATCACCTCTCTGCAGACGGTATCCAGATTTTTACATCTGTCTTTGGTTTCTTGAGCTAGTCATCTTATCATTAGGTGTTTTTTGGAGGTCTTTAACTGGATGCCACATTGGCATCTTAAACTTGGTATGCCCAAACCAGGACTCGTCATCTTCACCTCCAAATGTCCCTTCCTCTGAATTTACCTATAACTGCCAAGGCTACCATCATCTTTCCATTCAGGTCCATACTCAATGCATTGTCCTCAACTCTTAATTCACACTTATCCAACTATCCAATCTCCTGCCAAATCTTGTCGTTTTTATCTCTACTATGTCTCTTATATTCACCTTCTTTTCTCTACTGACTTAGCTACAAGCCCAGGTGAGGCCCTCATCATCTCATACCCGAACTACCACAAGAGTCTTCTGATCGGTCTCCTCACATCTTTGCCCATTCCAGCTGAGCCTCGTAGCTGCAAAGGTGAGTTTTCTAAAGCATGACAATCTCACTTCTCATTGCACTTCCCACTCAATGAACTCCAGTGGCTCCATATTACCACTAGGATCAAAGATAAAATCCTCAGTTAGGCATTTTAAACTTCATAACCTGGCTCCTTCCTAACTTTCCAATCTCCTAACATTTTAATCCCACACACTACATTGGATTACTTGCGCGAGCGCGCACACGCGCACACACGCACACACACACACACACGCACATACATATGCATACACACACACACACACACGCTTCCACTCATGACAACATCCTGGTACCATACCTGTTAGAAGCAGAAAGGACTCCTTTGTGCTTCAGGTCCAGGGAAGGGTCTCTGAAGTCAACCTCAAAGACTTCCAAGGTAGCATTTGTGCTGAAGGATGCATCTAGCTGCTGGGCAGATGTTCCTAGGGAAGCACAAGGAGAAGTAGAAGAAAGGAAGGATTAAGAGTGAGCTAAAGGCAATTCCCACAAAGTTAGGACTGTACAGCACAACACACTCTGATACAAATGGAAGGGAAGAAAAGGGACTTACATCACTAAAAGGGTTACTCTTCAGTGCAATTCATCAATAAAGAGTCTAAAAGTTTGAGATGCTAGGCAGCCTTAAAAAACAAACAAACACCCAGCTCCCAGTTCCTGAGGGAATCACCTGTTGCCAGATAGATGGGGTGCTGGCTGGCTGGACTCCACACCTGGACAGCAGGCCTCTCAAGTTCCTTCAGCTTCATGCTATGTCCTGTACAGGATGAATAACAAGACTGTTCAAGAGTCCTGGGAACCCACACTGGAAGGACTGGGGAGCAGACCTGAAATGCACCTGAAAACTTTCTCTTCCTATACCACACTCAGTGTAGGAAAAACAGGATGATGATTGCAGCAACAGTTCCTAAACCTGCAGATGCCACTTATCGGAATCTCTGAGCTACCCTGAGAGCCAGAACTCTCATGTCCTGGCTCAGTGGCCTCCTGCTCCCTCTCAGAGGACCATGGGCAAGATTCAGCAAGGCCCATGGACTATCAAATCAGCTATAGCAACCAAGGCTCTCAGGACAGGAGATAGGGATGTGGGCTGGGACAGAAGTCAGGTAGGTGTCCAGATGGGCTGGGGATTGGACAGGACCAAGGGTGACCTTCAGGGCAACAGAATGGGAGGCAGTGCTCAGAGCAGAGGCTAGACAGGAGAGGAGGAGAGTCTTCTTGGGTGGGGGAGTTTTACAGGGCTGGGTGGTGGGTATCAGTGCTCATAGCTGGAGCTGGACAGTACAGGACAAGGAGCTCCTTGATTGGGTCACTCTGGGTAATGGGGTGCTCAGGGCTAAGACTGACAGTAAAGGCAGGGAGGCTGGGGTGATGCCAAGGGGCTAAGGATACAGGATGGGGGGGGGGAATGCTGGGGACTCATGGTGGCAGAGAGGGGTGCTCGGGGCCAGGCCTGGGCAGAACAGGAAGGAGGCTCCCTAGCGTAGGGATGAGGGGGGCACCCTGCCACATTGGACAGGGCCGGGGGAAGGAAGAGCTCAGGCTATGGGTGGAGAAGGAAGATGTTCATGGCTGGGGCTGGGCAGGACTGCAGGGGGAAATTACTGGGGTGGGGGGGTGGCAGTTCTGGGCCGAGCTGGACAGGAGCCGGGAGGCTTCTGGGGGCAGTCAGGGTAGCAGAGGTGAGTGCTCAGGGCTGGGGCCGGACAAGAGCGGGGCGGGGAGGCTCCTTAGGGCGGGGGTGAGGGGGGACTCTTAGGATGATGGGGGTGTGTGTGCCGAGGGCC
>CM053582.1:487939258-487953396 GCA_028627135.1 Pseudochirops cupreus
TGCGTAGAGAGCCCAGGCGCGAGCGCCTTTAACTCTTCTGTGCCCAGACCTGAGCTTCCCCTCTCCCTTCCATGATTTCCCTCGCAGGAGCGGATGCCACCTTGGTTTAAGCAGAGTCGAGCTTCTTGGGCCGCCTCGGAGTTCCTGAGAGGGGCACTCGTCCATGGACTGGGGCTTTGCTTTCTGACAGGGAGCACTCCCATTTCCACGTGCGGGAAACGGAGGCAGATGAAACCTGGACGAGGAAGGGGGAAGAAGGAGGGCGGCGAAGCCGGGCCACCACCCCGGCATTGGGATGGACCCATTCTGTTGTCCGGGCGGACGGTGCTAGGGAGCACGGGGAGCAGGGTCTTGCAATGCCGGACTGCAGCTGGGTCCAAGCTTGGAGGCAGCGGGCAGCTGGTGGAGGCTCCTGAGCTGGGGCGTCCAGAGGGGCTGAGATGGGCAGACAAGACCCAGTGGGAGACGACAGCACGAAGGCAGAATCAGCTGGGGTCTGGCCTGACTGCATCGGGGTTTGGGGACCGGGGCAGGAACAAAGCTGCTGTTAGGATTCTGGGCTGATTAGTGGGTGTACTTTTTTGATGTTTGAGGTGACATCCAAGTGGAAATGCCCAGTAGGCAACGCCTTTCTAACGTTGGAATTCTCATTAGTAAGTTCCATTTCATGGAAACCTGGAGATGTGGACTTGAGATATTCACACAGAGATAAAGCCATGGGACTGAATGAGTGACACAGTCAGGAGACGTTCCATAGAGTAGCAGGGACAGAAAGCTGATTTGACTATTCGAGGTCTAGTTAACGGCACTATCTCTGCAGCTTTTCTTGTTATCACTAGTAAAAAGGACGCTCATGTGATCGAGAGGATTTTGTTTGAAAAGGTGGACAATACACATCATCTTAAATCGCTCCTAATGTTGGAGAAAGGGGACAGAGAGCCAGGACACAATATACTCACAAGCTAAAGCTCAGTCCTGCTGGACTGAAAGATCCCCGAAATTTTTCAGCCTACCACTTAACACCCCTTTTCCCACCCCAATCTGGCTGTCTTCCCAGCTCAGGGCTCTCCCTGTTTTGTATTCCTCTCACAATTCCTGTTCCTAACTGCCCCAGTAGCTGCTTTCTATATACCATGCTCCATCTGCCCACCTTTGTATGCACAAGTGGTCTCCTATGTCTGGAATGCACTCTTTTCTAACCTCTACCTAATCCCCAACTTCCTTCCAAACATAGGTCAGGTGCCACTTTCCAAAGGACTTTCACCCCAATGCTTAGCACTTTCTCTCATGAGATAACTTTGCATTTACTTTTTTGGGTACATGTTGTATACTTTTGGCAGATGTAATAGATTCCTCAAAAGCAAAATTTTTTTTCTTTATCCTTAGCACAGAGGGGCTTCAGCAATCAATCATCAAACGCTTATAATATACCAATCTATAACACCCATAATATACCAGGCACAGGGGAAAACTAAAACCTAAAAGTTCTTTCCATTGAGGGGCTGACATTTTATAGAGGAAATATGTCTACACACTTTTTAAGAATGAAAAGTAATTTTTTTAGAGGGATGGCACTAGCAACTGTTAGGTTTAAAATTGAACATATATTCTTCTATAAATGACTTCTTTATACTTTGGTAAAGGGCATCTTCACCCTTAGCGAAGCACTACCTCTGTGTCATCTGAACATACCTACCTGGCACTCAGTGCTTCCTCATTTGACCACCACAATTTTGCAGCCTTCCACTTAACACCCTCTCCCCCCACCCCAAGGAAACAAGGGATTCTAAGAGGTGGAGCCAAGGAGGGAGCATATTCCAGCTAGTTATCAGCTGGATAGCCAATACAAAGGCAAAGAAATGGAATAGAGAGAATCTTGTGTAAGGAAGGCCAAAAAGTTTTGTTTTTCAGGATCACAGAGTGCTAGAGAAATAGTGATATATAACAAGGCTGGAAAAATAGATTAGGCCAGATGGTCAAGCGCTTCAAACGACAATCTATTAGATCCTTGGGGCAATGGAGTCACTGGAGTAAACTGACTCAAGGAAGTGATATTAGACTGCTAAGAGAATCACTCTGGCAGCTTTGTAATGGATTGGAGTGGGGCAAACTGGAGGCAGGGCAATCATTTGGGGCTAGGATTATGGATGGAAGAGGTGCTGGAGGAAAAACACCATGATGTGTGTGGAAGCTGACTATGCAAGGCAAGGGAGAATATAGATTTGAAGAGTCAATTCAACAAATATTTATTCAGTGGCTATATGTGCCAGGCACTGCGCTTGGATGACACAAAGGTGGGGAACCTGGAGGAATAGTGGTGCCCTGGACAAAAATGTAGGTAAATTAGGAAGAGGACTGAGTTAGTCTGGGGGGAAAAAAAGGCAGGTTGAGTTTTGAGATACCTATGGAACATCCAGTTTGAAACACCCCCAGAAGTGGTTGATAATCTGGACTCAAGATCAAGAGAGACTAGGGCTGGATATGTAGATCTGGGAGTCACTTGCATAGTGAAATGAACCTTGGGAGTTGATAAGGTCACCAAGCAAGGAGTGTAGAGAAGGCTAAAGGACAGACTCTTGGGATACATCTGGTTAGTCAGCATATGTATGACAAACTAGCAAAGGATATTTGAGTTGAGTATCTAAGAAGAGAACCAAGAGAGAAAAGTCACAAAAATCTAGAGAAAAGACTATCCAGATAATCAACTTCATCAAATGCTACAAAAGCAATCAAGAATGATTGAGAAAATTGTTTTGGCAATAAAGTGATCATTGGTAACTTTGGAAAGAGCAGTTTTGGTCCAGTAGGCAGGCTATACACTAAACTGCAAAGTGAGCGAAAGGAGAAGCTATTAGTAGTTCTTCCTAGAAGTTTATTAAAAGGAAGAGAAATATAGGACACCTTGCAGGGACAGTAGGGTCTTGTTTTTTTCCCTAAAGGAGAGAGGCTTGGGCAGCTTTCTAGGCAGCAGAAATGAGATTAAAGATAACAGAGGATGGTGGGGGCAAGCTTTTGGATAAAATGGAAGGGTATATGTAGAAGCTGGCTTTGGGAAAAAGGACTTCTTCATTCAGAGCCTGGAGTGCATGAGAGGGTAAAGGATGCCAAAGGGTTGTGAAATAGAAAAGTGTGCTGTAAGAGGCTTAGGGTAGTCTTTATGTAAAGTAGGATCATCGATTAAGAAATAGGAAGATTTACTTGCTACAAGGATACAATTAAAATCAAATAACCTAAGTTTGTAATGGAACTAGTGAATATGACTTCTTCAGTATGGTCTCCAGTTCTGTTTTAGCAGCTTATACGAAGTGGAAGTTGGTGGTGGAAGTAATACAGGATTAGGGTTTGCCAAGGCATTTGAAGTGAGGGGACAAGGTGGAAAGGGATTCTCAAGTACAGGACAGTGTAGAGTTTAACTGGCTAACTACAGGATCAAGACTGGAGAGGAAAGCGAAGTCAGGGCAGGGGTGATAGCTTGAGAAGTACTGAGGGACTGAGAGATTAGAAGTGGCAGTGAAGACAAAGAATAGATTTAAAATTACAGCACAGAGAAAGATGGCATGATAGGTTATGATTGGATAAAAGAATTTCAGAGTTGATGGGCATGGAAATGGAATACTCATGAGCCCATGGTGAGCCTGGTGAGATCAGGGGTATAACCAGCCTGTGTATGGCAGTGTTTTGGGATAAAGGAATGAATCATAGGAGGAAATGGGAAGTTAGGGTACATGAGAGAACATCAACATAGATGCTAAAGTCCCCTAGAATAATGGCAGTTGGTGTGATGACAAAGGATTAAAAGCCAGGTTCTAAACTCCTCAAGAAAGGAAATGGAGGCGGTGGAGGGGAGAAGGGCAGTAGATAATGGCCATCAGAAATTGGAATGGGTGGTTTGTTGATTCCTAAATGATCAGTTAAAGGCTTTGGGGAACATACAGAAAAATCAGTGAAATGAATGGTCAGAGAGTGTGTACTAAGAGCCTTAGGCTTTAGTCATCTGTTGTTTCTCACTGTTCTGCCATGCACAAAGGGCCTGTGCTCACTAAATACTTGTGGACTTAATCATTCTGCCTCAAGGGTCAAATACAATGTTCAGTAAGAACAGGATCTGAGCTCTAGGATGAACCCAGATATAGGCAGAAAGTATAGGCAGGAAGACTCAGGGCAAAGAGGTCCATGCAAGAGGTAGGAGGCTAGACTAGCCTTGGTTTAGGAGCAGGGATGTCCTGTGTTAAGAGAAATGAGGCACAGAGAGCAGACCACTGAGCTTCATCAGGTATTTCATTAAGCTTAAATCTTCCTGATCGAGTAGGTTTGCACAGGAGAAAGTCAGTTGCCCTGCAGGCTAGGTCCTTCAGATTTCATAGTGTATCACTGGCTCTGGCTCTACGTTGGGATCACCTCCACGCTCCAGGTACAGGTTGTTATAAGGATATTGCTTTGGAGCCTGAGGAAGGAAGCACATCAGAAAAAGCAGGTAAATGCCCCATCTGCGGTGACCCTACCCAATACTAACACCCAGTAAACAGCACCCACCCTGACAGACCCAGCTGAGCTGTAATGGCAGGAGAAACATCCTTCTTTCGTGCTGAGCCCAAGGCAGAGAAAAAGCCTAGATTGTAAACGAAGTGCTGCTTGCACTGATTGTAAGAGAATCAAAGCTTTCTAAATGAGACGGCGCATCCATCCATCCCACTCTCTCGGGTCGAGGCAGACTCAATCTCCTTTAAGTCACTCAGCCTCTAATGGTTCCCCTGCTAAAGTGGCCTAGTAAATGAGGCGTGCAGAAGCAGCAGTGGGGGAAGCACAGAGGAGGCACGGCTGGGACGTGCTTTAGGGGCTGCTGGCTTTACCAACAACCAGCTGTCAGAGCTCGCAGCTCAAGGGGAGGAGAAAAGGGTGATGTGCTTACAGAACTGAAAAATGCAAAAGCTACACTGTGCTTCCTGGTTTCCTGAAGTGAAGTTAGTGCTCACATAAGCCCTGTACACACACTCCAGCCAGGAGCCCCTGGGGCTCAAGATCAAGGCTCGTGTCAGTGCACACAGACACACCAGCTACCACGGAGACATGGATTATCTCTACAGAGGTAGCACAGGGCATCTGACTGCAACAACTATAGGTCTCCTGCCTCCTCTAATCCATTCTGCACAGGCTGTCAGATTAATCTTCCTAAAACACCACTTTCATCATGTGACTCACTAGTCCCAAAACTTATAGGGCTTGTCACTGCCTACAAGATCTACCTAGCATTGAAGGCCCTTTATTGACTGGCCTCACCAGATTTTTCAACACATGCCTTCCACTTCATCCAGTTTCCTCAGTGCCCCCTGCACATTCTGCCTTCATCGCCTCCCTTACCCTGGCCCTCTACCTCCAATCTAGTATGGGAATACTGCCTTCAAGGCCCAGCTGGAGTGTCATTTCCTAACAACAGATGTCCAAATGATGTACAATCCTTTGCTAAACCACCAGACACTTCCTTTTTTCTTACCTTAGACGTCTCTTCTAGCTTCTTCAGGTACACAGTCTTCCCAATCTAGCTATAAATTACTTACGGGTAGAGGCTGTTTCTACTCTATGATCTCTAGAATACAAGACTATGTATGAATTTAATTGCTCATCAAATACAACATATGATCTATGTGGTTCCCTACTAAAGATGAGTAGAATGTAAACTCCCTGGGGAAATGGGCCATTCTCACTTTTGTCTTTGTATCCCAAATGCTCAGCACCTTGGAGTCCCTTTATAAATACCTAGTGGGTAAAAGGGTCCTTTCAGAGATGTAGCCCAGCACCTGGGAACCCTTTTGTATTTCAGTCTCTGAAGACTATGTATAGCTTTGCCTTCTCAACCCGTCTAGTCACAATAATGGCTTCATACCATCCACAGCAATCACAGTTTTGGACAAACTAGATCCCTTTCTGATTTCTATAGTGACTGGGAGCATAGCTGACAGATGTGTATTCCTGAAAGTGCAGTTCTGACCTTGGCACTTCCCTGTTCATTCTAGAGGACTCCTAGGATAACATACAAACTCCTGTTTGGCATTTCACACTCTTCACTTTTGGCTTCCACCTATTTTCTCACTTTTTTTCATCATCCCTCAAATATTTTAAGTTCCAGGCTAAGTGTTCCACTGGCAGGGGCTTCCCTATACACTCCGTTCCTTCTCCCATTTCTGTGCCTTTGCATAGGCTGTCCCTCCTCTCCACCCCTCAATATCTGAAATGTTCACCCTCCTGAAACCCCTATCTTTCTGTCCTGATTCCTCCAGCTGTTAGTGCCCTGGGGGGAAAAATCAGTTTCTATTTACTCACCTGTGCATGTTGTTTTCCCTCAACAGAACGTAAGCATCTAGAGAACAAAGACTGCTTAACTTTAAAATTTGTGTGCCCAGCACCCATCACAATGCGTGATACACAAGAGGTGCTTAATAGGACTTGCTGAACTGACTGAAGGGTTCCTGTGTCACAGTAAGAAAGAAGCCGATAAATCATCCTGTAGCTATTATTCAGCGTCCTGGGCAGAGAATTTTCAAAAAAGCCATTGGCGGTACCCCTTCAGATCAAAGCTAGATTCTTGAGTTTTAGATGCCTCATTTCCATAGGAAACAAGGCTCAGCATCATGTAGTAAAGAAGTGTTTCCCCTCAATCAGAGGGTCTAATCCTTTTACATGTCACAGATCCCATCTTTTTGGCAATCTGGGGAAGCCTACAGACCCTTTCTCAGAGTAATGTTTTTAAATAATCAAAGGAGATGTTAAATTTCAATCAGAAATTTAGCTGAAATAAGGATATAATTCTTTTCCCATCCAAGTTCACAGATCCCCCTGAAATTTATCTGTGGACCCCAGTTAAGAATACTTGTCTCAGATACTCACCACAGGCTGATATGAAGGGTATACCTCTCCTAACCAGAACATGAATATCATGAAGCCGAGGAAGCCAAAGAAATGTTTACACATGGTATTCCAAGAAACAGGTGTGGGGGATGTATCCACACGATTTCGAGTATACATATCAAAGTCAAAGTGCATCTACAACAAATACAGAGATATGAGTACTAGGTCATTAGCTTTGCAAAAGGCAGGGAGCATAGAATAGAACTTGGAAGAAACTGCCTAACAGAGGGTCTAGTACTCCTGAAAGCTGTGTTCTTAGAGATTGTACCTTTCTCAAATGACAATGACAACCCAAGAACTGGGGGTGGGGGTGGAGAGGTGCCAAGGAGAAACTAGGAGGTGGTGCTAGCATCTGCTAACTTAGTCTGCTACTTAGAGAGGGCAGCTCAATTGCTAATATTACAAAGTTTTTGGGATCCCTGGACATTTGACCCATGTATTACCTTGGGAATACCCAGTTTCTTAGAAGACAGAAAAGCTTACTGCTAACTAGATACCCTACTTCTCCATTAAAGTGTTAGGTTGCCACCGGGGTACAAAGGAAAATTCACCAAGCAGAGGAATAAGGATGCCTTAAGTATTATGTTGAACCCTGTGAATGACTAAAATATTTAAAGAGAAAAGGAGGGGTCATAAGAGAATTGTTTTCTCACCGGTTCACCCCAATTTAGTCTGAGTTCTGAATGGTCCCAGTCATACCACGGGTCTCGTTCATGCTGAGAGCGGTCCGGAAGCTTGGGATAGTCACCATACCTGAGAAATGATAGCAAGTCTTGAGTGGAGTGCCACATACCCCAGGGGAACTGGAGATAACTCATCTGAGAATTAGAGAAATGAAGTCACAAAGAAACTCAGAATCCTACTCTAAGCCATCCCACACACTTGCTACAATGATGCTCCTTAAGTACAGATCTAGTCATGAGCTTTCCCTACCCCATCAACAGCAGCAGTTTAGGACAAAATATAAACTTCTTTGACTAGCTCTACATAATCTCATCTTTCCTGCCTCACTGGACATGACTTCTCTCACACTGTAATCCAGACATTCCATCTTCCATCTCCATGACTTTGGAATGGCCATCTCCCATGCCTGGAATGCATGTTCTCCTTGTCTCTGTCTCAGAGCTCCTCTTCCTTTGTACCACAGCTCAAACACCAACTTCTGTACAGCGCCTTTATCAAGTTCCCCTGCTGGGGCTCTCTCTTCCAGACTCCATGAATTTAATGATTTTTTTGGTGTGTGTTTGTATTTACTAACTTTATAATTTTGCTGCATTTATTTTTACATTTACTTGTTTCTCTCATTAGAACGTAAGCGAATCGAATAGCGATGGCTTCATTCTTTGTATTTGTCTCCCAGGGCCTGGTACATAGCAGGTGCTGGCTGACTGAACTGGTATGGTTGAACAAAGACCCAGACCTAGGACTCAAATTCTAGCTATTGAACGAGACTGCTATGTAAGGTCAAATTACAATTTAACTTTGTTCATTTATATTCTCTCCTTTCTTTTAATTTATGGGAAAAATCATAGAATCCCAGAACACACAAGCTGGAAGAGACCATAGAGACCATCAAATCTGATTCCCTGATTTTATGAATGAGAAAATGGAGGCTTAGGTTATTTACCTTTTCCAAGGTACTTTTTCAATATTAGAGTCAAATCCAAAAATATAGGAGAACAAAAAAGAAGGAAACACTAGAGACAGATTCCTCTTTCTCATTATAACCACTGATGTTGAAGAGATGCTTCTGGTTACTATAGGACCATCTGTCCAGCGGGATGATGCATATAAAGTGCTTTGCAAATCTTAAAAGTGCTACAAAAGTTTCAACTGCTATTACTGTTTTGGACTTTTAACTAAGACCCTTCCTGAAGAGGCTTGAGGACTGGTCAGGGATGCCAAAGGGGTTCCTGTTCAGGTAGGTTTATACTAAATAGTTTCTGAGATCCTTTCCACCTCAGAGCCCAAGAAAGTCACATTTTTCCAACCAGTATGCAGGAGCATATTTGTGACACAAGTCTTCAAAGATAAAGTTATCCTTACAGAGAAGCTGCTAGGGCTACTGCTGCCTAGAAATTCTAATTAAACTGGGGGGGGAGGCGGGGAACAGATCCTATAGATATGCCGTAATAGGGAATGGATCAGGAAACAGTAAGAAGTTGGATATTGGCATCAAACTCCTAATGACAAAATGAGAAAAAGGGATGCAATACCTATAACTAATGTCATCACTAACAGGACAAAACAGGAGAAACAAGACAAGTAAATAAATGGAGTTAGCTGTTCTTCCCCACATTAGGGGTCGTTCCTTTTCCCATGAAACTATAAGAGTTTTGTTTATGGATCTCTAGTGATGATTACAGTGCCTGATGTGTGGTAAGTGCTTTATGAATGTTTGTTGAATGCCTGACTCAATCAGGTAGGGGTAAGATATTAGTCGTATCTGACCTCTTCTACAATTGTTATTGTGACCACAGAAAGATCACCCAGCCTGGAAAAGCACAGAAAAATCAAAGAACAGCAAAAGTCACATAAAGTGAGGCATAAGTCATATATACACTTCTGTGTAGGAGGCAGTGGGGTATTTAGGTGATAGTGTTTAACTTAAAATCAGAAAACGTGAGTTCAAATTCCAGCCCTGCTACTCATCTGTGTGACCTTAGGCAAACCTTGTCTTTGAATCTTAGTTTTCTTACCTGTAAAAAGAAGAAGTTGACCTAGATGACTTCTAAGGATCCTTCTAACTCTAGTTCTACGATTCCATGGATTGGTCTTATAAATATTAAGCTTTCCCTCAGTGGGGTTGGAACAGTTCAAAAAGCCCTTACTGCAGCACAAAACATAGCACTCAAAATCTTGAACAAGCCTTTGTTAAACACCTACCACAGTCCAGGTACTGTGCTGAATTCTAGAGATGTAAGAAAGTAAAAAACAGTCCTTGCACTCAAGGAGCTCACATGATAATGGGAAGACAACATGTAAAAAACTATGCACATATAAGATATAGATGATGTAATCTGGAGGCAATTTCAGAGAAGAGGCAATGGAGGAGCCAGGAAAGGTCTTTTGTGGAAGGTAGGAAAAGTCTTGAGGAAAGATATGCCAATTCCAGGCAGGGAGAAAGCCAGTGAAAAGGCAAGAAATAGAGAGATGTAGTATCACGTGAGAGGAAATTCAAGCAGGCCAGTGATGCTCTATCATAGAGCACATAGAAAGGAGTAAAGTGTCAACTGGCTAAAAAGGTAGAAGCCAAAGGATTTTATGTGGGAACCATTGAAATGTACTGAGCAGATGAGTGACAGGATCCAATCTTTGTTTTGGAAAGAATACTTTGGCAGCTGGGAGAAAAGACTTGAGACAGGAAGGGCATGGGAGGTCCCAGGAGACCAGGCATGAAGTAATGGTAAATTGTGACAGTGTTGCTATTGGCTGTGTGAGTGGAAAGAAAGGGAGATTATATGTGTATATATGTATACATTTGTATGTATATGTGTATGCATGTATGTATATACATGCATACATATACACACATATACACATACGTACGAAAGATGTTGTCAAAGTAGAAACAAGATTCGGCCACAGACTGGATATGGGACCTAAGAGGAGGTAAGAAGTGGAGGGTCACACCCAAGTTGTAATCCTAGGCGGCTGGTGCCCTGGACAGTCGCTGGGAAACTGGGCAGAGAGAAGGGATTGGGAGGAAGGCGAACGAGCTCTGTCTCGGGCACAAAGGGGTTTGAGCCCACCAGGTATGCAAGGAGCCTCGGGAAACCTTGCGGCTGTCACTGAGTGCTGCCTTGCTCACGTTCGAAGAGGCAGCTGGCCTCAAAGTGGAGCCCAAAGGCGCAGAGGGCCTAGCAGCTGCCCCGGCTCGCGTCCAGGCCACTGACTACTTATCCAAAACAAACCCAAACCAAACGAAAACTTCGCCATCCGCTGCTGAGGGCCACCAGCGTCCGTGACTCACTATGCGTCAGCAGGCTGGGCTGGGGAAGGGATGCAAGACCCCGGGCAGCCTCCTTACCCGAAGCCGTCGTCCGGGTAGGGCTCGTAGTCCTCCACTCGCATATTGTACTTCTTGGCGGCGGCGGCGCGCTCCTCCGGCGTGCGGGGGTACGGTCCGGGGAGCATATCCTTGGTGAGGCCCGAGGCTGGGCAGAGCGGACACCGGGAGTCAGATCCCAGCCTCTGGGCTGCCGTTCCCCCACCCCCGCCCTGCCCCTCTCCAACCTCGCTCCCCCGCTCCGCCTGGCCCTCACACCCCAAATCCCCTCCCACCTGCCCGGGCCCCCAGAGGGGTCACCCGCCGGGCTGCTGTCCCCAGCCATCGGATTCCCCGGGACACAGCCATGGAGGCGGCCATCTTAACCTTCTTCAAGATGCACCCACGCAGGCGCAGGTCAGTTCTACGGCGGCCGAACAGAGACCAAAAGAATACCGTGGAGGGGAGCTGCGCTCACGTGCGTCAGGTGCCAGAGGAAGGGGCGTACGGTTCAGGGACCCTAAGATCCTCCTAGCCTCGGTTACTGAACTCTCTGGGTCCTGGAGCGGAGGCTACGTGTTGAAAGATATTAAGGAAGGGGGTGAAGCCAGATGACCGAGGACTTTTGTGGATGTCGGAGGCGGGGTTGATCCCTTGGCTCTTGTAGGGGAGCAGGTGAATGTACCGAAGGAGGTGCCGTTTTAGGGACGTGAAGCTGGCCACCCCCAGACTCACGCTGGGCACGCTGTCCTGGTGCTTCTCATCTCGCCGCTCCTGGATACCTACTGCAGTCCTAGCCCTTTTCCAGTGCCCCTAAAACCCGAGGGTAGCATCTGTCTGGACCCATCTGCCCCCCTGCCCTTTCATGCCTTTTCTCTGCTTCTGTTATAGCCTCTGCAAGGAAGTGCCACGTCTGTCCAGCCCTAATTGACCTCTTCGAGCTGAGCCAAACTGCATTTACATTGTCTTTTTTTCCTGCGTGTGCCGAAGCCTTTTCCAAGTAAAGTTGTCCAAGAAAAAACTCATACTCCCTTCTTCCCTTTCCTGCTCCTCTAACCTGAGGGTATTTTTTTTTTTCAGCAGCACTAATATCTTCTCAGTTGTTCAGGTTAGATACATTGCAGTCATGTCCAATTTCTCCTTCTCTTCTCCCTCCTCCTCCCCAAGACGATCTTCTGTGCATGGTTAATCTCTTTTCCTACCAGACTGAGCTCCTAAGAGCAAGGCCGTGGCACTGTTCTAGGTGCTAGAAAATACAAATACGATGAATAAAATAATCCCTACTCGAAAAGAGTTGACATTTTATTAAGTGAGACGAATGCATAAATAACTATATACACAATCACTATAAAGAGAATACTACAAATACAAAATAGATAATTACAAAGTAATTCATCTTTAATGGGGATAAACTTGAAGTCTTAATAAGATCAGAGGTGAAACAAGGATGTCTATTATCACCATTATTATTTAGTGTTGTTCTACAAATGTTAGCTATAGCAATAAGACAAAAAAAAGAATAAGAATAAGCAACAAGGAAACAAAACTATCACTTTGCAGATTATATGATGTTCTACCTAGAGAATCAGCTAAAAAACTAGTTGAACAATTAACCACTTTAACAAAGTTTTAGTATATAAAATAAACACATAAATTGCCAGATTTCCATATATTAACAACAAAATCCAGCAGGAAGGGATAGAAAGAGACATTCCATTTAAAATAATTGTAGAGAGTATAACATACTTGGGAGTCTACCCAGGAATTATATGAGTATAATTATATGAATGCAATTTTTGGAAAACATTGTTTTTTCCCCAATTACAATGATTTTTGACACTTTTTTTTGCTTTTTTTTTTTGGAAGGGGGAAGGTAGGGAAATTAGGATTAAGTGGCTTGCCCGAGGCAAGGTTAAGTGTCTGAGGTGGAATTTGAACTCAGGTCCTCCTGACTCCAGGGCTGGTGCTGTATTCACTGTGCTCCCTAGCTGACCCGACTTTTAACATTCTTTTAAAAAAAATTTTGAGTTCCAAATTCTTTCCCTCCTTTCCCTCACCCCTCCCTGAGATGGCAAGCAATTTGATGCAGGTTATATATGTGCAATAATGTGAAACATTTTCATATTAGTCATGTTGTAGGAGAAAACACAGACAAAAAATAGTGAAAAATAATATGCTTTGATCTGTATTCAGACTCCATCAATTTTTTCTCTGGCAGTGGATAGCTTTTTTTTTTATCATGAGTCCTTTGGAATTGTCTTAAATCATTGTATTGCTGAGAATAGCTAAGTCATTCACAGTTGTTCATCATACAGTATTGCTGCTATTGTATGCCATGTTCTCCTGGTTCTGCTCACTTCACTTTGCATCAGTTCATGTATGCCTTTCTAAGTTTTTCTAAAATCATCCTGCTTGTCATTTCTTAAAGCACAGTAATATTCCATTAAAATCATATACCACAACTTGTTCAGACATTCCACAATTGGTGAACATCCTCTCAATTTCCAATTCTTTACCACCACAAAAAGAGCTACTATAAATATCTTGGTACAAATAGATCCTTTCTCCTTTTTCTTTCATCTTTTTTGGGATATAGACCTAGTAGTGGTGTTGCTGGATCAAAGAGTATGCACAGTTTTATAGCCTTCTGTGCATAGTTTGAAATTGCTCTTCAGAATAGTTGGATCAGTTCACAATTCCACTAATAATCCTTTAATGTCCCAATTTTCCCACATCCCCCTCCAACATTTATCATTTTTCTTTTCTGTCATTAACCAATTTGGTAGGTGAGATGTGGTACCTCGGAGTTGTTTTCATTTGCATTTCTCTAATCAATAATGATTTTAGAGCATTTTTATATGACTATAGATGGCTTTGGTTTCTTCTTCTGGAAACTGCCTGTTCGTATCCTTTGACCATTTGTAAATTGGGAATGACTTGTATTCTTATGAATTTGACTCAGTATTCTATATATTTGAAAAAGTAGGCCTTTGTCAGAGATACTTGATATAAAAAAAAAATTTCTCCAGATTTCCGCTTTCCTTCTAATCTTGGTTGCATTGGTTTTGTTTGTGCTAAACCTTTTAAACTTAACATGTGAGAGATAATTTATAGTGAAGTTTCCCCATTCTGAAAAATTAAATCTAGAATGGCTTCAGTATTCACTAGGCCTACGGTTAGGTCACCTGACCTTCAAGCAATCTGGGGCTTAGAGCAATGGAGACCCTCCCCCAGAGCCAACTCAGCA
>CM053582.1:487962238-487967238 GCA_028627135.1 Pseudochirops cupreus
AATGTGTGTGTGTGTATATATATATATATATATATATGCAATTATTATTATTATTATTGACTACATCCAACTGGAACTTGAGATACACAGGCACTGCAGTTGGGAGATCCATTCTGCCCTACCAAAAAGTGACATAGGAGAGAATAGACTGGGGGAGGGGGGAAACACTGGGATGGCTGTTTTGGGGTTGTGGGCGGGGGAAAGACGGGGAGAAAATATGTAACTCAAAAAAAATTTAATAAAATAAATTAAAAAAAAAAATAAACCTTTGTACTGGCTGCTGCACTTAACATAGTGCCCTGTGGAGAGTAGATGCTCAATAAGTATTTGTCAAATAAATGAATCAAGTCATTAAAAAAAAAAACAAAAAACCAATTCTTAGCAAGGGGGCACCCAGGGTTTTTTCCTCATTCAGAGACCAGTCTTTGAAATCTCTGAAGGACTGGGCTGCTCATGAGCTTGGCTGGACCCTACCCTAGTAGGAGAGCTAATTTCTCATTAAAATATAAAGAGAATCTATTCTAGGTGAATTCCCAGCCCTTTGAGTTCTATTTAAGTGGTCTGGGTAGAGATGAATTCTTTTGTCCAGATAGTTGGGGGCAGCTGAGTCTCCTTATATAGTGAAGCTCTCAGTAGTTGGAGCTGTAACTTTCAGCCCACCTCATCTTCCATCCCTTCATTGATTGTTCACCAGTTTGGGTTGATCTCTTGCCTTTCAGGGATACCCGCTTTTCCAAAGGTTTTTAAGCATTCATTGTTCTCCAAGGTGGAATCTTTTGGTTACTAAGAGAGACCAATGACTATCTTTATTGATTATGTGCTAGCCTAATTAATAAATTGATTGATTGACAAACTCTTGTCTTATGGAAATTATCATTCATCACAATTAGATTATCTTTGTTTGGGCATTTCACCCCCAACCTCCTCCTTTCCCTGGTTTTCCTAGCACTGTGTTCTATAGATCTGGGATATTTCCTTTTTCATGGTACCTTGTTGCCTTTGGATTCTGATAGCTTAGGAATCTCATTGCCAGAGGAGCTTAAATGTCTTTTTGTGGATAGAAGCCTGATGGGCCTTTGATAGAATATTACCATAATTTGTCTTTTGTTTGATATTGTTTTGAGTGTCTTCTGGAGATCTGTCTAGTAATTGTCATGCTGTAGCATAACAGTTAGATATAACAGGAGTAGTGTAGGAGGCCCAGGATCCAGGGCTCCCAGCACCTTCCTAGAACTTCTGTGTTTAATTTGAATTTGGTAGTTTCCCATCATTAAGGACAATGTGGTTTAGTGGAAAGAACTCTGGATTTGGACCCTGAATACTTGAGTTAAAGTTTTAGCTCAGCTCCTTAATGTCACCTTGGCTAAGTCACTTAACCTTTTTCAGTCTCAGTTTTTTCAAAGCTTTAAAGTGTGAGGAGTAGACTAGACTGACCTCTCAGGTCCCTTCAAGCTTTAAATTTTATGATTGTTAAGGCAGGTCCATGAGATATGATTTCCTTTCTGATGGGAGTAAATATCCCTTTTAGGCCCTTGAAGGATTGAATTGTTTCCTTACAAATTTTTCTTGCTATTTTACTTTATTCTTATTCTTTTGGTGACAGTCATAGGTGACACACTTTGATTACAAAACATATTCCATGAGTTTTGTTGTTTGATTCTACTTTTGAGATAATTCAGATATTACTGTCACCTTAAGATGCCTGATAATCTTCTAGGCTCCTCCTAGAATGTCACTGCCATGTTTGGCCTCGTGTGTGATTTGGTCAAGTTCATCTGAGCTGCCATATCCTGTGGGTAACAGCTGACTGTTTGGGAGAAAGAATCTTCACAAGACCCTTCTGCTTTATTTTAGAAAATTGCTATAAACTGGAGGTTTTGAAAGGCATAATAGGAATTCTTCAGTCTCAGGTGTTCCTAAAAGCATAGGTTTGATGTTAGAGCCCTGACATACAGGGGAAAGAATTTAAATTTCCCAGATTAGTATTGGCTGTTTGCAGCTGTTCCCTGTGGGGGGTTGTGCCAGCTTTGGGTATGGGTTTGTATTTTAGGATGTGGGTAGGCTGTGGCTTGAATGTATGCTAATGAGACTTTTCTTCTCGGGGAATATAGGTTGTATCTGCAGCAGACCCTCAATGATACAGTAGGCAGGAAGATTGTCATGGACTTCTTGGGTTTTAACTGGAACTGGATTAATAAACAGCAGGGAAAGCGTGGCTGGGGGCAGCTGACTTCCAACCTGCTGCTCATTGGCATGGAAGGTAAGAAACTAAGCAAAAATCTAGAATTGGTTATAAGTTTCAGTGACCCAGTGCTGGAGTAATCTCTCCAGCTGATTGTGGGCCATACCAACCTAGACTTTAGGAGCTTCTCTGAAGCACCATTAATCTTTAGCAGGCTTTTATCGTGCCCAGAAGAGTGTTAATCTGGGACAAGATATTTGATTTCTGTCAGGAGAGAGTGTCTTTTCAGTCACTTAGTGAATATTTGGGCTCTGAAACAGTCCCTACCCTTCTGGGTACTTCTTTAGCATATTCTAATTCTTTATCACTTGACTTATTGTCACAGGTCAGTTTTTGTTGAAACAGTTTCTTTCTTAAGCTGACACACACTTGCTCTTCGCTGACCTAACAAGTTCATATTTGAATTAACATAGACTCTTGTTTTCCTGGTTGCCTGCCATTGGTGGGCAGTGGAGATCATTCCATCTTCAAGGGTATTTATGAACTATTATTACCATTGAAAAAACAGTTCTGGACTGCAGAGATTTCATTTCTGTCACTCAGGAATGTGTACTAAGTGTTCTCTATATAATATTCTATATAATGGATTCTAGGTTATAGCAGCTGGTTTGAATGGAAGAGGTAAAGATTGGGATGGGTTTGGGCACATACTGAGAAGTTTAAAAGCTATTTGGAACAACTTTGCAGAGCAAGTGACTATTCATACCCCTCAGACTGTCTGGTTTCATCGGTGCCTGTGTTGCTCCTTTGTTTTCCAGTATTTCTTAATGTATTTATTGAAAGGTCTTCAGGTGGACTTTTTAGCATGTCCAAAAGGTTAATAACCTTGGAAACAAACAAAAAATTAATATAATCTGCCATTTTTGACAAAATTACAAATACCACTTCAGTACATTAACTTAACTCTTAAAGAAATAGGAGCTGTTAGCACAATCTGTTATTTTGTGATTGGCAAACTTTTTAGCTCTTGAGGGTTATTGAACTACTTGCACAATAAAAATGTATCACTTAAATATTTTGCTGGAACTTGTGATTGTACATGCTTAGAATTCATATATATTTTTGTAATTTTGATGACTTTGGGTCCATAGGGGGGTGGAAAGATTGGGGATTCCCAAACATCAAAGATGTTTGACCCTTCAGTACTTTCATGCAACCTCTCCTGGATTCTGTTCTAGCTGAGGAGGTAACAAACTACAGCCACCTGTATTTGATGCCTGTTTTTCTATAGACTGTGAGTGAAGAATGATTTTTACATTTTAAATAAAATTTTATTGTATTTAAAAATATAAAAAACATTCTTAGGTCATGGGGATATGCAAAAACAGGTGGTAGGTCAGATTTGGACCTTGGGCCATAGTTTGTCAGACCCCTCTTCTGCACAATTCAATATAGCTCTGCTGTGCATGACAGTATCTTCACTCTTGTAGGAAATGTGACACCAGCTCACTATGATGAACAACAAAACTTCTTTGCTCAGATCAAGGGCTATAAGCGATGCATCCTGTTTCCTCCAGATCAGTTTGAGTGCCTCTATCCTTACCCTGTGCACCATCCCTGTGATAGGCAGAGTCAGGTGAGTTAACAGGGTATGGGGAAGGCAATCCAAACTTCATTCATAACATTTCTTATTCATGGGGGAGTGGGTACTGTCGTGTTGCTACCTTTAAGTAAAGGTAGCTTACCTTGCAGAGGAGTCAGAATTATATTTTAGCATATAAAATTATTCTGTAATTCTTCTCACTTGTCACCAATTCCCAAGACCTCTGTATTGATGTTTTTCATGCTTGTGGGCAATTGTGCCTTATATAGGTCCATCTCTATTTAATTTCATTCATTGAAGTCCACTTTTATTTCATTACCCTTTTTTTAAAACTATAGCTCAATGTTGTTTTGGACTAGGCTAGTGTGCTTTATGTCCCCTAAAAGTTTAGGCTCAGATCCAGACCTTCCCATATTCTCTGGGTTTTGAGATTGTTCTGTTAAGTCATTGAAGTGTGCCCAGTATAGAACAGGGTAACTTGTATACATTATCCTAGGAAGTCCTAGGCTTAGTAGGGCGTGGCTGATTGTGGGTAGCCAGGGACATACTGGCTTTCTACAGAAAGTGGTTTCTGACGTATCATATGTAGGACTTATCTCACTAGAATACTTTCGTTCATGCTTTTGACAGCATATTCCAAAATCCCAGCTTTCAAACTTTTGGGATAAACTCCCAAACTTTTAGATTGTATCAGTCATTTCCCATAATACCAAGTCTTAGGATCCTGCACAGTTGGATTTGTCCTATCTATTATTATCTGATTGTTTCTTATGTTTAGTTTTGTCTCCCAGGCTATACATTTCCTAGTACTGTGCTGCCTTCTTTTTTTAAATTCCCAACATCTAGCACAGGGATAGAGATTAGACTTAGGATTTCATTGGTGTAAGGAATTCCTAGTTAAGGAAATTTCTTCTATCAATGCAGGTAACAACTAGCTTAGATATAAGTACTTGTTGGTTGATAAATTTCTTCTCTCACTGCATCTGCCAGGTGGATTTTGACAATCCTGACTATGAGAGGTTTCCGAACTTCCAGAATGTGGTTGGCTATGAGACAGTGGTTGGCCCTGGTGATGTTCTTTACATCCCTATGTACTGGTAAGAAGGGATAGGAGATGAGTGGTGGGGAAGGTAGCCTCATACTGTGGCTTGGTGTGATATCCCTTGCATTCTCTGGTGAGAAGTACCCATGTTCTGTGGGAGTCACTGAAACTTT
>CM053582.1:487972238-488004554 GCA_028627135.1 Pseudochirops cupreus
CCTGCCTCAAGAAGTCTCCCTGGAAGGAGTGAGGGAGGAAGGTGGGAGGAAATGTGTTTTATCTTTTTCCTTTTTGCCAAAGGTTTAACTTCAGTGTCTGAGCAGTGGTTGTTGTCCCCAGAAGCTCAGCTTATAATGCACTGATAGACTGGTGTGTGTAGGGGAGGGGGTGTTTACTTTTGTAAATCCCTGTGCTTTCTATGCTTGCCCTAGTGTTCTCTGATGGGAACAGGGTGTGTGTGAGTGTGGAAGACACGGTACCTTCTCTAGTGTAGTTCTTTCAATAACAACCAGTGTTGGGAAATGACCTGAGTGCTATGGTCTGTATCCCTTCTTGGTCTCCCACCTGACACAAGGGACTATGGTGAAAAAGAGGGCAAGCAAAGCCAGACCTGGGGGGGGTTAACTCAGTCTTCCTCTCAGACCTTCAGTAGTAAGTCAGCAGCTCATGGCCGGGTCTTTTATAAGTCTCAGGACAGGAGGGACAAATAACTGGTTGTCAGGGCTGTTTAGTTTGGATTTGAGGACTCAGCTGTGAGGTTATTTTATAAAATACATCTGGGTTGGGATTGGAATGTTATCCTCTTCCCATCTCCTGGCTTGCACATTGCCAGGCTCTATAAGCTCCAGAGAGATTGAATCTGGGCAGATCCCTTTTCATTGCCTGGATGAAACATGTGCTGTGGGTGCCACTGTCTAAACTCCTTACTTGACACAAAACTACTTTTCATGGTGTCTGCTAACTGGTCACATAAGAAAATGGAATATTGAGAGTAGGGTTCTCGGCCAGTGTAAATGTCACTTATTAGGCCAGCAGGTGACAACTCTTAGGTCTCGTCTTCTACCACAGATAGGAAAAAAAGTTATGATTAATTATGCAAAATCAAATATTTGTTGGGGGCTCTGGATTGGGGGTTGGTGGTACTTCACAAAAGTGGAGCAGATGCCCAGGACGCCTTGGGGAGATGCAGCTTCCCCTACAAATCAGAGCTCTAAATTACAAGGTTTTTACCAACGGGAACAGTTGGGGAAAGTCGTCTGCTCATTTGCGTAATGGTTTCTGTCACTGGTGATTAGACACAGGATGAAGGAAAAGAAATTTGACAATTAGGAATGAGCGATCATTAATCTGAATCTGTTAGGAGGCAGAGGGGAAGGATCTCATCGATAAGCAAGACTGACCCAGGTGCAGGCCTGTGCAAGGTGCTAGCAGTAATACACCTCCAAAGTGAGCTGGGCCCTTGTATTTAAGAGAGCAAAGGAGGTGGGCATGGGTCCAGCCCTAGTATGAGGTAGGTGTTCAGGGTAGGATTCCTGATGATTACACAAAAGTCAGATGAGAAATATGAAGCAGACTGAAGTACCTCGCTTTGTAGGTAGTGATTAAGACTTCCTAGGTTAAGGAATTCAGCTCACCTTCAACCCTTTGCCTCCTGTCTCCTCTTTATATCCATTCAGTTTGTGGTTGTTGGCATCGCCACATTAGGCATGACATCTTATCAGACTGGGAACAGGTCTCTTTGCTGTACTCGTGGCCATCTGTGGTCTGGTGAGAATGTTCTCAGTGTTCTGATTACTGGCTAGGAGGCATAGACATAAAAGGATCGGAAATGGGTCGTAGGGCATACAACCCAAGTATATAATTTGCCTCTTTCTGTATAGACTGTTTCCTTTGTATTTGTGCTGGGCTCCAGCCATTCTGTAGGGCTCAACTCTTGTAGAAGCTGCATCCTAGAGAATATTCTGTGTCATACCCAAGTTCAGATCCATCTCTTGTCATTCATAGTAACTTTGGGTAAGTCAGCCTTTTTGACTCTGTTTTCTCATCTGTAAAGGGAGCATGTTGGACTAAATGCCCAATATAGTTACTTCCAGCTTTAAATATGCCTGAATTATCCTGACTGAGGGTGCACAAACCTTTCTTGCCTTTGAAGGAAACAAGAGATACATAGATGTGAGTTTATAATTTTATCCTACTCTTGCCCAGATGAATACTGCTTTTAGGATACCCAACCTGTTCTTGTTTCTCACCTTAAACTAATAATAGAACTCAAATGAGGAAGATGCTTCCCTCTTCTACTCCAAAGATGAGATTTTCTTGGTTTTTGACTGGGTTCTGTATTGTCCTCTGTCATCCTAGGTGTCCTGATTCTGTTCCCAAAGATGCTACCCTCACCCTTGGCTGTTTGTAATAGTTTGCCTGAATCAGGCCAGCTAGTTCTTTGCCTCTGAAAAGCTTGACTTAAAGTTCTAAGCTTATATCTGTGCCTAATAACCATATAATCTTGGTTGTGGACTCGAACCTCCCCAAAATCACGCCTTCTACCTGCAGTGCAGTAAGTAGTTCTTCCTGTTCCAAAACTGAGGCCCTCTTTTAAGAATTGCCAAGTTCCTGGATCGTTCCAGCTTTCAATTCATTGGCAGACTTATATATGACTGACAGCTCCTGAATCCAAGAACTCATTAGATCTTTAAAGGCTATCCCTAGGTACCTTAGGGCAGTAGGTTTCCAGAATCCTTTGCTTGTGAGTTCATAATAGAAAAATGCATATAGTAATAACACCCTTTCCACAAGCAATAAAAGTGTCTATGAAGTATCTCCTTTCTAAAGTACTTAAGGACAGAATCTGTTTTCAGACTTAACTGTACCCACTCCCAATAATTATTCCTTCAAGCATAGAACATAGTTTTTGGATCCACAGCAAGCTGGGCCAAGTGGGCCACTGTGATTCTGTCATCGTTGATGTATCTTATTTTCTGCAGTAACTGCTAGAAAAAATATTAAACTAAAGAAAAAACTCACAGGTGATGGGACTTTACAAATGATTTGATTATAGCTCAAATCTGGCTTATAGAAAACTTGAATGTTAATTCTTCACAGAATATATTTCTTTTCAAATATCTTGTTCTAGAAAGCAACATATATTTGGACCTGTATACTATAGAAACAGCCTGTAACTGCGTATGTAAAATCCAAGTATTTTGGGGAATTTACTTCAATAATCTGGAAGGTACCTTTGAAATCAAATCCAACCCCTTTTTAATTTTCTTTTTAGAGGGAGAAAGACAGGGCATTTGGGGTTAAGTGACTTGCCCAAGGTCAAACAGCTAGTAAGTGTTAAATGTCTGAGGCCAGATTTGAACTTGGGTCCTCCTGACTCCAGGGCCAGTGCTCTATTCACTGCCACCTAGCTATCCTCACTTTTTTTTTTTTAAAACAGGAGCAGAGGTGAAGTGATTTACCTTAGATTGAACCTCTAGTCAATGCTAAAGCTGAGACTTGAACCTAGGTTTCCTCTCAGTCCAAAGTTATGACCATATTTTGTCTTTTATACAGTGAGAGGCAACCAGAATAGTGCAATATGCCAAGATTCAGGAATGACTTGAGGTCAAATCTGACTTCAGATACTAGCAGTGTGACCCTGGGCAAATCACTTATCTACTACCGAGAGGATCAAATGAGTTATTTGTAAAGGCACTTTTGCACATCTTTAAAGTGCTATATGAATACTAGTTGTTAACCTCCTTTTAAATGGCACCAAGGAGAATGTGATTGTCATGATGTTCCTCTCCTGGAGAAGCGGCTGTTGAGGTCTTGTTGTTGGCAAGTGTAACTTTTATAGATCTTAATTTTTTTTTTAATTTTTAATTTTTTGCTTTTTGGAGGGTGGTTGGGGCTAAGTGACTTGCCCAAGGTCACATGGCTGGTTTTTGTGCTAAGTGTATGAGGTCAGATTTGAACTCGGGTCCTGACTTCAGGGCTGGTGCTCCTATTTGCTATGCCACCTAGGTGCCCCAACTCTGATAGAATCTTGAGGGCCATCCAACCCAGCTTCATTTTGCAGATGAGAACAGTGAAGCCCAGAAAGGTTAAAAATGACTTACCCTGATGCCACAAACAGGTAGTGTCAGAGATCCAGTTC
Organism: Pseudochirops cupreus; assembly: GCA_028627135.1. Classification (NCBI taxonomy): domain Eukaryota; kingdom Metazoa; phylum Chordata; class Mammalia; order Diprotodontia; family Pseudocheiridae; genus Pseudochirops; species Pseudochirops cupreus. The sequence goes on from CM053582.1 coordinate 487,976,162, forward strand.
AGACTTGGTGTTCTTTCCATTGGTTTGTACTACTTACAGCAAGATGAATCCTTGGGAACTTGGGAGGAAGGCCTGATTTCTAACTTTAAAGGTTTCTGTAGCTCAGTAAGAATAAAAGATTTAGAACTGGAGGGGACTAGAGAGCATGTAATCCAACTTCATAGGTAAGAGAAAAATAGGAAATTGAATGAGAGGTAACCTCACTGTGACCCAAAGTCTCACAAATTGTAGGAGACAAGGTAAAATTTAAAGGGTACTGGATTTGAAGTTCAAGGACTTGGCTTATGTTGACTTTCCACATATAGAATTGACCATCTTCAATTCTACTTTACCTTAGAGTAGAGAAAAAACATTGGAGGCATTTTAGGTACAGGATCCTTGACCTATCTCAGCCAGCTGCTCGTTCCTTTGGACTTGCTAGAGGTCTCATGGCTACTAAAGTACTTTCTTGGCCTCAAGCTGATAGAGAGCCCTCTTTCCTCATCTGAGATTGGTGTTGTAGTTCATAAACTCATCCACATTCTTTTGGAAGAGTGGTCCTATGAATTACCTTATCACTTTTAGACTGCTTGATAAATCAACCCATGTTCCATCAACCCTTTGTAGCCCCACCCACACTAATAACAACAGTAACCTAACATAGGCTGGCCTCCTTCAGTCTCTGGTCAATTCAGTTCAACATTTATTGAGAGCATGCTGTAGTTAGAGAGCTGGCTTCAGAAAGATAAGGGTCCAGGCCCCAGCTCAGACATGTACAGGGTGTGTGACCCTGGGTAGGTCTTTTAACCTCTCAGTGTACTAAGCAACTATAAGTTGCAGGGACAGTGCTCCTCTAGGAGTGCCCTATATCAGTTAAACTACAGGTCTAGGCTCTGTCCCTGTTATGAGCACTGTGATGGTGCTGGATGTATGAAGATAAAATAGGCTTGAATGAAGTAACTACAAGAGTTTGCATCATCACTGAGCCAGGCTGTTTCCTTGGTCCTTGAAAAGTCTTTGTTAGTCACTTTAGCCCAGCGGCCTTCTACCTGTGGTTTGCGACCCCTTTGGGGTTTGAACAACCCTTTCACAGGGGTCACCTAAGACCATAGGAAAACACATATTTCCGATGATCTTAGGAACTGAGACACTGCTCCTCTCTCCGTCTCCAAGTGGGTCTGCCCACGTGCACATATGCCCATATACGAGTATTAAAGAGTTGCATTAGGAAGGTTGAGAACCACTGCTTTAGCTCAGTCACTTTGTAGTGTATAGTCCCACACATCATCATTAGGCACTTCGGCAAATATGCCTCTGGATATACTTTAGTCACATTGTTCAGAGATTGCACATGTGGTTCCTGCCTTCTCAGAAGTGGCATCATCTGCTATGTGTTTGGGAAGATCCTGTGGGGGAAATCTCGCTGGAAATTATTCTGCTTCTCTCTTCGATTCAAGGAGATAAACATAAGGGAACCAGTCCATCTCTGCCCTCAGAGAGCTTATTGCTCTTTCTACAGATAAGTCTCTCAAAAGCTGAGTGATAACCTGGAGGAAAGGCTGCTGCTTGTTCTTAGAGTGCCTGTGGATACCATCTCACCTCTATTCCATTTACTGTCAGTGGCCTGGCGTCTTCCTAGCCTACTGTCACCTTGAGACTGGCCAGCTCTCCATTTCCACTAGCAAAGTCACATATACTCTGGCAACCATAGCTATGTCATCCAGGTTTTTCCCTGCAGCTAGAGCTTGAGGAGGCTCTGCAGCTTCTACAGGCTGTATTCCTGCTCTATCCTGGACCTCAAGCCACTGCACCTGGTTGCCTATAATAAGTCCTGTGAAGCACAACTTGGCTCTTGGGCATCTCCATTCTAGTCTGGGGCTCCAACCTTTATTTGCCAGTTGTTCAGTTGTTTCTACTTCCTCAGGAAGAGAAGTACAGAGTTGACTTTTGGGAAGATTTTTTTTTTTTTTACCAATTGTAAAGGGATTTTTCTTTTCAGAATTAGTCTGCTGCATGATTCTAGACTGGAGTGGTGGAGAAGCAGACTTAAGCTTGATGTGAATAAAAACTTACTGTTAATTAGAACTTTCTATAGATTGCCTCAAGAGGTAGTGAATCTTTATTTGACTTGTGCTTTGTTTTGCAAAGTGAAAGATGTTGAATCAGACAGAATATCTAAATAAGTATCAATAAAGGTATTAACACTGCCTCCCCCCAACATTTTCCCACATTCCCATACTCTGGGAATGGAAGAGGACATATGCATGAAACATGACCAGAAAATGCTTCATAGGTATACATGTTGAAAGCAGGTGCTGGGTGACCCTCTTGTAAAAAGATACCATAGAGGTGATCCCTGTTCAGGTACAGGTTGAAATAGATTATGCTAGAAATCTTTTTCAACTCTAGATTTTCTTTACCTCTTTCAAAACACACATACATTGTCCATTCCTGGAGAAAAGGAAAAGCATGCATTAGAGCCCTTGGGATGAAGAACTAGGGGTAGAAACCAAAACTCATGGTTTCCAACCCTTGTCCTGCAGTTTGCTGTTTCATGCACTGTGCTAATCATGCGTATCGCTTGATCCTTACAACCACCCAATTTCTGTTGTACAGATGAAGTAACCAAGGTAGACAGATTAGGTGACTACTAGAGTGACATACCTAGGAAGACTCCAATGTGGGATTGGACTCTGGTCTTCCTAATTCCAGGTTCAGCACTGTCCACGCTGCTACCTAGCTGCCTAGGTGGTGGGAACTGGGGAGGGGCTTCATATCCTGTTTAACATGTCGGTCAGACCTTGTAATTGAAACTCTCACTATGGTGTCTCACTTCTCTTAAAGGTTGTGATATCACTTGAGTAACTAAACTATTGAATGTATTGGCCTGTCACCCCACAAGTGAATTTCTTTTGGATCACAAAGACCATATAGGTGTAAATCCAAGTCCTGTCCCACCTGGAACTCCTGAACAGACCATTTCATTCCCATAGAAGCTGCAAGATCTTTTCTTTGTCTTTCTCCACCCTCCTCCAGGTTACCTCCTTATGGATTCCCTAACCTAGCTTGCTTACGCCCACCTGCTGATTTTGGGTTGATGTAAGATTGGTTCTCTCCCCAACAAAGCATAGTAGAGCTTCCTGAGTGAGTCAGAGGGTAGCCTTAATGTTAGTCATCTTCCTTTTTTTGGAGGGGGGAAGGCAGGGCAATTGGAGTTAAGTGACTTGCCCAAGGTCACACAGCTGGTAAGTGTGAGGTCAGATTTGAACTCAGGTCCTCCTGATGCTCTATTCACTTCGCCACCTAGCTGTCTGTTAGTTTCCTTTCTATTGGACTCCTGTGTCTGTTGCCAGATGGACTTGGGGGCTTTGACTATCATGTCAGCTGTCTGAAGATGACTGGCTCTCTGCCTACTGCCTCCCTGCGGCAGAGTATTTTTCTTACCTCCTGGTTATTGCTTTATACAGGATTCCTCACCTGGCTCCTGCCTGATTCTTGGCTTCCTGGAGCAGTCATTCTTAGGCATGCCCTTTCCCCAAAATTCTGTGGCCTAGAGCCACATTTGTCCTCACTACTACCTCTATGATCCCAGCTCTGGCAAAAAGAATTGTTTAGAGGTCACTGCCTGGAACAAGCGAGATATGAACAGTTTTTAAAAAATTGTTTTTATGAAAGTCACTCCTCCCTGTCCTGCCCAGATTAAAAGTTCAGTATCCATAGTTGGGCCTGATCCCACTCCTGATCAGTGGGATAAACCTTGATTTACTCCATTTTCTGCCTGAGACTGGGTCAGTTTACTCCTTAGGCAGGCTGGTGTGTACCTCCCCATCTCCCAGGGACTTGCTGTTGATACTGGTCTCAGTGCAGACACCAGATGTTCTTTAACCTTAATTGCAGCTCGGAACTACTGAGCTCAAGAGATCACCAGCTTCAGCCCCACTGTAGTAGCACATGCCATCATGCTTGGCTTGAAGAAGTCTTCTGTTCTCTTTGTAGGAGGCTTACGCTGGATAAGAGAAGTGGATTCAGAGTTACCTGAATGACCGTATCCAAAGGGTTGATTAGTGAATGTATGTCAGTCTAGAAGTAGGTTTCTAGTGGCATGTCACAGGCCTCTGCTTTAACTCTGTTAATAATAACTCACATATAACATTTTATTTTTTACTTACCGATATATTTTGCTTTTACATCACTTACACTTTCAAGTATAAGCTTCCCCCCATCCCTTGTAATAAAGATTTAAAAAGAAAAGAAAAAAGCAATTCAGCAAACCAGCATATCACGTTATATCTGAGAATAAATGCAATGTTCTATACTGGTAGTCCCTTACCTCTTCAACAAGGAAAGGCATTTTCTTAACTCTTCTCTGGGGCCAAGCTTGTTATGTGGCATTTGCATTTACAGAGTTTTGCTCCTAGCAGTCCTTAAAGGTTGGATGTGACAGAACAAGAACCATCACTTAACTACCCCCCCACCCCCATTTCAAAATGAGAAAACAATCTCTGAGAGGAAACGTGACTTTACCATAACTGTATGTATATAGCAATTGTTGGAAATGGGACATTAATTGAGATCATCTGACCCCCAAGTCCAATGCTCTTTCCCCGTTCATGTTGTATTCCATGTTCTGGTCAGCATTTTAATCAATGATTTAGATGAAGGCATTCAACATAAAAACCATACTTACTAATTCCAAAGATGATATGAAGCTAGGAAGCATAGCTAGATGACAGAATTAGAATTCTAAAAGATCTTGACAAGCTGCAGGAGTGGCTGTAGAAACCCGACCTGGGTTTAAAAGCAAATCATTGCCCAAATACTCAACAGGAGGGATGTGGTTTGAGAGCAGTTTGTGTAAAAAGGACCTTGGTTAGTGTTAGTCATTATCTTGAAATGAGTCAACCATGAGCAATGACAATCATCGAAGACAATGTGATTTTGTGTTTCACAATTTAAAGAGATCTGTGATCTCATTGCTGGGGGAACTCCTCACAAGAACAAAGATCACTTTGTGACTCTTGTCAGAGTCCTGAATGCTCCAGTGACTGTCAGCCTAACATGCCTCAGACTCCCTAAGTCTTTTAACATCCTGTAGGTACATACTGGTGCAGCACCTGAGTTGTCCATCTGTTGCCCATTGATCTCAATATAGGAACAACCCATCTCCTTTTTTTTTTTTAACCATGCACCTCTTGGATATAATTTTATGCCACTTTTTGCAGGTATGTTATTGTTGGTAATATGCCTGCAGCCTATTCACACCCACCCTATGTTTCCCTGTTGACCTTTGTTCCCTGTAGCCCATAGTTGCAATTCTTTGGAGATTGTGATATCATGACTTGCCTTATCAGAAGATTAGTGTTAAAAAGGTGAACTTTTAGGGGGCAGCTGAATAGGTGAATAGAACACCCATCCTGGAGTCAGGAGGACTTGAGTTCAAATCCAGCCTCAGACACAACACACGAAAAACCAGCCTTGTGACCTTGAGCAAGTCACTTAACCCCAAATGACCTACCTTCCCCCCTCCAAAAAACAAAAAAAAAAGAAAGAAAAGGTGAACTTTTGCTACAGTCTCTGTTACCACTGAAGCTGGTGGGTTGCTTCAGCTCTGGAGTCCCTGAGCTATTTAAGGCTAAATTCAGCACCAATATGGTGAGCCCCACTCCAGTTGCAGAGTCCACAAGGCTGCACAAGGAGGGGTGAACTGGCCCATGCTGGAAAAGAGCTGGTCAAAGACTTCATGCCATTCAGAGGAATTGAGGACCATGGGAATGACTGATAACATGAGTGAGAGGGAAACAGTTTTTTTTGAGCCATTTTTTTTTATGCTAGCCTACTCTCAGTTAATTCTCATTGTTCACCTTACTGTTTCTAATATGTCTATGTAGATATAGATGAATATAGATATCAGAAAACCAAAAGATCAACTCAATGAGCTAGCTATTCAACAGCTTATAGTTTGTACAATGCTCATTGTTCATTCATTTGATTTTCATATGTGAATTACCAGGCTGAACTCTCTTGGGTGGTTGTGAACCTCATTTAGAAGGTTCTGTAGAATTCTAAGGTTTGATGCAGTCAGTACAATCTCATCAGGAAACAGGTGCATCTGGAAGACCTCATTTTCCATAAATCCCTTTTCCAGGTGGAATGTTTACTCGTCAGACATCCTCCACAACAGTGACAAGTACCTTTGGGTAGAATATATTTCCCAGTTTTATGCCTTTATTGACATTAATAATCAGGCAATCATCAAGGAAATAACTCACTACTGCCTAGTGCTATTAAAGTGATCTCTGTTGTTGCATCAATCAATGAATCTTATATTAACATTTGCATTGGAAACACCTCCTTGGAAGAGAGCCTTTGTGCTAATAACACAGAGTCAGTGCTTTTTAAAAACAATTACAAAGAGATCTTATGTTCTCAGCACCTTTCAATCGTTTATACTACAGTAAAGATGCTCTCTGCTGTAGACTGTCCATTGTAAAAGTCTGTTTCCTTCTTCTAGTCTCATCAACAATGTTCTTTATAGGCATGCATATCAACCCTCATAAAGGTTTTGCAGAGATAAGAATATAGGTATATAAATCTGCAGTTAGATGTTTTTCTTGAACATCTTTTTAAAAAAGTAATTCTATGATTTTCCCCAAATTATTCAGTGCCATACCCTTTTTTCAGATATCCTGATATCTTCAGTCCTTCATTGTCCTCAAAACTATATTGCCTTCAGTACAGAACTCTGTGTATAACTTGGCCTGGTGCAGCTGCTCTTCCTGTTTTTTGTTTTTATTCATGCGTAGCACCCCTTCCAGGGCTACTTCCCTTTCTTTGCCCGCCCCCCATCACCTACAATACATTTGGGATTGTGAGGTCAGAGTCTGATGATAATGGCTGCAGTATCATTGATAAAGAAAATAGTTGGTTTTAGAAATTGTTGGCAGATCTTTGGGTTTTTTTGGCCTTTTTGTTGTTCTTCCAGTTTTGTCCTCAAATGATCTTGTTTAAGTGGATCTAATACTAAGGTTTATATGATTCAGGTTCTCCAGCAGTATGCCATCAATTTGGTCATTGGATAAGGGTCTAATATTTAGAGTACCAAATTAATCCTAATAATAATGATAGGATATGGGCTGGATCTTCGGGGGAACTTGGGAACTCCTAGGAGAGGAAGCTCTCTCTACCAGTCTGGGTCGGTACTTTCTCTGCAACTTGTAATCTTCAAAAACTGCCCAGCACACACACTGAGAAGCTAAGGGATTTACCCAGAACCCTACCACCAGTATGTGTTAGAGACAGGGCTTGAATCCAGGTGTTTCTATATGAAGAAGCCAGCTCTTTATAGCACACTGTCTTACAATAATAACAGCAATCATAATAACTCATTTATGTAGTGATCTAAGGTTTTCAAGGTCTGTTGCATACATTCTTTTTAATCGTTTCTCACAATAACCCTATAAGGTAGGTGTTATTATTGCCCCCATTCTACAAATAGGAAACAGCCTCACAGAAGTCGTGACTTGTGCAGGATCTCACAGTGACTGTAATGTAAAGCAGCATTTGAACTCATGTCTTCATTTCAAGTCTGAAACTTTTTCCCAAAACAGCTTGATTCTTAGTCCCTCTGCTCCCTTTTTGCTACTTTGTTACCATCATTGCAGAAGTGGGAAAGGCGGTGCCCAGGACTGAGACCCATTTTTGTATTTTCTTTGCTTCACGGATTGCTCCTGGGACAGCAGACATTCTTTTGTCAGTCCCGTGCTTGAAGCCTTCTCACTGTGATAAAACCTTCTAGAGCTTTCACATACGCCCCTCCTGATCTTGCCTTTTGGAAATCCAGTACGATGAGGTAGGCCCTTTTTATATAGAAGCAAGGATTGTTTTCATTTCTTAGTTTTTGTATCCTCAGGGCCTAGAATATTGCCTGGGACACAACCAGTGACACAGGAGACACTTAAATATTGGTGGGTTAATTGATAAATTTGAGGCACTTTGAAGCAGTGTGGTGAGTACAGTAGAAAGACATTAGAGTTGGAATCGAGAAAAACTTGAATTTGAATCCCGTCTCTTACACTAGCCATCTGACCAAAAAGAAGTCAATCTCTCTGAACCTCAATTTCCCCATCTGTAAAATGGAGAAAGCAACACAATTTCAGGTGCCTCAACAGAGGTATAGAACAAAAATATCTCCTATATCCAAGATAAAGCCTTTCTGTTCTGTACTGGTCAGATCTCATGTGGAATATCATGCTCAATTGTAAGCACTACGTTGGAATGGATTCAGACAAGAGTGACTGGAATGGAGAAGACATTCAGAACTACGTCCCTTGGGTCAAAAGACCTGGCAATATTTAACCAAGAGAAGAGGAGCCTCGGGAGGTGGCTGTATAAGGTTTTCATCAATTTGAAGGGCTTTCATGGGGAAGCCATATTTGTTTGTTTAGATCGGCTCCAGAGGGCAAAACTAAAACCAAGGGGGAAGGGGAATTGTGGGGAGACAGACCATGTTTTATTATCTAAACCTCATATGTCCTAGAACAGTGCTCTGTTCACAGTAGGTGGTCTGCAAAGGCTTGTTGGATATTCCAATGACTAAGGAAAAACTCTGGCCATCAAAGCTGCCCCAAACTTGTATGGGTAGCTTCTACTTTTGTTACACCTGTGGTACTTTGGACAAGTCAAGGCATACTTATTTATCTGTAAAATTGGAGTTACGTGAAGGTTGGGATCCTTCTAGCTTTAAGATTTCAGGATTTAGGAAGGGGTAGGTGGGACGCAGCTGAGGAACGAATGTTTCAGAGCACTGCCAGAGGGACTTGCAGTTCTCATAATGGCCACATTATGGCGCCCTCGCTCCATGCACAGAGCCTGAGCCAGTCATTCTATCCTAGCTAGGAGTAAGCCACAGTAGGGAAAGGAATGGATTAGGCACACACCCCAACACACGGGGATAAAAATGGTCATACAGAATTCAATTTGTAAAGTTCAGGGAAACACCCCAGAGGCTAGATTCACAGAAAATGCCCATACAGAGAAACTAATTAATCAGCTAACGTTTATTAAGTGCCTCCTCCTACTATGTGCCTGGAGAGAGGCAGCCTTATAGTCGAAGAGAGCGAGGTTCAAATCCCACTTGTGATATACTGTTTGACCCAAACAGTTAACCTCTCGGTGCTCTCTACAGCTCTCTAATGCATTATTAAAAGGAGTTTCCTTACCCGGGAGTCTTCTGTATATACCTATGAAATTTCTGGTCCTGTTCGTATCCCTATATGTGCTAGGCACTGGTAATGCAAAGAATGAAACAATCCTTACTTTTAAGGAGGCAGACACATGTGGAACCCAGAGCCATGGGGGTTATATATCTTGTACAAATCTAAAGGCTATGTGTGGTGTTTCTTCCAGATACTCCTATGGCCCTTGAGCATCCCAGACTCTGAGCTGGATTTCCATAAGTGGAGATGGACATCAGCCTGGCACCATCCACGTTCTCCTTGGGACCCATGCTTTCCTATTTTTTTGGATGGGAGGAATAGTCTGCTTGTGGAAAATGGTGTGATAGTCACATGTTAGCAATGGTTGACAGAGGCCACTGTGCTTAGTGGGGCCTTATGAGGGCAGCTATGTTTTCCATTTTGGAAGAAGTCCTCCATTCAAGTATCTCTTCTAGAAAAGAAGAAATGGGCGGGTGTGTGTGTGTGGGGGGGCGGCATACTCGAGCGCTTTGAGAGGCACTGGCAGAACTCTTCTCTGTCCTAGGGAGGCGGGAGGCAACCTAGCTTCATTGTAGCTATATTCATTTGGGAGTGCCCACAGGCCTGATTTCCTGATGAAAATCTGGGGTCGTTCCTCCATACTGGGTCCCAGGGGTCAGTTGAAGAGAGGAAAGAGTAAAATCTAAATTAGTAGAATGTGCTTTTTGAATAGGACTAGGGACTAGGTTTCTTTTTTGTCTTTGTATTTCCATTTCCCTGAACATAGTAAACATTGAAATGTTTGTTGATTTGAATTAGAAAGAGAAATTATGAGACGTTCCCTTGAGGATATTTTAAGAAGACCTTTTGGAGAACTCCTGAAATGGTTCAAAGATAACCCTTTCCACAGGCTCAGAGAAAGCTACTACAACTCTAGACTTTTAGAACGAGAGGGACTATCAAAGTTCTCCGGTTTAACTCTTCACAATCCCCATCCCACCATATCCTATTAGTCCTGTTCTGGGCTGTGCTGTGGAGGAGACAGCCATTGAGAAACCCATTTCCGGGGAGTGGAGGAGTGGAACTCACACTTGCTTAAGGTCCCGAGGAGCTTAGAAGTTTGGTAGCGGGAAAGAAAAATGCTGGACTTGGAATCAGAAGATATGGTTGGAGACTTGATTCTCATTTGCCCTCTGCAGGATTTTGGGCAAATCGCTTAATCTTTCCGGGCCTGTTTGTTGTTATTGCTGAGTCATTTTCTGTCCTGTCTGACTCTTTGTGATCCCATTTGGGGTTTTCTTTTTTTTTTTTTTTTTGCCTTTTTTGGAGGGGCAATTGGGATTAAGTGACTTGCCCAAGGTCACATGGCTAGTAAGTGTTAAGTGTCTGAGGTCGGATTTGAACTCGGGTCCTCCTGACTCCAGGACCAATGCTCTATTCACTGCACCACCTAGCTGTCCCTACCATTTGGGGTTTTCTTGGCCAAGATAGTGGAATTGTTTGCCATTTCCTTCTCCGGCTCATTTTACAGATGAGGAAACTGAGGCAGAGTTAAATGACTTACCCAGGGTCACACAGCTAGGAAGTGTCTGGGGCCTGATTTGAGCTCAGGAATATGAGTCTTCCTGACTCCAGGCCTGGCATTCCATCAATTTTGCCACCTAGCTGCTTAGTTTCCTAATCTATAAAATGGAATAATATTGTAGTTAGGTGGTGCTGTGCATAGAGTGTCAGGCATGGCATTAGGAAGATCTGAGTTCAAATTTGACAGACACTTGGTAGCTGTGTGACTCTAGGCAAATCGTTTAGTCCCTCTTTGCCTCAGTTTCCTTATCTGTAAATTGGCGATAACAATAGCACCTATCTCCCACGGTCATTGTATTTGTCGTGCACTTAGCATGATGCCTGCTACATAGTAGGCGCTACATAAATGTTAGCTACTATCATCATCATCATCATCACCATCACCATCATCCTTGCTACCTCCCTCACAGAGCTGTGGTGAGGAAAGTCCTTTGTAAGCCTTACATCCATGTATGAATAGTGGCTATCAGGCTACGTGTTGCAGAAAACTATAAGGTGGAACAAGTCGTGCACGCTGAGGGGATGAGGGAAAGGTTCATGGAGGAAGAGGAATGTGAAGTGGAGCTTGAAGGATGGTTAGGATTTGGTTAGACTGAGAGGAGAGAGTGAAAGAGGCGTTCCATGTAGAAGAGGAATAGAAGGAAGGGAAGAAGCATGTGTTCATCCCCTGCTATGTGCCAGGCTAAGTGTATGATCCTCACAGCAACCCTGTGGAAGGAAGGATGGGGAAGGGAATACACGTTTATATAATGCCTACTGTGTGCCAGGCACGAGGTTAAGCCCTTTACAGATATGGTCTCATTTAACTATGGAGGCAGGTGCTGTTATTATGCCCACTTTATATTTGAGGAAACTAAGGCAGACAATGATTAAATGACTTGCCCAGGGGCACATTACTGCTAAGAATCTGAGTCTAGATTTGAACTCAGGTCTTCCTGAATCCAGGCACAGCATTCTATCCACTGTCTCATCTAGCTGGTAGTGGTTACAGTAAATGGAAGAAAGAAGAATGAGCCTGTCCTGTGTTTTGAAATATCAAGCAGGTTGGCCTGGCTGGAGTGGTAGATAAGAAATGAGGTGGGGAAACACCTGGCAGGCAGTTGGATGCTGGGGAAAGAGGTCAAGGTAGGAGACATATTCAGATCATTGGTAAAGAGGTCAGTGGGAGTGGTGGGACTGAAGGAGATGACTGAGGGAGGAATGTAGAGAGAAGAGGTCTGAGAACTGAGTTCCCAGGGTCTTCCACATTTAGAGAATAGGAGGAAGGAGGAGGTAAAGTATAGGTGATAGAAGTGGAGAACCAAGAAAACGTGAAGACACAGAGGACAAGAGAAAAGCTTATCCAGGAATTGGGAGTGGGGGAGGGAGGGAGAGTGACCAGTGGTGTAAAATGTGACAGTGAGATCAAAGAGGAAGAGAATGATGTTTGATGTTGAAGATGTCATTACTGCTCTCAGAGAAATGAATTTTAGTAGAGAGATTAAGGGAAGAAGTATTAAATGCCTATATGGACTGTGCTAAGCTCTGAGAATACAAAGAAAGCCAGACAGTCCCTTATTCTCAAGGAGCTCATGATAGAATTAGCAAAGGGAGCCAGATTACAAGGGGTTGAGGAATCAGTGAATGGATAGAGAGAATGGTGTTGGCTGGTCGAGATGATTCTAAAAGTTTGCTGTTAAAAGGTTGAGAGATAGATGGGACAGTAACTCAAAGGGACAGCAAAATCAAGAGGAATACCTTTCCCTTACCCCCAAGAAAGGGAGACCTGAGAATGTAGCCAATAGATGAGTGACATGATCCCAAAGACGGGCAGTGGGTCTCAGTGTACCTTTTAGCAGGAGTTCCCACAGATTCTCCCTCTCCAAGGTAGACAGTCAAGAGTCTCTTTCTCCTATTCTTCCTCATGCCAATCCCTCAAGGAAAGAACCCTCATTTCCATCCCAATCCCTCCTTTGTTTAAGAAAAATCTAACTAAGCAACCTTCTGCAGAGCATCACTCTTTGGGCCCAGTACTTTGGAATCTCCGCTATTTATTAACTTCAAATATCACATTGGTTCCCAAAATAAATTTGTAGGCCACTGTGACCACAAGGTCTTCATTGACTACATATATCCTAATGGTTCTTACTCTTAATTTTTGAGAAGCAGCATGGTTGGTATATGTAATGCATAATGAGATGCCCTCAAAGCCAGAAAAACTTGGGTTTTAGTCCCACATCTAATAGAGTGATTGTGTGACCCCAGGTAAACCACAATTTCTCTGTGCTCTAGGTAACTCTTTTAGACTTTAAGTTGCCAATCTGCATTGGTATAGGGTGGGGAACCTGTGGTCTTGAGGCCACAGGTGGCCCTCTAGGTCCTCAAGTGCAGCCCTTTGACTGAATCCAAACTTCACAGGACAAATCCTCTTAATAAAATTATGTGTTCTGTTAAGTTTGGGTTCAAAGGGCTGCACTTGAGCATCTAGAGGGCCACATGTGACTTCATAAAGAGAATTTCCTGAGAATTCTCTATATTAATGAAATAACAGGTCTAGTTCCTATCCTTGTTCTATTTTGTAGCCCCTGTAAATTCTTTCCCTCTGATGCTCTAAGTATCGTCTCTCCATCCCTCCCAATTCTTATTATTCCTTTTATCTTTGCCACTTTTTGTCCATTTAAGCATTCTCTTTTATTGGTGTTTAAATTCTAACAGCCAATTGAAAGAATGCTGCACTACGGATGATGTGAACAGCATTTAATAGTGTTTAAAATTTTTTTATTGATGCCTTTTGTTTTTATATCACATTCATTTCCAAGTATATTCCTCCTTCTCCCATCCAGTGAGCCTTCCTTTGTAACAAGGATTAAAAAACATACACACACAAAAGCAGTTCAGCAAAACAGATGCATCATTCTTTGACAGCATGTGCAAGATTTCACACCCATTGTTTTCCTGGTTCTGCTTACTTCAATCTGCATCAGTTCATATAAGTCTTCCCATTTTTTTAAAGCATTCTTCACATTCTTAATTTCTTACAGCAACTAAATATTATATTACATTCACGTACCACAATTTGTTTAATCATTCAACAATCAATGGAAATTTATCTCATTTTCAGTTCTCCCTTATCTCACACACAAGGTAGCTATGAATGTTTTGGTCTGCATGGGACTTCTCTTTGTCTTTTACCTCTTTGGGATTTATAACTCGGCCATTTTTGTACATGTGCAAATGAAGTATCCTCTTTGTAAGGGGCATATGTAGCAATACATTCTGTTCATTTGTATCCATTCTTTCATATCTTACGCTTACAGAGCTAGAAGAGACCTTGGGAGGGATCTATGGCGGACCCATTCATTTTATTGATGAGCAAATGATGCAAAAAGAAGGAAAGGGACTTGCCCAATGTCACTTATTGATTTGGTGAGAGAGGCAGAACCAGGACTAGAACCCAGGTCTCCCAAGACCCAGTTTTATACTGGAAGCAAGAGGTCACACTAACCCTAATGTTCTTTCAGGAGCTGCCATATTTTTATCAGAACTCTTAGGGTGCTTTCTGGTGTGCATTTAGATTTTCTCTCTCCAGCTTGATCACAGGCTCTCAGGGTCATTCTATGCCCTCTTCTTGGCCTATGCCCTCCCCCCAACTCTTGCCCAGGGGTGGGATCAGGGGGCTTCATGAACATTGATGGAGGACAACAGAAAGAATGATTTCTCCCCCTATTTTATTTAAGGCTGCACACATTTCCCATCTGGGCTTATTTGAATTACAGATTTTAATCACAGCTCGTCTAGTTTTCCACTTTTTTTTTGTGGTCTATTTGTGCTCTGGGTGTGTCTCTGCCATCAGCGTGGCTGTGTGTAGTAGCTGTCCCTCCCAGTGCGGTGTTTGACTCCGATCCTGGACTAGGACTAGGCAAGCTAGGTAGCTGCGTAGGGCATCAGGGGGTGGGAGGGCATGGATTTGGATGCCAGAAAATGCTGCTTTTCAAGGGCAGCTAGCTGTTTATTCGTGATAAGCTAAGTTGCGTGAGTTATAGTAAAGTTTCAAAGCTTCCAATGAACTGGGAGGCACATGAAGGGGAATTTTCAGTTGCAGGGGGTAGGGGTAACTTAATGGACCCACTTTGTTCAGGACTCACCACGGCTCTACATATGTGTGTGTGTGTTTTCTGAGTCACTGTGTGCCTGGGCACGGTGGTGGGGGTGAAGGTTGATCAGCTTCTGTCTCCGCAGTAAATCTGGAAAGAACGAGTTTCTTTGGACTTTTCTGAACTTTGCTTTCAGCCAAAGGGATGATTGATGCCAGGAGTGGAGACGCCGCCGGCTCCTTGATGTTGGGGAGCTGCGGTCTCCCCCGCAGGCTCCATTCGTGGAGGGAGAGGGGACCGGGGGCAGGCAGAGCAGGCTGCTGTGGGGAGGAGCCCGTGGTAGGGGTGGGGGTGGGGGCGGGAGGGAGGCCAGCCAGGGCGAGTCAGAGTTAATCAAAAGGTTCCTACCTGGGGGAGGCAACTGGAGATGAAAGGGGCCGGTGGGGCAGAGTCCGGAGGGGGGCAGGTAACCAGTCTGGCCCCTTGGGGTGCCCTGTCAGCACTTTGCAATGTCCCTCTGGTTACCCGAGGGCGGAGGTTGTCTGGGATAAGGAGAGATCATCTTTCCCAGGGGTGAGGTGGGCCTTGAGTTTGGGGCCGGGGTGGGGAGGTGATCTATGGGCTCCCCGGGTCGCAGCAAGGAGTGGAGGCAGTTGTGTGTAGGAGCTTCTGAGTGTTTGGGTGGTGACTGAGTCTTTGTGAATCTCTGATGTGAGTGAGTATATTTTACCACTGAGTGTTTGAGTGGATGTGTGTTAATGTGTGGCTTGTTTGTGTAGTTCAGTTGGGGTGTATCTGTTTCTGTTTGTGTGTATATGGGTCTGTAGACACACCTCTTGTGTTTTTCAGTTTATCTGGGTGGCTCTTGATGGGTCTTTCTTTAAGTGTCTGAGTTCCAGTGCCTTTCTGTATTTCTTTGAATACTTTATATTAAGTGCCTGCATGTTTTCGGTTTGTGTATTTCCACTTGTGTTGTTTGCATGGGAGTGTATACGTATCTGTGTCTTTGTACGGTGTATAGTTATATCTATGTGCCTGTGTTTCTGCATGGATTTTTTTATCTGTGTGTTTTTATCTGCATTTGTCTGTATCTACATATATTGTGTATATCTGAGTGTTTGTGTGTTTCTGTGACTGTTTATGCATGAGTCTGTTTGTCCGTGTATCTGAGTGTGTGTGTGTGTGTGTGTGTGTGTGTGTGTGTGTGTGTGTGTGCCCCTGCTCGGTGAGCGGCTCTGCTGCCTTAAGCACCTTTGGAATACATTGGCCACACCTCATTGAATCCTTTAACAATCTGACTCCGCTCTTCCTTCCCCGTTTTTTCTAATTCAGTTCCTCTTATTACAAAAATAAAAAATAAAGCTCTGCTGCCCCTTTCCAGTGGCTGGCCCCGGAGCCCCCCCTGCCCGCCCGCCTCGGGACCAGCCTCGTTTCACTCCATTTCGGAGAAAACGGGAAGTCGGTAATTTTAAAAAATATTTTCTACTTTATTTGGGATTTAATGTTCTTACAGAATCCTGCTGCCTCCCCCTCCCCCAGCCCCGCCTGCAGTGGGGTAATGGCCCGTTCAGCATATTAGGGGAGCCTCTCTCACAGGCACCCACAGTCTCACACACACACACACACACAGGGACACAGTCTCATGTACACAGAGGGGCACAGCCACACACAAAGATACAGGAGCACATGTGCACAGACAGAGTACACAAGACAGTGAGACACAAGAAGACTGATACAGAAACACATAACCACAGAGATCCATACCACACACCCCTGCACAGACACATCCATAGTCAAAGGAGGTCCTTAAATCTCAGAGCACTTTCTGTGCCCGGTTTGCATTTCCCTCCTTTGATATCTTTGTGTTCTAGCTCTTTCTTCGTTTGCCTCTGCCTCTGCCCTCCTAACTGGGTGGTAAGCGCTTTTAAGGACCATACTGAGCCTTAGTCATCCGGGTTATCCACAATCAGCCCTGCCCCCTAGTTCCCAAGGCTGAGTCTTGTACCTAGTTGGTGTTTAATCAATGCTTATGGAATGAATTAACACAAATGTAGATACCCACATAGAGAGACAGACTCATCTATGTGCACAAAGATATTTCAATTCAATAAACATTTCCTGATGCTTACTATTTGAGCTTCATTAAAATCCCGCCTTCTGTAGGAAACATTTCCCCCTCTCTTAGTTCTCATGCCTTCCGTCTTTTAATAATTTCCATTTTTTTCTGCATACAGCTTGTTTGTATGAATTTGTTTGCTTTTGTCTCCTCAACTAGATTGTGACCTCCTTGTAGGCAAGGACTGTATTTTGTCTCTTTTTACATAATAGCACTTAGCACAGATCAAGTTGAGGGGGAACCTAATAACTGTCTCTAAGTGTTGAAGTCCTTTATAAGTAAGAGGAATTAAACCCTCTGTGGAAAGCAGAAGTTTCAGAGGCAGATTTTGGCTTAATAAGGAAAAACCTCAGTAACAAATAGAACTCTGCAAAAAGTGGATTGGGCTTCCTTCTCTAGGAGGCAGTAGATGCTCCCCTACTCAAGGTCTTTAAAGAGAAGTTGGATGATCATTTGTCGGGGAAGGGGATTCTTCTTCAGGCATGGGTTAGACTCAGTGGCCTAACCATTGGGGTGGGATGGTTCATTCTGCCTCTGAGATTCTATGGTTCTATGACAGGGGACTCATTGGGAAGAGCACTAGACTTGGAGAGGGAGAAATGGAGTCAAATGCTAACTCTACAATTTACTGATCTCTTTGTTCTTGGGATACTCACTTTTACTTTTTGAGATTTTGGTTTTCTCATCTGTGAAATGAAAGAATTTTGATTAGACCATCCCTAGGCATTCAGCCCTTACTCCTGTGAAAGAGACAGAACAGTTGCATGAGAAGCAGAGCCAAGGTAGGTGATGTTTCTGCTACAGCAGTGATTCTCAAAGTGTGGTCTGGGGATCCCTAGGGGCCCCTGCCACAAGGTCAAAATGATTTTCATAATACTAAGATGTTTTAATTTCTAATAGGGTGAATATTGATAGGTATAAGTCACATAAACAAAAGATATTTGAAGGTCCTCAGTAGTTTTTATGAGCATAAAAGAATCTTGAGACCAGAAAGTTCAAGAACTTTTGCGTTACCATAATCCTCATTCTTTGTCCCCATTTTAAATATTCAGAATTGTTTTCTTTGTTAAGTTTTGTGTGTGTGTGTGTGTGTGCGCGCGCGCTTGCGTGCATGCGCCCCTGTGCCCACCAAGGAGAAAGTGGGAGGGGAGGGTACAATGAAACCCATATTTCGATCATAAAGAAATCCTTGGTCTGAGATGTATATATAGACTGGGGGAGGTGTATTGCAGTTCTAGCCCATAGGTGGTCTTGAGACTGGATCTAATGTGGGAGACAGGACAAACACAGGAAATGACTGAAAAAAAATTTACAGTCATTCAGGACAACATGGTACAAACAACCTTGGATCTCCCTGTCACCTATCTCTTCCTTATTTAGATTCTAGGCTCCCACAGATTCCATGCTCCTCCGTCTCCCCAACTCTCTTTTCTTCCTTACCTAGAGGCACCTTGGCATCATGATTAGAGCACTGAATTTGGAATAAGGAAGACCTAAATTCAAGTCCTACCTCAAACACTTCCTTACTGTAACTTAACCTCTCTAAACCTTATTTTCTCCATCTGTAAAATGGGATCTATAATAGTGCCTACCTCTCAGGATCAAATAAGATGATCTGATATCAAACAAGGTAACAGACGTTTGTACACCTTCAAGTGCTTTCTAAATGAGAGCTATTATTATTGTTCCTCACATTTAAAAAATGGATTAAGTGACCTCTGAGGGCCCTTCTAGCACTAAGATAAAGAGTACTGCTATGTTCAGGATGCCCTCCTTAATGGCCCCTATGCCTCACCCTGCCCCTACCTAGTACACACCTAGTATACACAGGCACATAGCTCCAAGGCACACTAGCCCTAGAGTACTATGAGGATTCTAGATGTGAAATTAATGAATTTTAGAATCAGGGCTTTAGATCTTCAGGGATTAGGGTTTGGAGATTCAAAGTATTGGGGTTAGAATTTGAGGGTTCACATTTCTGGGATTTAGGAATTGGGAGTCTGGAAGTTCAGAGGTTTGTAATTTGATGTTTAATTCTCAGGGCCTAGCTAGACATTTGAAATTTGGGAATCTGGAGTTGAGGCTTTGAGATTGGGGTTCAGGAATTCAAGATTTGGGAATTTAAGGATCATTGTCTGAGATTCAGGAATTTAGGGTCTAAAGTACAAAAGTTTGAATTTTATGATTTGTGGACCTCAAGACCCGAGGTCTGTCTCTCAGGGGTAGTGAAAGAACATTGAATTTGGAACTGTAAGACCTGCATTCAAATCCTGACACTGCCACTTAAAACCCTTGTGGGCAAGTCACCTAACCTCTCTGGACCTCAGTTTCCCCATCTATACAATGTAAAGTTCAGATGAGATGACCTTTAAGGTCCCTTTCAGCTCTAAATCCTATTTCTTCTGAGGGCAAGTCAATTCCTTTTACAGAATAAATATGGTTATGGTGTCTGATGCCCAGTCAATACCACTCCCCCAGCCCCCTGCCATTGGAAATCAATGTTACAGCCTTAAGGAGTCACTTTTCGGGGTGATGGAGGTGGGGGGGTGTCATGCAAGTAGCAGAGGAGATCAAGAGTCACCATATTAATGACCCTGTGGTGGGGTCTGTGGCCACTCTGAGATTAATTATCTGATTAAGAAGCTGTGACCAGATCAATGAATGAAAGGAGAGGGGTTGGTGCTATAAAGTATGTCTCCCCCTTCTCCATTTAAAAAGGATGCACATGGGGACCTAGGGGTGGTATTTTTTTTCTCTAGTAGTACCCCCTAACCTTGGATGATCCCGCTAAGAAGCTCAATTCTGCCACCACCAAGATCCTGAGTGGGAAAATGACTTGCCTGCACCCTCACCTCCCAGGCCCAGAAGTGAAAGTTTGAGTATGAGATCATCTCTTTAGACAGGAAAACATGTGTTCATGCACGTGTCTGCACTCTTGTGGTGCATATGTTTGTGTATCCGTGGGTGGATTTGCATGCATGTCTGGGTGTGTAACTAGGAGCCACTGACAGGAGTATTCGAGGCTATTACCTTGTGCAGAAGAGGGAACTTGTTCTGGCTGCTGTCTTCTCCCTCTTTTCTCCCCTCCTTACCCACCTTTCCTCTTCCCCCACAAACCTTTGGGAGATGTTAGATGACCTTTGAGGTCTCTCCAACTCTGTCATTCTGTGAGAAATTGACTTAGTGACTTTGAGTGGAATGTGGGGATAAATGAGCACTTCTCCAGATGAAAAAGTATAAACGGTAGGATACCTCAAGGATCTTCTATGGGCTCCATTTTAAAGATCATATTTAGAAAATACCTTTGTTCCTTCCTAATATTGTAGCATTTATCACATCCTGCTTTGTTCTGCTACTTAGTACTACTGGAGCAATTCTGGGCAAATCACTCTGCTTTTCTGGACCTCATTTTTTTTTCATCTGTAATATGCAGGGGTGGAACTAGATTATCTCTAAAGTACCTTTTCATCCTAATTCTTAAACTCGTATTTATTTCTAAACTGATTTAGTTCTCTTACTAAATTGTAAGCTTCTCAAGGGCAGGGACCTTATATCCTGCTCCCCCTCCCTAAGGCTAAGCATAAGACCTTTCCACCTATTAAGTGCCCAAGAAATGTTTGATGAGTGAAGGAATGAATGCCTGATGTGGAGGAGGAAGAGTGGGAAGATCTCCAGGTCTGCAGATTAATCAATCAGCCAACATTAGGCTGTTCCAGGTGGTGAAATTCAGGAGATGAGCTGCAGGGAGAGGCCCTATGCGTGGGGAGCAGCATGTTCGATGAACAGCAGTGAGGGGGAAGTATGAGGTGATGCATTTAGAGAAAAATAATTGGACTTATCCTTAGAAATGATTGGCTTCAAGCTCTCAATGATTGAGGAGGAGGGATAATGCCTTGTCACCCTAAGAACAAGAGAGTGAGACTTCTTTAGCCATAGAGACCTTCATAGCCCACCAGTAGGAAAATGGCCGGAAACAAAGCAGAAAACTTTCTGTTCCTTTTAGGCACCTTGAATCCAGCCTGTAAGATAATGCTGGCACCACACCTCCCTTAGTGGAGCACATACAACCCTGATAACCAAGGAGGCAGAGGTAGGAGAGTGGAGGGATTGTGAGGATGGACAAAATTCATGAGGCCCCCTTTAGTCTTTAAAGATTCATGCTAAGAGGGCAAGAATCCATGACTAGAAAGATAAATCCCAAAGCTCTAGACTGACACTTGGAGATGATCACTAAAGGGATTTTAGGGTCCTTGGGGCCCCTTCCACTAATCCTCTCCCAAGACATGGGACTGCCTCTTCTCATCCTCTTGGAGCTATGTGGATACAGTGGCCCAAGATTACCCCCTAAACATAATGTGGTTCACCCAATGACCTCTCAGGAGTTCTAGTCAGATTATTGCTCTAAGGCTGAGAATAAAGGCAGAGGAGATTATGTGATAGTCAAGTGTGATGACAGTTAGATATGGGAAGGTTTTGGAAATGCTGCAAGGTTGGGGATAGAAGCAGGGGGAGTTTGAGCAGAAATGAAAGAGTTAGAGACAGATGTGGGAACAGTTGTGATCAGACGCATGTTGGGGGGAAGGGTAAGTGTTTTCCCTACTAAAGCTGGCAAAGGTATCTTTGGGGAGTATCTGTCCTAGAGAAGAATAGTTTCCCTTGGAGCGACCCTAGAAATATGATTTGGTGGAGGTGTGTTGTCCTTGGGCAGAGAGTATCTGGGATGGGCATCTTTTTCTGTTTGTTTTGTTTTCTTCACATTTCCAAACAAAAACTAATTTCTTTATTTTTAAAAAATTTTTATTTATTTTATTCTGAACTTAAGAAATAAAAAAAAGCATTTCCATAACTTGGTAGATTAGGAAAAAAGATAATTGTATGTGAAACTGCAAATCTATTATGTATAACTTGCTATTCCTTTAAAATATATAATAAAGTTATCATGTAAACTTTCTTTTTTCCTTTTTCCCTTCTTCCCTCTCCCAATTTCTTTATTTTTGGCAAGCATTTATTATCCCTCTCATTGCCTTCCCAACTGAAAAAGAAAAAAACAAAACCCTCACAACAGATATGCATAGTTCATGAAAACAAATTTCCCCCACTGGCATATCCAAAAATGCTTGTCTCGTCCTGTGGCTAAGTCCACCATCTCCCTGGCAGGAGGTAAGTAACAGGTTTTATATTCAATCTTCTGGGTTTGTGGTCTACAGGATGGGTAGCTGTGCTTTTGGTAGATCTTAGAGAAAATCTCCAGCAAGAAGAGGCCAATGACCGACGTTAATCTCTGGCTCTTACTTTCTTGTTCTTTCCCTCTCTGTAACAATTCTCCACAATCTTCTTGATTCAACACCCCCCCCCCCCAACTGTCTTTCTGGGCCCTTGACCCACTTGTCCATCCTATTTGAAGTGTGATATTGTTATGGGAATCTGAAGATCTTCCTTGCCCCTAGGCCCTTTGATAGGCTTAAGTGGCTCTGAGAACCTTCCCTGATTTGAAAGTATACTCTGCCCCCCAATAGGCTGAATGTGGTCACATGGAGCCTGTGGCAGGAGGCTTGTTTTTCAGGAGTGCTCTTGTTGCTTTGTGGTTGGGCAGTGGGTCAAGAGGGCTGTGATATTCTGTGATCCAGGAGAAAGCTATATATACACGCCCTGACGTGAGGTTTTGCTTTGGGGCTCACTTTGGGAAGAGTTGTATGATTTGGCCAGATGAGACTCTGGGCAGCTGTTGAGCCCCCCAACTTTGAAAACCCAGATGTTGGTGCTTCCCTCTCTGGTAACTGACTAGGTATGGATGTAATGGTCAGACGGCTGGAAGCCCGTCTGCTGGTCTGTTTCTTTGTCTGCTTGTAACTTCTGTTTGTATTCTCTGAAGTTCAGGGTGCTGACTTTTCCCCCTGAACTAGGTAAATGATATACGTTTGATTAATTAAAGTAAGACTGTTAACCCATTTGAGTTGCTTTCCTTTAGAAAAGCAGATCTAAGAACCTGTGCTAGCGGCCACCCTGGGTGTGCTGGGGTGCCTGCTGATACAGAGATAAGCCTCACGCTTTAGTTATTAATAAACTTAATGTTGCTATTTAATTATTATTTAAATGATTTAGCTATTATATATGCTTCAAGGTTTTCAAAATACTTTACAAACATCATCTCATTTGATCCTTAAAACAACCCTTTGAGGGAGGCACTATTATTATCACCATTTCATATATGAGGAAAATGAGGCTAAGAATGGTTAAGTGATCTGGCCAGGGCCACACAACTAGTAAGCATCAGAGATGGGACTAGAACCTCAGTCTTCCCAATTCCAAATCCAGCACTCTACCCAATGTGTCATGCTGGTTCTCTAATTCAGCTGAACTAAGGCTTATATTTTTTTAAAAGCAGTTTATTAAAAAGAGCTAGGGATATGGATTAGACCTGTGATTTCATTGATATAGGAAAATACCATTGAAAGCGGACATCATCTCATCACAGAGAATAGTTGAGAGCAATGTAGAGTCAACTGACTTGTGCAGGGTCACAGAGCCAGCATGAGTTGGAGGAAGAACTTGAACCCAGCTCATTTCTTCTCTGATGTCAGCCCTCTATCGGCTTGCCTATACCATTTCTGCCTTCCTAAGAACTAAGGTAAGAGAAAACAATCATGAAAGCTTGAACATCAGAAAAGGTTACTGAGCACAAAGTGTACTTCTGCAACTTTGGCCCCAAGTAGGCTTGGCCAGTTCAATTGATGGACCCCAAACCTCACTCTCCTTCCTCATCTCAGTGTTATCATGGTTCCTTAGAGAATCAGAGGATTATAACCCAAATCCCTTGGGGGTTTTTTTTGTTTATTTGGTTTTTGTCTTTTTGTAGGGGGGAAGGCAGGGCAATTGGGGTTAAGTGACTTGACCAAGGTCACACAGCTAGTAAGTGTTAAGTGTCTGAGGCCGGATTTGAACTCAGGTCCTCCTGACTCCAGGATCAATGCTGTATTCACTTTGCCACCTAGCTGCCCTGCAAATCCCTTGTTTTACAGATGAGGAAACTGAGGTCAAAGTGAATGACTTACCCAAGGTCATGTAGGTAATAATCAATAGAGCCAGAATTTGAATTCAAATTCTCTGATTCAAAATCTAGCACTTAGAAAAAAGCCATTTCCCCCTATTTGGCATCCTCCCTGAGGCCTTAGGCCATTCTGCACTGACCTACCTGTCCTATTTTAGTTCAGATCACCAGACCCAGGTGAACTATGTCCCAGAATATGAATGACTGAAAAGGCATTTATTTATTAAGGGTTTATTATGTGTCAAGCACTGTGTTAACTACTGGGGATACATATACAAAAGTGTAGCCTGAAAGAATGGATGGAAGTTATTACTGATACACTATCAATGATCTGTGAAAAATCATGGAGAATAGTAGGGGTGTGAAAAAAAACTGGAGGTAAGCAGATTTTCAAATAAGGGAAGAGAGTACAGTTTTTGAATCAGAGCTAGTGAACTGGACATTAATTCCTGGCAAAATTCTAGAATGTATCATTAAAATGGTGGTTTATGAGCATTCAGAGGGAACTCGATGATCAATAAGAGCTAGCATCAAGGACAGGCCATGTCACACTAACCTCATTTCCTATTTGACAGGGCCACTAGACTGGTAGATCAGGGAAATATTGGAGACCTAGTATCTCTGGATTTCAGCAAAACATTTGACCAAAGTCCCTCATGCTACTCTTTTGGATAGGACTCAGAGAAATGGACCAGTTGATAGTATAGTTAGGTAGATTTGGAACTGGAACAATAACTGGATCCAAACAGTAGCCAGTCATTAGTATATCAAGGTTAGTGTTGGGTGAATTTGGTAGCAGAATGCTCCAGAGATCTGTCCTTGGTCCTGATCTGTTCAACATTTTTATCAATCACTTTGGTAAAAGAATAGAATGCATGCTTATGAAATTTGTAGATGAAACCAAATCAGGAGGGACAGCTGATATACTGGATAACAAGATTGGTATACAAGGATTTGGATAGTCTAGAATGATGAGTTGAATATAATGACATGGAATTTATCAGGAATTAAAGGAAAGTCATTATTTGGGATCAAAAAGTTAATTTCATAACTACAAGATGGGGCAGACCAGACAAGACTTCATGTGGAAACTATGTGGAGGTTTGAGTGAATTATAAATTCAAAATAAGACAATTGTGCAACATATCAGCCCAAGAGAGCTCGTTCTATCTTAGGCTTCAGTGAGGGTCATATTACCTAGTATGGGAGGGGGGGGTTATAGTCCCACTGCACACTGTCCTAAACAATACATATCTGTAGTGCTCTATTCAGCTCATAAACCACATTTTAAAGAGGATGTGTGTATAAGGCTTTAGTGCATTAAGAGAAAAACAACAAAGACTAGAAACTATACTAGACAACAACAAATTGAAGAAATTTCTCTGTATATTATTGTTTCCCTGAATATAATGTAAGCTCCTTGAGGGCAGTGTTTCACTTTGTCTTTATACACCCAGGACTTAGAACAATAGTCTTCAGCCCAGAGTTAGTGCTTAAATATTTGTTGAATGAATTTAAAGGACATGTTTGGCTTGGAGAAGAGAACATTTAGTGGGAGCTATGATAACTTTCTTCAAGTAATTGAAGGACTTTCACATGGAAGAGGGACTAGACTTGTTCTTTTTGGCCACTGAAGAGCCTGAAGCCAGAGGCAGGAGTAATGGATAGAAGTTTCAGGAAAGTAGATTGCAATTCAATATAAGGAAATATTTTCTAGCAATTAGATATATCCAGCAGTGGATCAAAGAAGCAATGGGTTGCCTATCAGTGGAGGTCTTCAAGTAGATTCTAGATAGTCATTTATAAAGAGCAATAACAACTCATGCTTGTATCACCCTTAACAATTTACAGAATGTCTTTCTGACGACAACCCTTTGAGGGAGATATTTCAGGTATTATTTTCTGATTTATGTGCACACACTCCCTTCCAGTTTCTGATTATTGTTGTCTCCTCTTGTCTCAAAGTCCAAGCCCCCTGTTAGATCTCCCATTATGTCTCCATTTCTCGTCTATAAGATCTCTCAAGCTCTCAGCTCATGAGCAGAACAGAGATGACCTACAGTTTCTAAATCTGTCCAGGACTTTCCCAAACTAAGTTATCAGCCCTATTCACTTTCATAGACTTTTTCTGATGAATCACTCAGGTGTCATCCCAAGGGAAATGACTTACTGGAATCCTGTCACTGTAAGTTTGAAGTAAAGAAAAAGACACCTCACAGACACATCAGCAATAACTGAAAATTTTCACTTAGTGAAGAGGGATATTGTTCCTTTAAGACTAGGAGGAGAAAAAAATCTCAGTTAGGTACTGGGGGAGGCCAAGAGCTCAAGCTGGAACATTGTGGAAATGCTGATAACTGCCCTGTTCACTGCACTCTCCCAAAGCCTCAGTTTCAGAGATAGAAATTATATATTAAGAAAACTGAGCAGCCCCTAAATGGAGAAATCATCCACGTCATCATTTGTTATCTTCAGAAAAATGCCTCATTTTCCTATGACCTGGATCACATGGAACCCTGGATACATGCAAGAGACACATATCAAAATGGCCTTGTGTGCTGACCTCCTCTGCTTCCCATATACCTTTGCCTGGGATACACCTATGAATAAAAGAAATAATAAATTTATGATCATAAAACAACCCACACATGCTATTTCATTTGATTCTCACAACATCTCCATTGTGTTAGGTAGTGCATATATTATTAGTCTATCTGTATATATCATCCTGGAACTCCTTAAATATGGATCTCTGAAAGCTACACCCAGGTTCAAGGTATGCTTTAGTAAGCAGCTATTTGAAACCACAGTTCACAACCCTCTGTCCAATGATTCTTTTTTTTAAAGACCAAACCAGAAGACATGTTAACTCAATGTAAAGGTATGTAATTAAACAGAATAGCAAGGTAACTAACAAGGAAAATCTCTTCCTTGAATGCAGGAGGATGCTCTCCACAGATTTCCATATTAGCAATGAGAAGGGGAGCATGACTGTGAGGGAGAATGCAAGCGTGTGGCACAGCTAAATCCAGCTAACTCACATTCTTAGTGCTATGTCCTACCTAGCACTCCCCCTGCTTTTAAAGTAGCCCCTGGCTCCTTCTTTAAAGAGATACTGATGTTGAGGAGAAAGTGAGGCTGGTGACTTTGCACAGCCCTCCTTCACTTAAATCTAATTCCCTTTCAAGTCATGGCATCACCTTCCTAATGTCATAGTCCTCTTCTAGAACAAAGGACAAACTACAATGGATGTTGACTACCTTCTTTGTTGTGCTGTCACCCCTGCTGGTTCTCTGTTGAATTGTAGCAGCTATTGGTCTCTTCTCAGTAGGTATGTGCTGATAGCTTCTTTTTGTGAGTCTAGTTCATAGTTTCAGGACCATTTCAGCTTTTTTTTTTTTTGGCAGGAGTGGTAGTGGTAGTGTGACTTTTCTACACCAGAGATCCCCTCAAGTAGAACCTTTTTGAACTGTTATGCTTTTTGTTTCCATATCAACTTCCTCTTTAAAGAGGATCCTTTAAAATCCTATCATGCCTCTGGCAGCTCTCATTAGGTCCAGGAAGATTAGTGAAGACCTTGGTGCTTCATGTAACTAGACTGGAGGCATCAGGATAGTACTGATGATGTTTGTTCTGTATTTTTCTATAGCTACACCCGTCACTGTTCTTTTTACATACAGATTAGGAAATTGAAACTCAGATTTGAGGGAACCTGTCCAAGGCTTTACAGCTGACAAGTGGTGGAGTCAGGACCCCAGCCTAAATCTCCTAAGTCCAGTGTTCTCACATCACAATGATAAGTGTATGCATATGTGAGAAAGGATGTGAAGGTGGGTGAAGGTATATGCATGTGTGAATATTTCCTCCTTGGTGTTATGCTCCCTCTTAACCCTGTCCCACCCCTGCTTATTTTCCTGTTGAATCTGATATATTTCTACATCTAGTTGTTTGTGTGAGTACATTTTATTCAACCCTCCTTTGTCAATTTCAGATTAGAGTGAGGTTCAGTTCTTTCAACTCTTTCCTCCATGTCTGTATGCTCTTCTCATACACCTCAATTATGAGCAGCAGAAAGTTCTATTCTTTTTGTCCTCTTTTCTACCACTAGTGTATTCCTCTTATCCTTCCTTCTCTTCTCCCTCTTAAAACCCTATTGTACAGAACCTGTCCAACCCAGGGTCCTCTGCTTTTCTTTATTTTATTTAATTTTTGTTTATTTTTAGTTTACATCATTCGTTTCCACAAGATTTTGAGTTACAAATTTTCTCCCCATCTTTTCCCCTACCCACCCCCCCAAAACAGCAATCCCATGTTTACCCCCTCCCCCAATCTGCTCTCACCTATATCCTCCCCCATAACCCCTCTGACTTTCCGGTAGGGCAAGACAGATCTCCTTACT
>CM053582.1:488005054-488054355 GCA_028627135.1 Pseudochirops cupreus
ATACCCAATTTAGAGTGTATGTCATTCCTTCCCTAAGCCAAATTCAATAAGAGTAAGGTTGACCCATTCCCTTTTGCCTTCCTGTTCTTCCCCTCCATTGTAACAGTTATCCTTTGCCTCTTCTATATGAGATGATTAACCCCATCTCTGCTTTTCTTAATTTCTTTAATATCATTTGAAGACATTTAGGCTCTCAAGAGACAATTGTTTCTTTTCCCCCTATTATAATATTATATAATATATAATTATATAATATGTACATAATTATATAATAACAAACAAGCCCTCATACAAATTCAAATGCTTGAATAAACTTACCTTTATTTCAAAGTTGCAGGGTTGTTTTTTTTTTTATAAGTGCTTTAAGTACTCTATTCCATTAAATGGCAATTTCCCCCTGAAGGATTATTCTTAGCTTTGCAGGGTAAGTTATTGTTTGTAGTATGTCTATATTTTAAAATTTTTATCTCAAACTTTTCTGTTTTTATAGTAAAAGTTGCCAGGTCTTATGTGATCCCAATTGTCTTTCCTTAGTATATGAACTGCTTTTTTCTTGATGCTTACAGTATTTCCTCTTTGATGTGGAATTCTGGATTTTGGCTGACATTTGTGGAATGGGTTTTTTTTTGTGTGTTTCAGGAGGTGGTCTGTGGATACTTAAGGCCTTCCTTTTTTCTTTTGGTTCTCATGGATCCAGGTAGTATTCATTGATAATTTATTGAAATCATAACAGACCTTTTTCCAAATCATATTTTTAGGGAGTCCAATGATTCTTAAATTATCTATTCCTTACTTGTTTTCCAGGTCAGTTGTTTTTTATATGATATCTTACATTTTCTTGCTTTATTTTTATTCTTTTGACTTTGTTCTAATATTTCTTGATGTTTCAGGGAGTCACTGATTTCCCTTCGGTCTACTCTACTTGTCAGGGAGTCTGTTAAATGGATAAAGTTTATCACATTCTCTTCTAAGCTGTTTATTCTCCTTCCAATTTTTTCCTCCAGAACTTTTATTTCACTTTTTATCTCTTGCTTCAGTTCTCCTAGGTTTATGTAATATTTGTGGAAAATTCACTTTTTCCTTTGAGTCTCTGCTTGCAGTTATTATGGAGTTTCTCTCTTCTTCTAGGCTGGATTTTTTTTGGCAGGGGGACATTTTTAGATCTACAATAATTGTTTATACTGGTCTTTATCTTCTTTGGTTTATTCATATTTCCAACCTTAGTTATTTTTTTTTAAATAGGTCTTTTACATTACTATAATTTCTCCCAGCATCCCTCCCTCCTCCACCCAGAGAATCAACCCAAATAACAATTAGGGAAAAAGAAACAATTAGAAACAAAAAGAAAAGGAAAAAAATCTGTTAAACTGACTTTTATTTTTATTATATTATAATTTTAATGAGTATTATTATAATATTATATAATTATATTTTTACACTTTAAACAAGTCTGAAAATATGTTAAATATACAACATTCTTAGAACTCCCACCTCTGTAAAGGGCAAGGTTGGAGTATTCTTCCCATATCTCATTTTTTGGCTTGTTCTTTACAATTTCACAACATTCTTTTTTCACGGGGGCTTGAGGGAAATTGTTCTTTCCACTTGCATTATTGCCATGCTTCTCTGTATTCATCACATTCATCATTTCTTAACATCACAGTAATACTCCATCATATTCATTTACATTATATTCATTTTATTTAGCCATTCCTCAATCTATGGGCATCTATTTTGTTTACAACTCTTTGCTATCACAGAAAGAGCTGCTATGCTTTGTTGTACATGGGGTCTTTCTTCTTATCAATGACCTTTTTGGGGTATAAGTCTAGTAATACAATCTCTGGGTCAAAGGAAATGGACATTAATTACTCAATTTGAAAAATTCCAAAATGTTTTCCAAATTGGTTGTATAGATTCACATCCAGCTTTAGTTCTTGAATTGAGATTTTGTGCTAGGGCCAAGCCCTTCCTCTGCTCCTCCCACTGTGCTTTTCCATGGGGTAGTTGACCCTACTTGGTCTCACATTAGATCCCCTGGTTTCCTGTGGTGACCTACACCTCTTTGGGTTAAGCCTCCTTGCACCTTTGAGGTTCAGAATGCTTAATCTTCAGGGTCCCCTTTGGCATCTCAAGACAGAAAGCAAGTGACCTCAGAATCCTGGGGTTTCCCAACCTCAGTGCTGCTGCACTGGTGACACTCAAGGTCACTTCCACTTTTACCATTATGGGTTCTCATTACCTTGGGGCTTTCTGATATGGGGTCAGTCTCAGGGGAGCTGTCCACTCTTGCTGCCTCCAGACAGAAATATATGGGCTACTCAAGTCTCTGGCCATCTCTGATTGTTCTGGGAGGTCACTAGCTTTCTGCCTGGGCTGATGCCAGTTTTTCTGGTGATCCCCTTTGATATTGTTTCTGGATTTCTGACTGACTTTTTGCTCAGTTCTAGAGTCAAGCATGTTACTGTAATTCCTCATTGAATTTCTTGATCATTATTTTGTTTTGTGTGAATTTCAGAATTTTGCTGGAATAGCTTTGTGGGAACTAGGTAGTGGGAGCCATTTTGGCTAGATATTATGTGTGACATTTATTTCTATCATCACTTTTTCCCCCTAGGTATGACTATAAAATTCTCCATTAAAGTCTCGCTTCAATGTCTCATAATGGCATGGAAGTGACCTGGAGTCCTCAAAGGCTATGTGAATAAAACACAAATTCTGGCAGGTCCTACCAAGCTGGAAAGACTTTGAGTATGGGCCCAGATATAGACAGCTTGTCTATATTCAATCTGAGGATCTAGATGAGTTTGGAGAGGCTTATCACCAGGTTGGTTGCATGATGATTAATTTTTCAGCTACATCAACTCTAGAAGAGTTGAGATCTACTAAGGTGCAGAGGAGTTACCATCTATGTCAGTAGAGGGCTTGCCCACATGGTTAGAATCACAGATCCATGAAGTATCAAAGCATGACTATACAGTAAAGAGATTGGTGTAATGACTAGATCATAATTCATACACTTGGGCAAGTCACTTCACACTTTGATCCTCAGTTTCCTCCTCTGTAAAATAAAGGAATTGAAATAGATAATCTCTAAAGTCCCCTCCAAATCAAAATCTATGATCCCATGACTGCTGTTCCCTTTGAAGGAGAAACCTTGGGAACTTGGCAATCTTTCCAATGAGGTTGCCTTAGCCCAGAGTACTTCCAAAGACTAACTCCTCATTGGGAACTACCTTTGGAATCATGATGGAAAAAGTCGTCTCATCACTTTATAACCACAACACATTCTTGACCAAAGCAGCATTGCCTAAATCTATTTCCTACTTCATTTCCTATCCTTGTTTCCAAAATCCTTTGGTTGATTTATTTTTATTTTATTTAATTTTTCAATTAATAAGCATTTATTTTCTTTCCCATTCACATCTTCACACTGTCTATATCAAATATCTCTCCCCACTCTTCCTCTCTCTCTCTCTCTCTCTCTCTCTCTCTCTCTCTCTCTCTCTCTCTCTCTCCATGGCTAGTATAGGAATTTGTTTTGCTTAACCATACATGTTTGTAACAAGGATTTTGCTTTTTCTTGTTTCTTGGGATGGGGCGGGGGGGAGAAGGCAGATCTTTGTGAAATCAGAATAAATTTTAATTTAAAAAAATCTCATTTTGTATCTTAAATATATCACCTCTCTAACACAGTGGTTCTCAACCTTCCTAATGCTGCGACACTTTAATACAGTTCCTCATGTTGTGGTGACCCCCAACCATAAAATTATTTTTGTTGCTACTTCATAACTGTAATTTTGCTACTGTTATGAATCATAATGTAAATATCTGATGTGCAGAATGTATTTTCATTGTTACAAATTGAACATAACCCACAGGTTGAGAACCACTGCAACAGGAAGTGGGTACATAGTTTATCATCAGTCTTCTGGAATCATGGTTGGTCATTGCATTGATTAGAGTTCTTAAGTCTTTCAAAAGTGCTTTTCTTTACGGCATTGTTGCCTTTGTATAAATTGTTCTTCTAATTCTGCTTGCTCTACTCTGTATCAGTTCATTAAAGTCTCCCCAGGCTTCTCTGAATCTATCCCTTTTATTATAGAATTCCATCTTATTCCTCTATATTTGTTTTTTATTAGCTAATTTACTTCTTTTTAGTTTTCAACATTCACTTCCATAAGTGTTAAATTTTCTGCCCCTCCCTCCCCAAGACAGCATGCAATCTGATATAGACTCTACACATACATTCTTATTAAACACATTTTCACATTAGTCATATTGCATAGAAGAATTATGATGAATGGGAGAAACCATGGGAAAGAAAACAAAACAAAACAAAAATAGTCTGCTTTGCTCTGCATTCCAACCCCATAGTTCTTTCTCTGGATATGGATGACATTTTTCATCATGAGTCCTTTGGAATTGTTTTAGGTCCTTGCATTGCTGAGAAGGGCCAAGTCTATCAAAATCAGTCATCACATGCTGTGGCTGTTACTGTGTACAATGTTCTTCTGGTTCTGCTCACTTCACTCAGCATCAGTTCATATAAGTCTTTCCAAGTTTTTCCAAAGTCAGCCTATTCATCCTTCTTAAAGCACAATAATATTCCATTACATTCATATACCACAACTTGTTCAGCTGTTCCACAATTGATGGGCATCCCCTCAATTTCCAGTTCTTGGCCACCACAAAAAGAGCTGCTATATTCCTCTATATTTGTTCAGTCATTCCATGAGTGACAGGTACTCCCTTAGCTTCTACTTTGCCTCACAAAAGGACAACTACAAAGATTTTTTTTTGTGCATATGCCTATTTTTTTCTTTCTGGGATCCCTTTGGGGTATGGGTCTAATAGAGAGATCATAAACTCAGAGGGTATGCATAGTTTAGTGACTTTTGGGGCTTAGTTTCAAATAGCTTTCCTGAATAGCTGCACAAATTCACAGCTCCAGCAACAGTGCATTCATGTGCTTGTTAAACCTATTTTCAAAAGACAAAGATTGGCCACCGTCAAGGACATTCAAAAGAGAGTGAGTGAAGTATGACTCCAAAGAGTTCCCAAAGAATGAAGAAATTCCTGAAATGTTCCAAGCAGTGAATGAGAGCCTTGATGAAGTAAATGTGTGCCATACAATGGACATTGCTTTGAAGGAGGGGGTATTTATATCAAGGTGCATGTTCTAGTCTGTTAGAAAATAAATCAACAAGTACTTGTTTAGTGCCTGCTACTGCATGCATTGCTGTGCTGGTATTGGAAATACAAAACCAAAACATTCCCTGTGACCTCAAGGAACTTACATTCTGTTGAGGGAGAGGTGTGAGAAGAAACATGTAAACTGGTAAGCAAATACAAAACATACACAAACTAGCTACAAATTAAACACCAGTGGGAAGGGCAATCACAGGTGGGACCAATAGCACGTATACAGTTACAATGAGTTATGTTTATTTTTTAACTAATTAAAATAAATCATTATTTATTGATCAGCTACTGTGTATGTGAGTCATGCTTATATTACAAGTCCAGCACTCAGAAGGGCATAGTATTTCCCTATAAGTATCCCTACAATTGTTGTTGAGTCATTTCAGTCATATGACCCCATTTGAGGTTTTCTTGGCAAAGATACTGGAGCGGTTTGCCATTTCCTTCTCCAGTTCATTTTACAGATGAGGAAACTGAGGCAAACAGAGTTGAATGACTTGTCCAGGGTTACACATCTAGTAAGTGTCTGAGGCTGCATTTGAATTCAGGTCTTCTTGATTCTAGGGCCAATGCTCCATCCATTTCACCACCTAGCTCCCCCTATAATTAGGACAGGTTAATACTTTGTGGCAGTCAAGTCAACAAGCATTTATTAAGTACTTACAGTATACCAGACACCTTGTTAAGTTCCAGGGATACAAAGAAAAGGGGGAAAAACATTTTCTTCCCTCAAGGAGCTCACATTCTAATAGGGAAGACAGAATACTCTCTCTCTCTCTCTCTCTCTCTCTCTCTCTCTCTTTCTCTCTCTCTCTCTCTCTCTCTCTCTCTCTCTCTCTATATATATATATATATGTATATATGTATATGTATATATATATGTATACACACACACACACACATATATAAGGTTGATCACAGGAGGTGCTCTCAAAGGGAAGCTACTAACTTTGGGAGAGGACTGGGGAAAGTCTTGTAGAAGGCAGGATTTTAGCTGAGAATTGAAAGAAGGCAGAAATGAGGAGGAGAGCAGTCTAGAAATGGGAGGCAGCCAGTGAAAATTCATGAGGCATCCTTTGTGGGGAAGAACAAGAAGGCTGGTGTGACAGGAACCCAGATCTGAGGATCATCCTCACAGAGAAGATACATGGATTCATCACCCTCTTCTCCTTGGTATTTTCTTTTCTCTACATTTTCATGACATTGCTCTCTCCTGTTTTTTCTCCCACAGTCTGATGGCTCCTTCTCTGGCTCTTTTTGCTGGATCTTCATGCAGGTTGTACATGGGTGTCCCTCAAGGCTCTCTCCTGGACCCTATTCTATACTATTTTGCTTAGTTATCTCATCCACTCACATGGATTCAATTATCATCTCTATGCAGATGATTTCCAGGTCTATCTAACCAACATTAGCCTCTCTCTGGCCTCCATTCTGGCATCTTCAACTGCTTATTGGACATCTCAAAATAGATGTGTTTATAGACATCTTAAAAGTCACAAACTGAACTCATTATCTTTATAACTTTCCAACCCTCTTCCAAACTTCCTTATTAATGTTGAGGACACCACCATCCTTCCAGTAGCAGAAGTCCACAACCTAGGTATCCTTCTTGACTCCTCACTCTCTCTCACATCACATATATGATCTGTTGTGAAGTCTTATTATTTTTACCTTTGCCACATCTCTCATATAGGCCTCCTTTTCTCCTGTAAAACTTCCACCACCTTGATACAGAATATCATCACCACATACCTGGCTTATCACAATAGCTTTCTGGTAGGTTTCCTTTCCTCAGGTCCCTATCCAAGTCCATCCTCCATCATCTAACAAACTGATCTTCCTGAAGCACAGGTTGGACTGTATTACCCTCCATTCTGACTCAATAAAGGTCAATGACTCCCTATTACCTCCAGAATTAAATGTAAAATACTCTAGTTTTTAAAGCCCTGCAAGATCTAGGCCCTTCCTACATTTTCAATCTTCTTACACTTTACTATCACCCATGTAATCTGTGATCCAGTGACACTGATCTCCTTGCTATTCCTTGCACAAGACACTCCATCTCCGAATTTGATGTATTTTCCAGTGATTGTCTCCCATGCCTGGAATTCTCTGTTGCCTCACTTTTGCCTCCTGGCTTCTTGGCTTACTTTGAACCTGAAGTCCTATCATCTGTAGGAAGACTTTCCCCAGTCACCCAATACTTGGCTTCTCTCTGAGATTTCCTCTAATTTACCCTGTCTATATCTTGAATGTACATAATTGTTTTCACATTATCTCTCCCATTAGAATATGAGCTTCTTGAGGGCAGGGATTATTTGTTGTCATCCTTTGTATTGTTAGAACACCACATAGTATCTGGCACATAGTAGGCACTTATAAAATACTTGTTGACTATTGAACTAACTATAGTCATCCTGGGCTCTCACAAACAACTGTTGATTTTTGGACCATCTAAAAACTGTGCTGAATGGACTGACTGGGGATTCTTTATATGGCACTTAGGGGGCCGTTAAGAACTGTGCCATATGGACTTTATTGAGACTCTTTACTGCCAACCATTGGGGAAGACACTTGAAAGGACAATACTTGATCCTCCCCAGGTCCCTCAAGAAATTTCCAGGACTGCTGTTATGGATAAATGTGCTAACTATTCCCCAGGTGATTTGCTGAGGAGAGCAAATATTTTCCTGGGGGACAGTGCAATAGAGGTAAAGAGGGGAATATCCCTGAGCTTTAAGTCCCTAGGCCACTTTTGGCAAGCCACATGGTCCCTGCCTCAGTGGTGAAAGTCTTAGGGATTTGGGATGACAAAGTAATCCCCGTTTTGACCACTAAGGCAGGAAGAGCTGTCTTATGTTTTAAAAGGAGGAAGAACTTTTGTTCTCTCTTATTCCTTTTTTGGGTTTATATGGCATGGATTTCTTCTTCTAAGTCTTCTCATGGTGAAAGGGAGAGTGCTCTTCTTTCCAACCCTCTATCCCCACCTCCACTACCAGAAACCATAGCAGTTAGGGTTTATGCTGTCTAGGTGAGTCTGATTCCAGACCTTGAGTCCCTGGCTACCTCTTCTGCTTTATATTTCTTTCCCTGAGCATAGGTGATCAAACCATGAACATGAGAGATAGATTTTTTGGAAGTGACTCTAGGTCCCACAGATTGAGAATAGAGTTGGGGTCCTCTAGTTGTTCCCATTATACTGAAAATAGGCCTAAATTTTCCTTTTCACAACTGCTATCCATTGTCTCTGGTTCTGCTCTATGGAAGCAAAGAAGTCTAAGCCCATTTCTGTATGACAATCTTTTAAATATTTGAAGATAGCTCTTATGTTCTCATGTTTGTCTCTTCACTAGGCTAAGTATACTGAGTATTTTCATCAGTATTCATAGGACATGGACTCAAGGTTCTTTACCATCTGAAATGCCTTACTCTGGATACTCAATTCCTCAAAATCTGTCCTAAATTTTGGTGCACAGTACTGAAAACAATACTACAAATGTGATCTGACCAGGGCAGAATACAGAGGGCCTATCACCTCCTTAATTCTGGAAGCTATGTCTCCAGTCAAGAAGTCAGGAATAAGGAAACCTGAATTAAAATCCTACCATAAACATTTGTAGCTGTGTGAACCTGGGCAAATCATTTAAGCTCTCTTGTCCTCAGCTTCCTCATCTGTAAAATGAAGGGGTTAGAGTCAGTTACCTCAAAGATCCTTTCTAGCTCTAAATCTATGATCCTATTAGTCCAATATCAAATTAAATTTTTCATCTCCCCTATCATATTGCTAACTCCTTTTGAACTTGTGGTCCACTGAGACCCTAAGAAGTTTTTCAGACAAATTGCTCTATAACCATGCGTATTCCATCTTGTCCTTGTGAAGCTGATTTTTTAAACCCAAGTATAAGTCTTCACATTTGTCTCTGTTGAATTTTATCTTATCACAGTAAGCTCAATGCTCCAGCCTGTTAAGATGTGTTTGACTCTTAGTTTTCATCCTAGTGTATCAGCTATTCCTCCTAACTTTGTCATTTTGAATTTGATAAGCAGAAAATACATACTTTTATCCAAATCATTAACAAAAATATTAGATAGCACAAGGCCAAGCATAAAGCCTTGAGGCGATCCTTTGGAGAACTCCTACTAAGTTGACATGGAGCCATTAACTCCTTGAGTGTGGCCAATCAACCAGTGCAGACTCTATCTAATTGTACTACCCTCTAGCCTCCATCTCTTCTGCTTTTCCATGAGAATAGTATGAGATACTTTATCAAAGCCTTTGCTAAAATCTAGCAAACTATTTCTACAGCATTCAAACTTGCCTTAAAAAAATAGTAAATCTGTGAAGGTAAGTTTGGTAAGGAAATAGTAAGTTTCTTGTTCTTGGTGACACTATTCTGAATCTTCCTACTCACTGCTTCCTTTTCTAGATTTTCACCAATCATCCATTTAGTGAGCTGTTCAAAAAAAATTTCTCAAGAATCAGTCAAGCTCATTAGCCTAGTTTCTATGTTCTCTTCCCATCTTAAAAAAAGGGGACATTTGCCCTGTCTCTCATTCTCCAAGATCTTTCAAATAGGACGAAGGAAACAGGAAGGGAACGAGCATTTATTAGGCACCTACTATCTGCTAAGTACTGTGCTACATGCTTCATAAACATCTCGTTTCATTGTGGCTCTGTGAGTATGCCTGCCATTTTAGGGGGAGTAATTTTTTTTGGCTCTCCATTCTTATCTTGGGTATCAGTTCTCTAGAAGCCATTTTTGTTTTGTCACTTCCAGTGTAGTTCAAACTGTACACTCTTAGGAGTACGGTGCTAATATGCATTCGTAGAGGAAGTTCCTCACCAGGAATTTCCAATACCAATGAAATCACAAATCCAGTTTTTAAAAAGTCCAACAAAACAAAACAAAAAATGCAAACAAAATTTTAAAACATATTTAAAGTGATTTCATCACATATGGTATGTGTGTACCTGTGTGATGGACTTTATTTCAATTGGATTCAACAGACATTTATTAAATGCCTACAACCTTCAAAGTACTGTGCTAGATGACTGGGAGAAATGAAAGGAGAGATGAGATGCAGTCCCTTCCCTCAAGAAGTTTGTAGTCCAGAAAACCAGTGCTGTCTAATACAAATAGAAAACTAAACCATACACATAAGGATCCCTTAGGCAGCATATTGACTTAGAAAATCACCTATTAACATCATCTATGTTCTATTGTATCTTTATTTTGTTAAATATTTCCCAATCGCATTTTTGTCTGGTTCTGGCTGCACATGGGAGTGTTTTGTGTTTGACACCTCTGAAGTAGAGAGATAAATGACATATACTTTCTAAGTAGGGGAAGATAGTGCCATTGATGGGGAAAGTAATATGCTTCTTTGTACACATTGAATTTGAGGGACTGGGGGTGGGGTGGGACTCAGATGGAGATGGAGATAGGCTGGAGATACGAGGGAGAGATCAGGGCTGGAGATAAACATTTAGTAGTCATATATAGAGAGGTGACAATTATGTCTTTATGAATGGATACTATTACAGGTGGAACAGCATATTTCGGACTGAGGAAAGAATACTGAGGGAGATGTACAGATAGGGGATAAAAAGGAGAACCAATGAAGGAAACTGAAAAGAAGTCAGAGAAATAGGACCTTAGTCCTTCCTATCATACCCTTAGGATTCCTTTTCTTTCTCTGTCACAGGAGAGGGACCAAAAGAATGTAATGTCTCAGAAGCAAAAGGAGGAGAGATTATGGAAAAGGAGTTTCTGCTACAGAGAGATCACAGGAGAGAAGAAAGAGAAATATTATTGAATTTGTTTTTTACTCATTTTAAACTTAAATACAAAACAAGAAAAGGAAAAAAATTTCCTTGTGCACAGCAGAACACAGGAAAGGATTCAATATAAGACGACACATTTCCATTTCACAGAAACCTATGTAAGAAATCCTACACATTGTTTTCAAAGCAACCCAGCTTTTCTATGCTTCCTTCTGGGTTTTCTTTTGTTCTCTGCTGTGTAATTTTTATATCATTGAATTTAACAACAAAGAAAAAAGGACGCTGGATTTGGCTATTGGCACTCTTGGAGAAAGCAGATTCAGCCAAATAGTAGAGTCATAAGTCAGAGTAAGGAGTTATGTGTATACATATATGCATATTTATGAATGTCCATATGTATATATGTGTGCGTTTATCAAATGGTAGAGAAACAAGGGAGAAGAAAGAGTAGTACATGTGTATATATTTACGTGAATGTACAAGTGTTTACTTGTTTGTATGTTGTATTGTATGTCTATATATATATATATAATGTTATATATAAGGATCTGTCTATCCTTCTTGGATCAGGAGTGCCATTTCTTTTTCCCCATAGGCACCTGGTCAGGAATTGTAGCTGAGAGTAGTTATCCTCCTTGGTCCTGGGTGATGCCCAGGACATTGTAATGCTTGAGTTTCTATACTTCCAACATCATAATTGAAGGAATTGACACCTTTATCACTCTTTTGCTCTAATAGAGAAATCTCACCAGTTCTTAGAGGTGCCCAGAGAAAGAGACTACAAGTGTCTCTCCTCCCAAGAACCCTTACTCCCCATCCTCTCTTCAGAAGTTCTTCTCATGTCTGACCTCAGTCCATTCTGTTGTGCTCTCAGAGAGCATGTCATCTGTGACTTAGGGACATTTCAAAGACTACTCCCTCAGCCTTCTCACTACTATTTTGTCAGCCCTCTTTTTCCTCCCATTTACTCTTTCAACTCTTACTCTGTACTCCTTCAATTACATGCCCATCCTCATCTAAATATCTCCCCTATTTCACAAGGATAGTGTGAAAGAGATTGTCAAATGCTTTGCTTAAGTCAAGGTAGACTCTACTGCATCCTGCTAATCTACCAAGAGAGTAAGATGCAGGTACAGTAAAAGACTCAGGACTGGTTGACTTAGAATAGTGATTAATGAATTAATTAGAGAAGCAGTATGGTGTAGTGGTTATGGCACTGGGTTTGGAATTGGGAAGACCTGAGTTCAAATCGCCTCACAGATACTTACCTCTCTGTATCTCAGTTTCATCTGGAAAAAGATGAGGGGATTGGAGTCAATGGCCTCTAAGATCCTTTTCAGATCTAAATCTATGATCCCCGGTTCCAATATCAACCCGGAAAGAATTATCTCGTGGAGTAATACAAGGCTCTGTGCTTCACCATGTTCTGTTCAACATCTTTAGCAGTGACTTGGGGGAAGGAATGGATGGCATGCCCATTAAATATGCAGATAGCTTAAAACAGGGAGGCGTAGCTAACAATGTTGGGTGATGGAATCCAAAAAGACCTTGGCAGTCTGAAATTATAGACCCAATCTGATAAGATGCAATATAATGGGGATCAATGCAGTATCTTGCGTTTGGGTCAAAAAATTCAATGCCCCAGGCCGGGAAGGAGCCTGTGTGTTTCAGGGATAGAGGTGGCATGGGGAAAGAATGAAGGGGTATTGACTAGGCAGAAGAGCACATGAAGAAGTCCTGGAGATTTTAGAGGGAGGCAAATTCCCTGTGAGTCAACAGCATGATGTGGTAGTCCAAAAAGTGGATTTGAAGTTGGGCTATATTAATAGGGGTGCAATGTCCAGAATAAAGGAGGTGACAGTTCTGCTGTACTCTGCTTTGGTCAGACTACATCTGTAATCGTGCCATTAGTTCTGGGCATTCTATGTTAGGAGGCATGCTGGCTTGCCAGAGCTGCTATAGAAAAACAAGCCTGAGATGCCCAGGAACCTGAAAACCACGTTGTAGGAGAGAATAACTATTTGAGGGGTGGTTAGATGGTGCAGTGAATAGAGCACTGGCCCTAGAGTCAGGAGGACCTGAGTTTGAATCCAACCTCAGACACTTAACACTTATTAGCCATGTGACCTTGGGCAAGCCACTTAATCCCAATTGCCCTGCCTTCTCCCTTCCAAAAAGCGAAGAAAAAAAGAACTCATGTGAAAGGAGATGTGTTCTGCTAGAGAGAACCCTGGAGTTGGAGTCAGAAGATGGACCTTCCAGCCTAAGCTGCATCACTTAAACAGAGCGTTGGACCTGGAATCAGGAAGACCTAGGTTCTAATCCTCCCTTGGATGCTTACCAGTTGTGTGACTCTGGACAAGTCACTTGAACTGTGTCTGAGTTGCCTCACATGTGAAATGAGGAAGTTAGACTTGATGACCTTTTTTTTGGCATAAAAATCCTTTGAAAACTTCAGTTTTTTACGTTTAGCTTTTTTTAATTACATGTAAACAAAGATTATTATTATTCATTTTAAAAAGTTTTGAGTTCTTGGGCAGCTAGGTGGCACAGTGGATAGAGCACTGGCCCTGGAGTCAGGAGGACCTGAGTTCAAATTCAGCCTCAGACACTTACTAGCTGTGTGATCCTGGGCAAATCACTTAACCTCAATTGCTTCAAAAGAAATTTTTTTAGTTCCAAATTCTTTCTCTCCCACCCCTCCCCCCGTCTTGAAAAGGCAAGTAATTTGATATAGATTATACGTGTGCAATCATGCAAAATATTTCCATGTTAGCCATGTTGCCAAAGAAAATGTAGACCCCCCCAAAAAAAACCAAAGAAAAACCAATCCAAAAATAATATAGTAAAAAAAAAAAGTATGTTTCAATCTGCACTCAGACTCCATCAGTTCTTTCTTTGGAGGTGGATAGCATTTTTCATCATGAGCCATTTCAAATTGTCTTGGATCATTGTATCATTGAGAAGAGCTAAGTTATTCACAGTTAATCATAGTGCAGTATTGCTGTTACTGTATACGATGTTCTCTTGGTTCTACTCCACTTTGCATCAGTTCCCAATGATCTTTTAGGCTTCTTTCAGTTTTAAATCTATGATCCTGTGATGAATCATTTAGACTTTCTAGATCTTGGTTTTTCCATCTGTAAAATTCCATTTCATTCCATTGAAAAACACATCGGATGCTAGAGATACAAAGACAAAAGTGAAGCACTCATTGCCTAAGTGGAAAATATACTAAAATGAGATAAAACAAAATGTACATGAGTCTGGTCAGTTGTTCAGTTGTGTTAAACTCTCTGTGACCCCATTTGGAGCTTTGT
Source organism: Pseudochirops cupreus (assembly GCA_028627135.1). Lineage (NCBI taxonomy): Eukaryota > Metazoa > Chordata > Mammalia > Diprotodontia > Pseudocheiridae > Pseudochirops > Pseudochirops cupreus. Next base: position 488,019,365 of record CM053582.1, read on the forward strand.
TGGCAAATACTGGAGCAGTCTTTCTATCTCCTTCTCTAGTTCATTTTACATATGAGGAAATTGAGGCAAGCAGGATGAAGTTACTTGCCTGGGGTCGCTCAGCTATTTTAAGTATCTGCTTTGAACTCAGGTCTTCCTGACTCTAGGCCCCAGCACTCTATCCACTGTACCACCTAGTTATACATTATAGTATATATGTATGTATACATATATGAAATACACATATGCATATGTGTATAGATATATTCAGATATGCATTTTTGTGTGTGAGGTTGACATATAAGAAGACTATCACATAAATTTAGACCTGGAAGAATTAGATTTGGCTCCAGAGAGTAGAACCAGAGGAGGAAATTATAGAGAGACAGATATAAGCTCAATATAAGGAAGAACTTTGTAATAATTTGAGCTTCTCCAAAATGGAATGAGCTATCTTGTGAGATAGTAAGCTCTCTGTTCTTCAGATAGAGCCTGAGGGACCATTTATTATGGACAGGGGATGGATTAGATGACTCTTAAATTCTTTCCAATTCTAAGATTCCATGATCCCCATTACATCACCCTAAAGTCCAGGCAATCTAGTATTTTTGTCTCATTCTCTTTCCCATCTCCATGCTTTTCACTTACCATCCCCCATCCCTAGAATGCACAACCTTTCCTCTCCCTTCCCCTTTGCCTCTTGGAATTCCTAGCTTCCTTCAAGACAGCTCAAGCACCACCTACTTTGATACCTTCTTTCTTGATCCCACATCTGTGAGTACCTTCCCTAACAAAAACACCTTGTGACTATTTTGTAATTATCCTTAGAACCAGGATACCCCTTGAATATGTCCCATGGGGGTAGTATTGTGTGACTCAAAGAGACAAAGCTAACATCTTCTCCCCCTACCCTTCTCCAAGAGAGACCTTATACCAAGAAGAGAAGTAGAGCGTTGGAGCAGAAGCTTGGTCACTCTGCTCTCCTCAGAGAGAGAGGAGACTGGACTAGCATGATATCTATCTACTCTCTTGAATATTAGTAGCCTAGGGGAAGTAGTTTTCAAGTTCAAGCTAACCTTTCTATCATTGTTCATTAATGGGGAAAGGGGGATCCAGTTTTATATCTAAAACTTGACTTGTTCCTACCAAATACAAGCTTCACAATGAGCACACATAGCAAGCTGAAAAGAAACCCATTTATTCAAGTTGATAGGAAAACAGAAAGTATACATAGGAGAATATATACTAGACAATTCAGAGGGAAGGAGCCTCCCACTGAGAACAAGGTAACTCAGTTCAACCAAGAGAGAGAAAATTCTGGAAGAAATTCCCTGAAATCTCTACTGTAGCAAGTTGGGGATAGGGACATGACAGAGACTGCCAACTCCTCAAATGGTGACTTCGGAAACCTGCAGTGAGGTTGGTGCCTTCTATCTTCTATTTTGAAGCTGGAAGCCAGAAACATCCAAAGTGTCTGTAGAGCCTGAATAGAATCAAGAGACTCAAAGAAACTGAAGCCACCAACTCCACCCCGCCTTTGAGGAGGATCTCAGACCAATGGACTTTGGGACTTGGGTTACACCTATATACGTATATATTGCCTTCCCCAACAGCTAGTAAACTCTTGAAGGGAGGGACTATTGAACTTTGTCTTTGTATTTCCAGTACCCACAAAATTACTTGGCACATAGTAGGTACTTAATACATAATTATTGACTCACTGATATCAATATTATCCATCTCCCATCCCCATTCTATCCCCATTCCTACCCTATTCCATATTCTCTATTTCCATCCCAATTCCTATTGTCATCCCATCTTTATTCCTACCCTACCCACATCTTCATCCCATCTCTAATCCCATGGCTATCTTCATTTTCCATTCCCCATCGTCATGTCTATCCTTATCCCCACCCCTATCTTGTTCTTCCCATGTTTCATTTCCATCTTCATCCTCCAACTTCACCCCTATTCTCTTGGATGCCCCAGCTTGGGGTCTAGAAAGAGGATAGCATTTATGTGGCTTGTAAAATTCTATTATATCTGTATTCAAAGCCCAGCAGCTGAGAAATGCTGGTAATAAGCGTGTTATTAAGCGTGTCAATACACTTCCACTCTGGAGCCTCTGAGGGGCTAAGGGAGAGGAGGAGGGTATGTGGCAGGTTCCCTGCTCCAGTGTCCCCCAAACTCAGGGCCCATGTGTCCTCCTCATCATACCTGTCCCCATCTCTGTCTCCAGGCCCCAGGCTTGATACCCTGGGCCTTTCTCAGACTATACACCCTCACCTCCGTCCTGTACAACCTGGTCTCTTGGAGAAGGAGGGGGGGAACAAAAACATTAGGAAAAACCTCCCGCCCAGAGAGCATTCTTTCTGCAGCACTCAGGAAAAAGGATGTCTCACAGGGGACGCCAAGGCGAAATTTTTTCACATCCAAATGGATTGCAATTTCCCTCCATTTAGCACCTGAAGGTAATTAGCTCGAAGAGACTGCGGAGTGCGGAACACGTTCACGGAACATTAACTCTCACACATTCTCCAGTTGCAGGGAATTAATAGGAAAGATTAAAGTTTAAAGAGAGCAAAATGCCATTACCTCCAGAGCCACCTCTCTCCGCGGCAGCGGCAGCATCCGGCCCTCACAGACCCCTGGCCTCGGCTCTGTCCAGGCCGGACAGCTGTGTGTGCTCTACTATACGTGCACACATGTATGGGCAAGGCAGGATGACCATAGTGCTCTGTAGGGGTCATGCACTGTCCCATCACCCCAACCTGGAGCATGGCATGCTGGGGTATTCACTCATAGACCATCATGTGTGGGGGGGTGTAGTTAGCACTCCCATGCCCTCTCTATTTTTGAGCCATAAATTGATCAGAGCATAGAACCCTTCCCTGATGTTCTCCCCTCCCCATCCAACTGCTTTGTGTTACTTATTGACAGAGAGCCAGAGTATGTCACCCCTTCCTCAAGTCCTTCCATGAAACATGGGGGGACACATACCCAGTACCCTCTTTGCCTAGGTTTTGCAGTTTAATACAGGAGCTCTAGGCTATCAAGATTTTCTTGTTGGTTCAATATTTCAGGAAGAGATGAGAAGAGAGAAGAGAGAAAAACACAGAAACAGAAAAAGAGAGGAAGACAGTGAGAAAGACAGAGAGGGGGGAGAGAGAGAGAGAGAGAGAGAGAGAGAGAGAGAGAGAGAGAGAGAGAGAGAGAGAGAGAGAGAGGCAGGCAGGAGAGAGAGCGAGATGAAATTGAGACATGGAAGAATTTATTGCCCAGAAAATTCCATTCTGCTATCTGATTCAAAAAGTCCAGTCCCCCCAGCTTCGGAAAATCTATTTTCCACATTTTAATACCCTGCAGAACAGTCCTCATAACTCATCCGAGTGTGTTAAGCACAGTTTTATTAGATCTGAAACAAATTTTGGTGGGGAGATACTATAGGTCATTAACCATGGAGTAATTTTATCCTTGTTTCCCTAATGATGCCATAATGGCGAGCGAATTTCTTAACTAAAGACCAAAGAACATTTTGAAGGTCAGTTTCATCTGTGAGCTCCTTCAAGCGCTTCTCGGAGAAGATTGGAAAACTCGCCGATTTTTTGAAGAGTCATTAATAATGTGAAAGCTGAAAGCACCCTCCATTTGCGTTCCTGCTTTTTACCTTTTAATTTTATATCGTCCCCGCTCCTGATCCCGCTCCCACTCCTTCTCACCCTCCTCTGGACCTGCCTCCCGCCAGCCTGCCCTGCATCAGGGGCTGGGGGGCTAGGAGACCCAGAATACCAGGGAAACTGGGGATCAGAACTTGAAGGGGGGGAGACAGAAGGTTGAGTCCAGTGAGGATGGGGGGAGGAACAAGGCACCAAAAAACCAAGGCTAAATCGGAGGGCAGGGTGTTGAATCAGGGGATCAAGGCTAGCTATTGGGGTCTCAGGTATCAGGGGGGGCTAGAATAGAGCCTTGGGCCTAGTAGGGGGGTAGGTAAGAATCAGGACTAGGAGCCAAGGACTTGTATTGGACGGCAGTAAGTTTTGGAGGGACAACCTGACAGATCCAGGAAAACCACCATGGAGTATCTCGCTAGGAAGGGTTGTTGGGGTAGGGGAAGGGTGGCAACTTTCATAAGTCCCAGAAAGGGATCCAGATGTGTCTCTATCCATGTATATGGTTAAAGATGTATCCAGTTGAGTATATGTTGGCGGAAAGTTTGTGTGTACATGTATGGTGGGAACATGTAGTCTCCATGGGAATGCCCTATTGAGGGTACAAGAGATATATGAAGTTCATAATTAAGATCCATATGCAGGCTGTTGGTCTATTTGGCTGATTAGGGTATGGAGGAATGACTCTTTAATTCTGTTTGAAGGGGTCAGCCTTGGTTAGCTGGGGATGCAACACTAAGATGGTAGCTCACATGTGCTGCATGTCTTGTACACTGGAGATATGTATTGTGTGTGTGTACTCACATATGATTACAGAAACAGAGGAACATAAAGAAAAGAACATTGGATTTAAATCAAGTAGACCTGGTTTCGAATTCTGGCTTTGTCAAAAACTCAGCATTTGACCTTGGATAAGTCATTGTCCTGTTTTAGGTCTGTCTCATCCATAAATGAAAAGGCTGGCCTGGACTGGAAGGCCCTTTCCACCCCTTAAATTCTATGGTTCTATCTACATGTGAATATGTGTTCCTGCGCTCTTGGTGGGAGGAATGTGAGAAGCTGAGACTCAGCTCCACCTTTATTAAAAACAACAAGAAAACCCAAAACAAAACCAAAGGTCTAGTTGCTATAGACATTAGGGGACTTTCTGTTTCCGTATTTGTATTCCCAGTGAATAGCATAGTGCCTGGTGCAGACTAGGTGGCTAAAAAATGTTTTTGTCTTGACCATCCGGTAGAACTAACTGTGCACTCTGGGACGTGCCCCCTCTGCTCCTCAATCCCTTAATCTCCACCCTTTCAGCCCCTAGCCCTCATCTCCCTCACTCTCACCCTCAACTCTCTGGGTCCCTAGCTTCTCACTTCCCTGTCTTTCATTTCAGCTCCTTATCCCTCAGCCTGCTGCTCCTTTACCCCCATATCTCACTTCACCTCCTTACCGCCCATCACTGGCCTTCATCCCTCTCTGGTTTTCATCCCCCCCCCCCCCATCCCTGTTCCTTGCTTCCCCGTTCTTCACCTAAACCCCTCAGCCCCTAGTCCCTGACCTCCAGTTCCTCAGCCCCCAGACCCCTTGCCCCTCCCACTAGCCCGACCACAGGGAGCCTGATCGGGGTGGTTTGAAGGGGTAAATGGTGATGGGGTGGTATGCGTGTTCTTGAGCATGTGCGTATTTAGGAAGGGGAGGGGAGGGGAAGGAGAGGAGGGAGGGAGGGGGCGGTGTGGTGACACTCCGTGCTCCCAGATGTGGTGGCAGCGATAATTCCAATTTTATGCCTTTGTTATGGCTTTAATCACTTTCTTTATGCGTTTTGTTCCAGCGATCAGGGAGAGACACCTGATAGGCAAAGAGGATACCAGGGGAACCATTTTTATTTGGAATGTGGTGAGAAGTCTAATTAGAATCTGAATTCTGCTGAGCCTTGAAATGGCCGGCACTTTATCCTGATCGCCTTAGATATTGTTTCGAGTCAATCATCTGTCATAGTGCGGCAGGCGGGGGCCTCTCCCTTCACACGACACTCCCTCCCGCTGCGGGCCTGGCCAGGGGTGGGGGTAGGGGGCTTGGCATGCTGACACTGGCACCCTAGGGAGAAAGCTCAGAGAGCTCTCCACCTCCCCCCACCAACCCCTCATCAGCTCAAAGAGAGCACCTCTGAGAGATCTCCACCCTCAGAGAATACCTCTACTCCCCTTCAGGGCTCAAAGATCTACCCCAGGCCCAAACGTTGATCAGAAAACTCTTCCCAGTTCCCACACACTGTTCAGAGATCCCTTACCTCATATGAGGGAGTGGGCAGGGTCTATCTTCTTGAGATGATTTACTCCCATGTCAATAGTGGGGTCCCTGGTCTGAGGTTGAAGGGGGGAGAGGTTTGTAGGGGTAGAATAACTGAGATGGTGATTATGGGACCAGTGCTGAAATTTGGAGGGATAGGATATGTTCATCTCCACCTCCTTACTGGCCCCCTCCCATGCCGCAACTCACTGTCCCAAGTCCTTCCCCCCCCCCCAATGCTACATATTTCCCACGTAATTCCTGTCTCTCTCATGCTCCCAATCTGACCCTTGCCAAGCTCATTTCTGTCTCCTTGCTTTTGCTCAAATGATTCCTCCTGCCGGAAATACCCTTCCTCTCCCTTTTTGCTTGTTTAAATTAAATGCTTACCATCTTCAAGATTCAGTCCAAATTCCGTCTCTTTTTAGGAGCCTTCCCTGAACATCCCCAGCTGAAGCTTATCTATCCTTCCCCTCAACTCACATGGCAACTGCTGCCTCAGATACTCCCACATAGAATCCTAGAACCATAGAATGCTGGAGCTGGTTGGATCAACCCCCTCATTTTGTGGAAGAGAATGCTGAGGTCCAGAGAGGATCTCAGATAACTTGCCCATGTAGCAGAACTCCAACAAGAACCTGGTTTTGTCTCATCTTCTTACTATTTCTGGGTGAGTTTCGACCTCAACTGGACTATAAATTCCCTAAGGACAAATGTCCCCTCTTTGTCCTATATCCCACCCCTGTGTGATCTGACAGAGACCTGGAAGCCTAATTGAATTGGAAAATTAAGTTTGTGGATGGGGAAAGGGAGTGGAACTGGCATTGTATATGTTTGTATCACAAAATCTGAACCTCTCCTGGGGTACTTGGTCTCTTCTTGTCTCTCCTCTTCTCTCTTGATTCGGAAAGGAGCATTTCCCTCTTCCATCTATTCCCTCATGATACCCATATAAATCTGCAATAATGGGGGTGTGGGAGCAGCGGCGGAGTTAAGTCTGTGTTGGGGCTTACCTGACCCTGTGACTATATCTCTAAAGATGACTCTTCCCCACAAACTGGTCCAAAGGAGGACTGGAAGAAGGGATACTTCCTGCCTTTGTCTGTCCAGGAATGACCTAAGAAAAGTTTGAAATATGCATATGGATGTCTGCAAGTGTGAGGGTAAGTTGTATACCAGAACCAAATCAATAAAGAGTTGTATATGAGAAGGTCATCCATCCTGAGAGGAAACTGGCCTATGGTCAGTGTCCCCATGAATGATGAGCATCTTCCATGCATGGTCAGTGGGTCAGTGTTCTCATAAGCAAAGGGGATACTAAGAGTGTGACCCCTGTTTCATATAGGGTCCTGATGATGATGGATAGGCATTCAATGGATGGTCAATTTCCCTATGGATGGTATATTCTCCAAAGATGGTCAGTGTCCCTATGGGTGATCACTTCGCCCCACAGATTGTCATTGCCCCCCAAACATGGTCAGTATCCCCATGAATTATGGGGACATTCAAATGAATGGTCAATAGGTTAATATACGTATGTGTGGCCAAAGTGATCAATGCTGCCAGGGATGGTCATTGAGAAAGTCCACATGAACTCTTGGAGAGGTTTTTCATTTCTGTTCTACTTCTTTTGTTACTAGAACTTCCCATTCTGGACTTCCCTATGACCATGTAGCATAGGACCACTAGGTCCTATCCCTCTACCATGCCTCAGTTTTCCCAGCCTCCTATGCTACAAGAATTATGAGGCTTGGGAAACCTTGAGTGGCCTTCTCTTTCTCCTCCCCTAGTCTTAATGGGAATATGTCTATATCATTGCTAAAAGACAAGCCTTGGAGGGCTGAACATGAAAGTCCAGGGCTGTCCTAGCCTGATGGAGTTACAGGGGAAGGAGCAAAGACTCCTCACCTGTCTCCTTTTCTCCTGGTAGGAACATCACCAGCCATTAGTAGATAAAAGTGCTAGGCTTAGAGTCAGGAAGATGGGCTCAAATCTGGCCTCAGACACTAGCTGTGTGACCCTGGACAAGTTACTTACCCTCTGTCAGCCTCAGTTTCTTTAACTGGACAATGGGAATAGTAATAGCATCCATCTCCCAAGGTGGTTGTGAGGATCAAACGAGATCATCTCTGTAAAGCTTCACCTAGCACAAGGATGGGCACATAGTAGGCACTTAATAATGCTTGCTCACTTTCTCCTCTTTCCCCATCTATTTGCCCTTCGATGAAATTAGATAGATGAATGATTACAAAGAGAGTATTTATCAAATGCTTATTATGTGTCAGGCATTGTGCTAAATGCTGAAGATATAAACACAAGCAGGGAAGTAGGACAATTCCTGCTCTCAAGAAACTTACATTTCAATGGGGGAAAACACATCAAGGGGAGCTGGGAAGGGTGGGCTGTTAGGAATGTGGGGGGAGGGGAGCTGGGAAGGGTGGGCTGTTAGGAATGTGGTGGGAGATGGCATGGCGTTGACATGGCATGGAAGTTTCATGGAGACCTAGTTCTAGGAAAGATAAGGTGTCCCAGGGATGGAGTTCCAGGTTGAGAGTGGGGTGGGGTTGGCTACAATTCTGGCAGCAAGGTGTGGAGATGGCTGGAAATGAGACAGTAAGATGTTGTGGGTTGGGGAAAGTTTGGGAGGTCTAGTCAGCCTGTGTTGTGTAGTTGCTAGGGATGCTGGATATGGGTATTAGAGAAAGGAATTGGAGTGACTGAAAGGAGGTGAGATCAAGAAGCCAGCCTATGTACACATACATATTCTGTGTACCACAGGGTCTAGGGGGTGTCTCTGCCTTCCTGGGCCTCAGTTTCCTTATCTGTCCAAGGGGGAGAATATTGAGCCTCTGCCTAGGGACTGTGTGTGCAGTAGGGCCAAAAGCTAGTAGAGGTTCCAGCCTACAGCCCCCCAAGGCCATGCTAGATTGGTGTCCTCCACATCTGGGGCTCTGCTTGGGAGTGGGAGAGGAGATGAAAAGGGGGAGAAACTGTTGGATAAAAAGAAATTTGAAAAAAAAGTGAAATATTCAAACTGGAAAGTGATATTATGGAAACTGCCGCCCACGGCTCAGTGCATTCAAATTTATTCAAACTCGGCGGCTGACATTGATGGATGCAGCGACTTCCCCACAATATGGAGAAAGTGCGGGGGCATTTAGGGCTGCAGGCCCCTGGGAGGGGCGGGGCTCCCTCCCTGCGCTGCTGGCTTTTTACACAGGGATGTTGACCCTGGGTCCCCTCCACTACCTCCCACCCCGGGACAGCAGGGACCTTCCTGGCTAACACAGGGAGGCTTTATCTCTCCCTGTCCCCCTGAAGGAGGGCTGAGGGCTGAGTCCACAGGAGACAGAAGGCTGAAGGCATGGGATTGTGCGTAGGAGGCAAAAGCACAGAGAGTGACACATGTGTGGAGGTTGAAAGCAAATAAACAGATAAACAGCCTACCCTTTGGCAGGCATGGCTAATATCTGAGAGCATTAGGGGGCTGCAAACCGATAGGAGTTAGTCACATTGACCATGGTGAGGCACCCTACTGCCCATCAACTGCTCACTCTGAACCCAACCGAGTGCTAAGCACTAATACAGAACTCCGTCACATTGCTCCCTACCCTCCAAGCCTGGTTCTGGTGATCACTCACCTCACTCCTCCGTTCTGACCAGGAGGGACTTGAGGATGAAGAAAAAGAGCTGGGCAGCCAGTGTCTCTGATAAAAATCTCACTTCTAAAATATAGAGAGAACTAAGTCAAATTTATAAGAATACAAGTCGTTCACCAACTGGTAAATGGTCAAAAGATATGGACGGGCAGTTTTCAGATGAAGAAATTAAAGCTATCTATCGTCATATAAAAAAATGCTCTAAATCACTACTGATTAGAGAGAGGCAAATCAAAACAAATCTGAGGTACCACATCACACTTGTCAGATTGGCAAACATGACAAAACAGGAAAATGATAAATGTTGGAGAAGAATTGGGAAAATTGGAACACTAATGCATTGTTGGTGTAGTTGTAAATTGATCTAACCATTCTGGAAAGTAATCTGGAACTATGCCCAAAGGGCTATAAAAATGTGCATACCCTTTGACTCAGTAATATCACTTCTAGAGTCTGTACCCCAAAGAGATCATAAAGATGGGAAAATGTCCCACATGTACAAAACTATTTATAGCAGCTCTTTTTGTGGTGGTGAAGAATTGGAAATTGAGGGGATGCCAATCAGCTGATGAATGGCTGAACAAGTTGTGGTATATGAATGTAATGGAATGCTATTGTGCTATGAGAAATGATGAGCAGGTGGACCTTCAGAAAAACCTGGAAAAACTTACGTGAACTGATTCTGAGTGAAGTTAGCAGAATTAGGAAAACAAAGCCATGTTGTGTGATAACTGATTTTGATAGATGTAACTCTTGTCAGCAGTGCAAGGATCTAAGACATCTCCAAAGTACTCTCAATGGAAAATGCCGTCCACATCCAGAGAAAGAACTTTGGAGTCTGAATGCAGATGGAAGCATGCTATTTGCTCTTTCTCTTTTGTGGAGGTTGTTGTTTTGTTTCTTCTTTATTGTGGTTCCTCCCATTGGTTCTAATTCCTCTTTACATGACTACTGTGAAAATATGTTTAATATGAATAATAGGTAGAGTCTATATTAGATTGCATGCTGGCTTGGGGAGGGAAGAAGGGAAGGAGGGAAAGAAAATTTAAAACTTAAAATCTTAATGGAAGTGAATGTTGAAAACTAAAAATAAATTAATTAATTTATTAAAAAAGAAAGGAAGAGCTGGGGATCTGAGGATAAATCTCCATGAGATCCTACCTTCTATCTAGAATTAAATAGAAAGAAGCAGAGAGATAGACAAGATGGCTCCCCACACCAGGACATCTGTACCTGCAAGGTGGGTCCCTTGTGCCCACTAAGAGGCAGCAGCAAAGATGCCGATTTGGATTCGGAAGACCTGGGTTGGAATCTCAGCTCTGCTATTTACTGCCTTGGGCAAATGCCTAAGTGGGCCTAAGTTTTCTCATCTGTAAAATGAAGGATTGGAATATATGACCTCCAGGGTCCCCTTAAGCTCAAAATCTATGACCCCCGGTATGCTGCTATTCATGTCCTATCTCCCTACCTAGAGTATCTTGTGTTTATTCTCTTTATATTTATTCTGTATGCACTTGGACATGTACTTGTCTCCTCCATTAGAATATAAGCTTCTTGTAGGTAGGGATCGTTTCATTCTTTGACTTTTTATCCCCAGTACATGTAGTAAGCACTTATTAATGCTTGTTGGTTGACTTATTGATGACATAGTGCCCACTGCAGACAGCAAAACATTCTCACTATTATTCCCTTCTTGCCCCAACTTTGGGCATCATCCATGCCTCTATTCCTGGTCCTTTTCTCTCTACAGTCTCTGCAACCTTAACTAACCCTACAGCTTCAATAATTGCCTCCACACAACTGACTCTCAAATAGAAATTCCAGCCTTGACCTCTTTCTCTGAAACATCAGTACAGTCTTGCCAACATGCTTGTAGGACAGCTGCACCCAGACTCCAAGCTCGGTATTTCCAAGTCCCAGTATTTCTCCCAACTTCTTGCTGGTTCTTTTCCTGACTTCTTCTATTTCTGTCAATGATACCCAAATCCTCCCAATCATCCAGGATCCACATTTCCAAATTCTGACTCTTTCATCTTTCACATCACTCCACATTGTCTCAGTGGCCAAGGGCTTGCCAATTCTATATAACTGACTTCTGCTATACATTTTCATTTCTTCCATCCCAGTCTCACAGGTGGCACAGTGGATAGAGTTCTGGACTTGGAGTGAGGAAAACCCAGAGTTCAAATCCCACCTCAGATATTTAATGGCTATGTGATGCTAGGCAAATTACTTAACCCTTCTCAGTCTCCTTTTCTGTAAAATGGAAGGAGGGAGGGTTCCAATAGCACCTACCTCGTGGGCTGTAAGAATTAAATGCTATAATATGTGCAAAATGTTTTGCAAACCTTAAAGTGGTATATATATATATGTATATATATGTATATGTGTGTTATATACACTATATAAGTGTGAGCTATTACTATCTTAAAAATATTTATTTGCTTATTTTTATTTTTCAACATTCATTTTTATAAGATTTTGAGTTTTAAATTTTCTCCCCCTCCTTTCCTTCCCTCCTCCCCAAGACAGCATACAATCCAATATAGGCTATACATGCACAATCATATTAAACATATTTCCACATTAGTCATGTTGTAAAGAAGAACTAAAGCCAAAGGGGAAAACCATGAGAAAGAAAAAACAAAAAGAGAGAGAGAAAATAGTATGCTTCAATCTGCATTCAAATTCCATAGTTCTTTCTCTGGATGTGGATAGCATCATGAGTCTTTTGGTATTGTCTTATATCATTTCATTGCAGAAAAGAGCTAAGCCTTTCAAAGTTGGTCATTGCACAATGTTGCTGTTACTATGTATGATGTTTTCCTGGTTCTGCTCATTTCACTCTGTATCAGTTCATGCAAATCTTTCCAGGTTTCTCTGATGTCCATCTGCTCATCATTTCTTATGGAACAATAGTATTCCATTATATTCTTATATCGTAATTTGTTCAGCCACTCCACAATTGATGGATATTCCCTCAATTTCCAATTCTTGACCACCACAAAAAGAACTATTACCATTAATAACTATTCTTCTCATCTCCAATGTTTTCTTCTCCAGTCTACAGTCTTTCCAAGTAATTGCATAGGGTTAGAATATTAATTTAATTCAACATTTCTCAGTAATCTACTACACAAAACACACTGTTTTCCCACTGATAGTAGAAAGGGGAAAAAGGGACCATTGTTGTCCTCATACTCTCATACTCCACTGAGAGGGATATAAGGTGTGCACATTTCAGAAAATAGTAATTTAATAAGAGAGATGGCAAAACAACTGGGAAGGAGCGGGGGAGTAGGTGGCACCTGAGCTTGAACCTTAAGGCAAGGGAAGGATTCTGAGAGGGAGGAATACAATCCAGCTAGTTGGAGAGAAGGGGACAATGCACAGGCTAAGAGATGACATTGTGAATTCCAGAAAGAGTAGAGAGGAATGGTATGAGGTAAGGATGGAAATGAATGTTGGAACCAGAGTCTGGAGCACCTTCACAAGCATGCAGAAGAATGTCTATTTTGTCCTTTAGGAAATAGTGAGAAGGTGGGGGACATGACTGGATATGTGCCATAAGAAGATTATTTTGAAAGGTTTGTAATAGATGGATTGGAGAGAGCAGAAATTGGAAGGAAAGAGAGCATAGGTTATAGATGTTGAAGGAAGCTTAAGGATGTGGTCTAACTCCTTTATTTTACAAAAGCCCAGAGAAGTTAAGGGACTTTTCCAATATCACCCAGGTATTAAGTAACAGAGCTGAGCCTAGAGCCCATGATCCTTGATTGCTGATAGAGTGCTCTTATAGCTGCCATTCATTTCATTTCACTGCATCATCTTCCTTATTCATACCTCTGATTGTGTTACCTCATCCTTAGAAACCATCAAAGGCTGTGAATGGAATAAAATCCAATCTATTAAACCTAGCATTCAAGGCCCTGGGCAGGTAGATGGCGCAGTGGATAGAGCGCCAAGCTTGGAGTCAGGAAGTCCTGAGTTCAAATGTTGGTTCAGACACGTAAGCTATGTGACTCTAGGCAAGTCACCTAACCCTGTTCTCCTCAGTTTCCTCATGTGAAAAAATGAGCTGGAGAAGGAAATGGCAAACCACTCTAATACCTTTGCCAAGAAAACCGCAAAAAGTGACACAAAGAATCAGACATGATTGAAAGGGCTGAACACTACTACTACTACTACTACTATTACTACTACTACTACTACTATTACTACTACTACTACTACTACTACTACTACTACTACTACTACTACTACTACTACTACTACTACTACTATTACTACTACTACTATTACTACTACTACTGCCGCTGCTGCTGCTGCTATATGCCATGTGCTAAGGCCTGAGTTCTTCATGCTGAGAGGTGAAGGTCCAATCAAGGGTCCTTGACTTCACAGTTTAGCTCCAGACACCAGGTTTATGCACCTGAACTCTTTCTCTCATCTCCCCATAAACCATTGGAATAAGTGTTTGTTGATGGACTCTCAAAGTTATTTGTTCTGTTCCCATTTAACTCTTAAATTGCTATTTAGCTTTTCTTTTATGTGAACATTTTCTCCCTGACAGCAGGGGAGAGGAAGTGTTTCCTCTAGTCTCTTCCATATTCTAGCTGGATGTTGGATGTGCGGCAGCCTTCAGTATGTTCCTACTGAGTGAAAGAGTGAATGTGATGAACGATGGGTGGCAAGTAGATAGTGTAGTGAATAAAGTACTGGACTTGGAGTCAGGAAGACCTGAGCTCAAACCCTGCCTCAGATGTTAATTAGATGTGTGACCTTGGGCAAGTCATTTCATTTTTCGAAACCTCAGTTTTCTCATCTGTAAAATGAGGGAGTTAGACTCAATGACATCTAATCTATCTCTAAACCTGTGATCCTGTGATTTAGTGAATTAATTAAACTGAATAAATGAACCAAGGAGCGAGTGAATGAGTGAATAACAGACACAGGTATGCACAGAACTGATTATAAGGACAATAATCATTCTCTTTCAGGACCACCCTAGTGAATAATAGAGAGAGGAAATTTGGTATTCTTGGAAGAATAGTGATGGGAGGGGGAATCCAAGATGGGACTGTCAGGGATGGGAAAATCCAGAAAGAAATAACAGAGAGGGGGGAGGGAGAAGTCATAGAGGTGGGGGTCAGGAATTGAACCAGAGGCATCAGAACAGGAAAGAGGTCAGCAATGGGAAGTGATAAATGAGGGTTCCAGATTGTGAATTGTGGAAGTGGTCAACAATATGAGATCAGGCATGAAGTTGATCAGGAACAGGGCATCAAAAATGGGGGTTTGAGAGGAAGGTCCAGGATAAAGGTCAGAGATGGGCTCTTGAGGAAGGGATCCAAAGGTAAGGGAGGAGGACTGGGACAAGAATTCATAGTTCATAAATAGAAACATGGGATTCAGACATAAGGGTCAGGATTTGGGGGTCAGCAATTACAGGTCAAGAAAGATGAGATTAAGGATTAAGGCAAGGGTAAGGGAGGTAAAGGAGAAGAGGTCAGATATGAGGATCAGGGGTACAGGGCCCAGAATAATAGTTAAAAGGTATTAGATCAGAGATGAGGTGTCAGAGTTAGGAGCTAAAAATGAGGGTCAAAGAGAAAGGTCAGGGATGAAAGTCAGAGGTCAACAATAAAGGTCAATAATGACAGGCAAGGGTGTAATTTGGGGGTGAAACCTAGAGATGGAATGGGTTAGAGATGTGTTATAAATCAGGGATGAGAATTAGGGACTGGGGTCTGTGATGGAGTAAAAGATAAAATTTAGAGAATAATCATGGGGTCGAAGATGGGATGAAGAACAGATATCAGAGAAGGGAATAAGGAATAGGCTCAATGCTGGAGGTCAAGGACAGTGAGTTAATGATAGTGGTCAGAGATGGGGGTCAAAAATGGAGTCTGGAGGACTTTGGGGGATCGATGGTGAGGTTCAGGGTTGAGGGCATCAGAGATGAGAGGCTAGGGATGAAGGTTACATATGGGAGAGTCAGATATTAGGGTCAAATATGAAGGTCAGAGATGAGGGATGGGGTCAGGATAGGGTCAGAAAGCTCAGCCAAGATGTGCTTGGGTTGAGGATTATGGATGGAAGTTAGGAATAGATGAGTCAAAGATGGTGAATGAATCATAAAGGTCAGATCTGGGGTTTAAGGATGGGGTATCAAGGATGAGAGTTAGTGATTAGGTTCAGAAATGGGGAATGTAGAAAGTTAGAAACGGGAGTTTAAAGATGAGAATTAAGAATAGAATCTCAAGGGGTGGCTACGTGGCGCAGTGAATAGAGCACCAGTCCTAGATTCAGGAGGACCTGAGTTCAAATCCAATCTCAGACACTTAACAGTTACTAGCCATGTGACCTTGGGCAAGCCAATTAATCCCAAATTGCCTTGCCTTCCCCCCTCCAAAAAGCAAAAACAAACAAACAAAAAGAACCAAGAAAGAAAGCAGGTATAGGAAAGTTAGGGATGGGATCAGGATTAGGGGTTGAAGATGAAAGTAAGCAATGGAGTTCAAGGTTTGGTATCAAAGAAGAGAGTAAGCAATAGTGGCTAGCAATAAGATCAATAATATGGGTCAGTTATAGAAGTAGAAGATGAGGTTCAATTATAGGAGCCAGAGAGGGGAGACATCAGAGAAGAGGATCAGCATGGAGAGTTAGGTCTGGGGGTCTGGGAATGCAGTAAAAGATGGGATTTATAGAGAAAGTAATCAGTGGTAGAGGTTAGAGATGGAGGTCCAGGACTGGGGACAAAAGATAAATCAGAATTAGACTTTAAAGATGGGCCACAAATTAAATCAAGGAAAGAAGTCAAGAATAAGTGTCAAAGATAGAAATAAGGGATGAGTCTCAGAGATGGTAGTGGGTTTAAGATCTAGACATGGGAGTAAACAATAGAAGCCAGAAATGGGGGTCAGTAATGGGGGGAATCAGAGAGGGTCAGAAATTATCAGAGATTGGAATTTGCAATCAGTGAGATCTTGGATATTCACTAGAGTGGCCCTGAAAGAGAATGATTATTGTCCTTATAATCAGTTCTGTGCATACCTATGTCCATTTGTTATTCACTCATTCACTTACTCCTTGGTTCATTTATTCAGTTTAATTAATTCACTAAATCACAGGATCATAGGTTTAGAGCTAGATTAGATGTCATTGAGTCTAATTCCCTCATTTTACAGATGAGAAAACTGAGGCTTAGGAAAATGAAATGACTTGCCCAAGGTCACACATCTAATTAACATCTGAGGCAGGGTTTGAGCTCAGGTCTTCCTGACTCCAAGTCCAGTACTTTATTCACTGCACTATCTACTTGCCACCCATCATTGAGATGGGGGTTAAGGGATGTGTGTGTGTACATGTGCTGTGTCCTCGCATGCCAGGGATAAGGATAAAGAAATTCAGGATTGGAGATGGGGATGGGTGGGAATGGAGATCAGAGATGGAGATAAAAGTTGATGTTGAGGACTGAGGATCAGCACTAGAGGTAAAAAATGGGTGGGGCAGAGTAGGTCTATAACAGCAGCTACAGAATAGAGAGATGGGATTAAGGGGCTAGAATTAGAGACATAAGGAGTAAAATAAGGGGTGGGGGCCAAAAACGGGTGTCAGAGAGTAGAGCGAAGGATGAAAGTCAGAGACAAGAATAAATGGATGGAAATAAAGATAGAGGTCTGAGTTGGGCATTAGGGTTGGGAGTTAGAAATGGAAAGTAGGTCAGGGCTGAGATCCAGAGACTGGAGTCAGAACTATGGAACAGAGATGGGCGATCAAAGGATGGGGTCAGAGATTAGGGTAAGATATGGTGTCTAAGGATAGGAATTAGAAATGAAGGGTACAAATTGGTGGGTGGTAGAAAGGTAGATAGAATGGTGTTTAGAGGTCAAAGGTAGCAGACCAGGAGTTGAGTAAGGTTAGAGAAGAAAGCCAAGGATGGGAGTTATACATCAGATCAGTGTCAAGGATGGAGAGCAGAGATGGGGGTCAAAGATCTCAGACTCAGAAGGAATCTCACACCTAATCCAACCTTTTATCTATACAAGAATTCCCTCTGCAACATCACCAATAATTGTCCATTCAGCCTTTGTTTGAATGCCTTTATTTTTAATTTTTTTTACTTATATCTTTATTTTTATATTATCTATGTAATAAGGAACTAGGCAGTCTCTTCTAACATTTACATTGCCCAATAAAGTTCTACCAGAGAGCTGTCTTATAACAAATAAGAACAAAGAAGAAAAATAAATTTCAGTAAAAGTAACCAATAAATCATCCAACATCCTCAATGGTGTTCCAAACCCAAAGTCTTCCACCTCTGCAAAGAAGGAAAGGAGGTGCATTTGTACTTCTTTGGGGACAAATTTGATCACTATGATTTGAAGACCTTCATTGAGGAGAAAATCTATCACCTCCTGATCCAACACATTCTACTTTTGAATGGTTCTAATTATTGAGCTTTCCCTACATAAAGCCTAAATTTCCCACCTTTTGCAACTTCCAATAGTACTCCTGGTTCTGCTTTCTTAGGCCAAACAGAAACATCCAATCCACTTCCACACAATAATCCTTCAGACAATTTAAGATAAATGTCATATCCCTTCTGATTTTCTCTTCTCCAGGTTAAACATTCTCAGTTTCATAACTGGTCTTTATATAGCGTGATCTCAAAGCCCCTCAGAATCCTAATTGCTCTGTTCTGGGTGCTCTGCAGTAATCAATAGCCTTCCTAAAATGTAGCTTTCTTTCAGTCTAACCTATCACTTCCCTAGTCCTGGTTCCTCTATGTCTTCCTTAATTTAACCTAAGATTGCATGAGTTTTGGGGCTTGTTGGGTGCCATAAAAAGAGAGAGATGGAGTCAAAGGTGGGTGTTAGAAAGGAGAATCAAGGATGGGGAACTGAGATTGGAGAAAGGAATAAAGGCTGGAGAGAGGTTAGTCAAAGATGCAACTTAGAGATGGTGCATCAGGGATGGGTATCAGAGATGGGGCCAGGGATAAGAGCTGAAGCTGGAGACTTGTGTGGGGAGTTAGGGCTATGACAGTGTGTGACAGATTGTCAGGAAATAAGAGATGTCAAGTATGAATATCAAGTATAACATTAGAAGATGAGGTCAAGATAAAGAGCGGATGGGAAGATAAGGATGAAGGTCAGAAATGGGAGGTCAAGAATAGAGAATGAGAAATGGAGCTCAAAACTGGGGTCAGGAATATGAGTCAAGGATGGGATCAAGTACAGGAATCAGGGATGAAGATAAGAAATGGGGAAGTCACAGATGACACATGAGGATCAAGTAGAGGGTCAAATGGATTTCAGAGATGAAAAGCAGAGATTTAGACTAGAAAAGGGAACCAAGAATGGTGGTTAATGATGGGAAAGGTTAAAAATGCCTCCATTTTTAGGATCTAGGATAGGTTTAAGAAGACAAATCAAAGATGAGCAACCAGGAATTTACTTCTGTGTTAAGGTTAGGAATGGGAATCAGAGATTGGAATTGGAGAAGAGGGCAAAACATGGGAATAGGGATGGGTTCAGATTGAATCGGGATTAGAGCACTGGGGAAGAGAATCAAGAGATGAAGTTTCGGAGACCGGGTCAGAGATAGAGCCTGAAATTGTGGTAGGGATAAGGGATTAGGGAAGGAAGAATTAAACACATGTATCTGAAATGAAGGGCATGGATAGAAGTCAGAGATGGCAACTCAGAGTATGAGATCAGAGAGAAGAATAAGGAATAGAGAATCAAAGATTGCAGTCAGGTAATGAAGATGGGAAAAATAGCTCAGAAATGGAGATCAGGACAGGATCAGAATGGAAGGATTAGAAATGGGAGTCCGATATGGCAGAGATGAGATTAGGGTTGGAGTGGTCAGAGACTGGAGTCATGGGTAAGTCATCTAGGGAGGGCATCAGAGATGTTTGTCAAGGGTAGGAATCAAAGATGGGAATCTGAAATAAGAGGGTCATATATGAGGAATTAGAGATGAGGGGGGGTTAGAAATGAGGAAAAAGAATGTAGGATCAGGTATGGGAGGGTGAGTAGATCATGGATTTGGACATATATAGAAGTTAAAGATGGAGGTTGGGGTCCAGGATTGGAGTTAGGAGATTGAGCCTGGTGGGAGCCAAAGATAAAGCTACAGAGATGAGGGTCAGAGATGGGACTGAGATATGGGCATTAGGGATGGGGGCCAGGGATATGAATTTGGAAGTCAGAGGTATGAAGGAAATGAAAATCAGAGTTTGAGATTAGAGACTAGGGTTAAAGATGTAGGTGGCAATGATTTGTGTCAGAAATAGGGACCAGAGATGGGGGAACACAGATGGGCATCAGAGATGGGGGTCAAAAACAGGGAATCAAGAATGGTAAAGTCAGGAATGGAAAATATTGGATGGGAAGCAGAGAAGGGCTGGGGAGATGGGTTAGGGGACCTGGGCTCAAGAATGGTCAATTAGAGATAGCAATATGGTGTCACAGATGACGAGAGAAATTCTATGACTTTCCATCTCTTTCTCGTTCTACACCATCTCCCTCCCCATGCACTGGGCTCCCTCTATCTCCCCACTTCACTAGGGTGTTAGGAGAGGTTCAGGTGCATGGCCTCAATCCCCCTAAAGGAGGGATGATCGGATGTGACCTTGTCCCCAGGAAAGGGGCCCCTCAGATTTGCCCCAGTTCTAAAAGAGACCCTAGGGAGGCAGGCATAGCCTAACCCCTGGCCCGCCCCATCCAGGGGCCTGGCACAAACAGCACAAACCATCAGGCTAAACTCGGGGAGATTTACAGCGGGGGCGGGCAGAGCGAGGAGAGCCCAGGCCGGTGAGAAATCTCTGAACAGCGCGCTAACCACTTTCCATTTTATACCTCAGCGGCTTTATAGCATCTTAAGGATTTCTGTGCACGGCTGGCTTCCCGCCGAGGGAAAAACCGGCCTTGTAAATAAATACTAAATATATATGAACGAGGTGGGGGGGGGGGAGAGAAGAGAAGAGGGAGAAGGAGGAGGGAGAGGAGGAAGGGGGCATGGATGGGGGTAGGAAGGAAAAGAGGAACAGGCCAAGAAGGGTGACTGGGAGGGAGAATATTGGGAAGCAAAAGACAAAGCTGAAAGAGGGAGACCAACTTAGAAAAAAGCAGATTAAGGACTAGAGTCAGAGTCCCAGGACCCTACCCACAAAGAGCTCTCGTGATGGGGAAAGGTGGTCCAAACCCTGGGGATAAAAGAGCTAGCCCCTTATGGTAAAATAGGCTAAACACACACACACACACACACACACACACACACACACACACACACACACACACACACACACACACTTCCTGAGGGAGTCAAGCCCAGAAAGCAGATCATTCTGTATGGAGTGGGTCAAGGTGCCTGTGTGTGTGTGTTGGGGGGGGGTGATATTTGGATCTTGGGGAGTGGGGGCATGTCAGGGATATGTATCAGGGTTGGGTCCTAGAATTTGTGTTCAGAGTGTTCAGGTGTGGGGTGTGGAATGTGTAGGTTTGTCTTCAACTGTTAACTTTCCCTGGAGGTTCCAGCTCTGGGTCCCTTTGCCTAAGCCTGAGTGGATTGGGTCAGTGGTCACTGGGACCCCCTTGCACAGACCCTCCCAGTTTCAGGTTCATGGTGAAAGGATGGGGCTGAAAAGGCGAGGAGGGGAGCATCCTTCCTCCTCTCGGGGACCCAGCAATTTCTCGTCGTCCCCCCATGTCTCAGATATTAAGTATTCAAACCTCATTTACATCCTTATTTTTCAATTTGCTGCCACAGTAGTTTAATTTATTCGATATAATTTCTTTTTCTGAGGGGACATTAATCATTGCCCTGTGCTTGTGGGCGCCTGTGGGATCTGTGTGTGTGTGTGTGTGTGTGTGTGTGTGTGTGTGCATGTGCGCGCGTGTGCGTGCACAGCACGGGTATGTATGGAAGCATGAGTGTCCATGTGTCTGTGAGTGAGGGACTATTTATGAGAGTGTGCCTATGGATGTGAGCACATGTGTTCATATGTGAGCATGTATGTGTGAGCACAGGTCAGCATGGGCAGGAGCAAAGTATATGAGCACAGAAGTAGGAGTTAGCCTGGAGGCTCTGCCTGGCTGTAGCCAATGGTGTGCTTGGCCCTCAGCCAGTCACCTCAGCTCTACCTGATTTTGCTTATCTTTACAATGAACTTGGACTAGCTGATGTGTAGGGTCTCTTCAAGCTCTAACGTTTTTATGAGAGTGTCAGCTTCAGTGTGAAGGTATGTGCATACGTGTTTGTGGGCATTAAAAACAATTCAGGCACTCTGTTGAAGGTGGCAATGGTTGGGGGAAGAGATCCAAAGAAGATGATCTCCCTGACTCCTACCCAGTTTCCAGTTTAGCCATCAATTCCAGGCTCCCTTGTTTATGGATTCTCATGTTCAGATTCTCCTGCTTCTGAACTTGTCCCCAAATCTAAGAGCTTCTTCTCTGGTTCTCTCCTCCCCTGTGCCTCACCCACTCATCCACCCAACATGTATCCAACTGGCTTTGGTTCTCCTTTCTTGGGAGGTTCCCTGCTCCTCTGTACCTGGAAGTGTCCTATAATCCAAAGACCCTGCTCATCCTGATAACTAGACAGATACATACCGAGTCATGAAGAGAAAGACAGGCATAGGCACTCTAAGAGGAAAATGGGGCAGATGACAGGGAGAGACAGACAGAGAGAAGGAAGGGAAGGATGGAAGGAGAGAGAGAAATGGAGGGAGAGAAAGAGAAGAGAAGGAAGGAGAGAAAAAGAAGAGAGGGAGGGGGAGAAGGAGAAGCAGACAAACAGATAGACATATAGAGACAGAAACAGAGAGAAGAGAGGGAGAGAGAGAAACAGACATAGAGGGAAGAGAGACAAAAAGAGAGAGAGAGAGAAGGATGGGAAGGGGAGAGAGAGAGCGAGAGCAAGAGAGCGAGAGCGAGAGACAGAGAAAGAGAGAGAGAGAGAGAGAGAGAGAGAGAGAGAGAGAGGCCAGCAAGCAAGCGTCTCAGCCCATAAAGTCCCTGGAATGGGAGGAAGGGGCAAGAGAGACTCAGGAGTCAGTGCTGATCGGAGTCACAGCTCAGTGCAGAGTGGCTTGGAGGGGGGGGACACAGGGTGGGGGCTGATGTTCTTCCAAGAGCCAAGATGAGTGATGTGGCTGAGTGTGTGTGTGTGTGTGTGTGTGTGTGTGTGTGTGTGTGTGTGTGTGTGTGTGTTGGGGAAGGGGGGTACAGGGATACTGTCCAGATGTTTTTCTGTCTCTGTCTCTCTTACAGCCTCTGTCTCATAATCTTGGTGGTGCTCAGTCATTTCTTTGTTTTTCTCAGGCCTTCCTCTAGCCAAGCTTGGATCCTGGGTTCTGGATCCTGAGTCCTAGATTCCCTCCTTTGACCTGGCTCACTGTACCTCCGTCCCAAAGTGATAACAAGTTAATATGGTAAACACATTGGCTTTAATATGGACTCTAATAGAAAGGCCTAACTTCCTCCCTTCTAGAAGACAGAGTGAATCAGGGGCCTTCAGAAACGTCTTCTACTATTAGGACAGCGACTCTAGAGGAAAGTCTGTGTGTGTGATTCTAGTGTGTGTGACAAATATATACACTAACGTTAATGTGAATGTTAGTGTATATTTGTCAGTGAATGTGTATATGTATGTGTGTGTGTGTATGAGTGTGTGTATGTATGTATGTAGGGGGAAAGAGCTGGGAGAGGCTGACTATGGGTAGGGAGAAGGGGGCCTCCAGAGGTACGGCTACAGGCTTAGTCCTTGGAAAGACTCTCTCTTCTTCTGCCCATCAGGTGGCTCCCACCTGTTTTTTATTTTTTGCTTTTTGGAGAGCAATTGGGGTTAAGTGACTTGCCCAAAGTCACACGGCTAGTAAGTGTGTCAAGTGTCTGAGGCCGGATTTGAACTCAGGTCCTCCTGACTCCAGGGCCGGTGCTCTATTCACTGTGCCACCTAGCTGCCCCATCTCTCACCTGTTTTTGAACCTGGCCACACACTACTCCAATAAAATCAAATATTGTGCAACCTAAATACACCCCAAGGTATACCCCACCTCCCTTTACTTTCTCCCCAAATTGCTTCTTAGACCCTTTCTGAACTTTTTCTGCCCCTAGATCTAATTTTGTTTTGAGGATTTCTTCACCCTGTCCCAGGACTAGATGCCCCCTAGGCACCACTGAAGAAGGTCCTAGAAGAAGCATCTTTTGTCTTCCATATACTCATATATGTACACATTGTCTCCCCTGATAGTATGTAAGCCCCCTGAGGGCATGGACTTTCCATTTTTATCTTTATATCTTCAGTAGCTGTCACACTGTCTGGTATATAACAGGTGTTTATTAAATACTAGTTAATGGATAGATTGATTGATTGACAGAAGAGGGGGTAACCTTTTGTGATAACTCCCTTAACCCTATTCCTGATGACTCCCAAGAGCTAGGGATTCTGTTCTAAACAGCAATCCTCAGATTCTCTGCCCCTTTTATCACTTCCCTTAAAGTGAGGTTTCTATAGTCAAGCTCCCTCTGGCAAGCATCCAAGGGTGCAGATCTTTCCCCCTAGATCTGAGGTGTACTTATCCCTATGTCCTCTACAGGGGCAGCACCATGGACAGAGAGAATGGAATCTAGCTGTGCCTAGTTAAAGACATGTCTCCAACAGAGATGCTGCTCCAGGTCCAGAACTTGATCTGGGTCCTTTCTCCCTGACCCTCAAGAAATCTCACTCTCCTGGTGCTGGTTTCTTGTACTTTTACTTCAGCCTTAACTGGAACCTTCTCCAAGTACTCAACCTCATCAAGAACTCCGGAGTCTCCTGTGTCTCTCTCCCCCATTACTAATGTTTTCCAACCTTCATCATTCACTGTTCCTAAACCCATGCGTGAACATTACATGCCTTAATTTTAGCACCTTTTCTCTGAGACTGCCTCCAATTTATCCTGTATGTATTTTGTTTGCACATTGTTGTACACATGTTGTATCTCCCGTTAGACTTGACAATAGTCTTTTCCCTTTCTTTGTATCCCAGACACTTGGCACAATGCCTGACACATAGCAAGCAAGCAATTAATAAATGCTTGTTGACTGATTGGTTCCCCAGAAGATCAAGAAACAAACAAAGGCAGGCAAGTGGTAAGGGAAGGACCCTCCCCACTGACCCTGTGTACTCAAGAGCAGGTGCCAGGCTACACACATGAACACAGGATATGGATAAGATACACGCAAATCATTTCACATGCCCATGTGAGGGGATTGCCTATTTGGGGGGCAAAAGACAGAAACATTGAAATGTGAAGTGTAGCCCTTTCAGATGAAAAGGAAACTCACCAAACCCTAGAATGATTAAGAAGACCTGAACTTAAATAGCTCCAAATATATGAGACAATGAACATACTTGGTCCTTATCTTTGTCCGCAACTACTCTTGTCCACCAGGCCCCAACAAGAATCTGGGAAGTGTCGATCACTCTAAGGTTGGGATTTTTCACTGAAGGAACCTATCCTGAACCAGCAAAATTTGTCAAAAAGGAGAAACCAGGCCCAGTACCTCCTCACCTGGCCCAAGTGTCTGGGGATACAAGTGTCTTTCTACTGCCTGACACTCAGCTCTTTCTTCCCTTTTTCTTCTTGGCCCCCACCTCATCCCCAACCCCAGGTGCCCAAATCTTCTCTGTTCTCCAAATCCAGAGAGGCTCTGCCTCCATCATGAAGCAGTCATCCCCAGGCAGACACTCAAGCAGCTCTTTCTTAGGGTCTGAAGTGGGAAGAGATCGGCACATTGGAGGGGAGATATGAAGAGTGACATTTTCCCTGAGCTCTGAAGGAGATAGTGGCAAAAAGCCAGGCCCCGAGACTGGGGCTTGTGTGTGTTGGAGGGATCACAGATTTAGCGCTGGAAGGGA
This sequence comes from Pseudochirops cupreus, assembly GCA_028627135.1. Classification (NCBI taxonomy): domain Eukaryota; kingdom Metazoa; phylum Chordata; class Mammalia; order Diprotodontia; family Pseudocheiridae; genus Pseudochirops; species Pseudochirops cupreus. The sequence continues at coordinate 488,044,863 of CM053582.1, forward strand.
CCTCAGAGGTCTCATAAAAGCCTATCCTTTTTCTTTTTTTCTTGGACTAGGCCTCACTATCTTGCCCAGACTGGTAGTGAAGGGGCTAATCATAGGACCAGTTTCACTACTGATAACAGAACTCCTCTGCTCAAGAGATCTGCCAGCCTCAGGGTACCTGGTAGATGTGTGTGTCACTGAACCTGACATAAACCCCTCATTTTACAAATGAAGAAAATGAGGCCCAAATGGGTTAAGTGATTTACCCAAGGTCATACTGGCTGAGTTGAAAACTGAGTCTAGGCCCTCTGACTACAAATGTAATACACTTTCCATTGTGCCTCATTGCCTCCCTGGAGACGGGCAAGAGGTCAGGGCCTGAGACTGGGGACTAGGATACGAGTCTATTGAAAAGGTAGACAAGGGGCCAGGGACCAGGACAAGGCCTAGGGAATGTGGGTATCTGGGGAGGAGGGAGGAGAGCCCAGGGAATGGTTGGGGAGGGAGGGGGATGCGTGGGTCCAGGGGATGGCCAGGCCTGGGGAGAAGGAGCCCGTTCATTTGAATAATGGGCAAAATCAAATTAATTCTACATTAAATAGTTGTGAATAAAGGGTTGAAGTCAGCAGTTTCAAACTTGTTTTCCTTAATTACTTTCCGTGTTTAATGTCATTAAGAAGATTAAAAATTCATTAACAAGAGTACTAAAGTGGCAAATCAGGAAAGCCATCACTCCAGGTTAGAAACTCCGCTGAGGCCGCACCCGGCACTCTCCTGGGGGTGGGGGTGCGCTCTCACACTCACACAAATATAGCCCATCTCATCTTACACTGTCTCACACACATGCTCTTATACATACACATTTGCACACTCAAAAACATTCTCCCCCTCCTCATGACAACATATATGCATTGACATTTCCCAGGAAACAGCTTCAGTTTGGCACAGTTCAGGGTACTCCCCCCCCCAGAACTCCCTGTTCCATTAGAAACCCTTTCCCTCCTGCCTTCTCCCTAACAGAGAAGGGAAATCCAAGTCAAACTTTTATGGAGGCAGATTTATGAAGCCAAGAATCTTTCCCCCATCATCTCCATCTCACTGTGTCTCTGGGGTATAGGGGAAAGAGTCTCAGCTTGGCCACCGACTCAAGCGAAGTCACTGACTTACCATGTGACCTTCCTCTTTCTAGGCCCGTTTTCTACTTTGTAAAATTACGGTATTGGTCTTCTTAATCTCTAAGATCCCTTGATGAACAAACCTGATAGAGTTTCAAGCAGGGATGCCATAAGGTATTGATTAAGGAAAGAATTATTTTATCTAGTTTTATTATTGTTATTTCTTAATCAGGATATGCCTAGTTACAGATGTGGGAAGCATGACTTGAGATGCGGCAAGTGAGAAATGTATTCCTTTATCCTGTAATCTTTGGGCAAGTCAATGTCTGGTGGCCAAACTTGACTCTGTCCCCATTTTCCCTGTAGTCTTGTGCTGTTCTTTGTCCATAATTCCCCCCTTCTCCCATATTCCTTACTCTCCATACTGCCTCCTTAGATACCCCACCTTCTCTCATAGCAGATATCCCCTTGGTTGAGTTTACCCTTAATCTCTCCCATGATAGTTGCAGCCTTTTCATCTCGCCATGACCTCTGGAGCTCATCCTTCTGTACAAGCATCTGCTTTCATATGTCGTATGTACATGTGGTTGTTGGGTGGGTGGGTGTTTGCATGAGCATGTCCTTGGGTGAGTGAGCATGCCTGTGCATTTGGAGGTCTCCCTGAGTATGTGTGAAAAAGATTCTGAATGTTCTGTACGTCACTGGGCATCTGAATGTGCCTGTCTGTGTGTCTGTCTATGTGTCTGTCTGTCTGTCTGCCTGGCCCCCAGGCTGTCCCCAGAAGGCCCCTCCCCAGTCTCCTGCCTCTGACAGACGAGCTGGCGTCACAATAAATCCATGGCCGCCCGGCTGGGAAACAGGCGGCTGCCGTAGAAAGGAAGCGTGGATTTGCATATTGAATTAAAATTAAGAGCTAATTATGCAAATAAATTATGACATTTGGCAGGAGAATTTGCTTCAAGATCATTTATTACGTTCTTTTTATAACAGTGTGAGCATTTAACGGTCAAAGACAATATTTTAAGGGAAAATTAACACAGGATTATTAACCTAAAAACAATTCTCCATTGATGTGATGGCTGTGTGGCCTGGCACACCTGGCCTGGCACACCCCTTCTACCTTCATGCCCATGGCAGCATGGGGGAGGGTAGCCCCGGGAAAGAAGAGCAACCAAGAAGGGGGAAGAAAAGGACTCTCTTCCTGCCCAGCCCCTCACAAGAACAGCCAAGGGTGTAGCCCCTCTGGGGTGAGGCTTGGGCAGTCTGGCATGGAGATCACAGAACTTTCTGCCAAAGTCCCTCATGACAGGGCTGTGGGCTGGAGCAAAAGAGAGAAACTGAGGAAGCACAGTCCTGGCCTTGAGAGAGCTGGTCTAATGGGAGAGGCAGCCTGTAGTACAAGAATGAAAGTAGAGGGGAATGTCCCAACCCAATGTGCAAGACCAAGTGGCCATTTCACAATCCTTCGATCTGAGGAGGAAAGAGACAGTCTGACTCTCAGGTAGCCCCTGGGTCTGATGGGAGGACAGAACAGGCCTTGAGAACAGTAACACATTCATTCAGGATTCTTAGGTTCTGCTCCTAATTATCTGGGAGAGCCCCTCCTGGATTAGACAGTACTTGTGGCAGGAGCAGGATCTGTGCTTGCTGTGTCTAATGTCCGTTCCTTAGAGGGAATGATGCTGGGTGACAGAATTGGATGTGTAACATCCAGTGGACAATGTAGGGAAGGAGATGATGAACCAGACAACAGCCAGACCCTTAGGATGAGCATTCTCAGGGCCTTCTCCCAGGATCAGCTACATGCCTTGCTCTTTTCTCTTTTTGTGTCTTATCCTTCAGTCTCTTTCTCCCATTCGTGTAAAGGAAACCATGATCAGTCAACCCCACTGAGAGCCACACAGATCTGTCAGTGAGCTTAGTGAAGACAGCTGTAGCAAGCGCCACAAAGGCTGTTGGGGGGGAAAAAAACAAGGAAAGCTTGCAGGATCCTGAATCACCAATTGCTATGTTCTTCCCCTGTTCATTCCTTCATGTGCTCTCCAATCTGCCCTTCCTTTTAATCCTGGCTCTTTCTTTCCCTGCTCTGCCTCATCTCACCACCCCCCATCAACTTCCTGCCCTTCAGATAGACATCAATTTTTTTCCTATATACACTTAGCAGAAGAGTCCTCACTTCAGTAGGAGCCAGCTGACTTGGGTTCAAATTCATCTGCTACAGGAGGCAGCATATGCAGGATTTCATCTCCAACCTCCAAGCCTTTGTATAGGCTGATCCGTGTCTGATATACTCTTCCATATTACCTCCTTCTAGAATCTTCAGCTCCCTTCAAAGGTCAGGTCAAGAGCTATGTGGAAAGCATACTGCATATAGAACCAGAGGACCTGAGTTCAAATCCCTGTCCTGGCTCTTTTGTTCTGTGTGATCTTAGGCAAGGTTATACCATTCTTCATTTTCCCCATCTATAGAATAAAATTAGTCTGGATGACCTCTGAAGATCCTTTAAGCTCTAAATCAATGTTCTAGTAACTCATTGTGTAATTATGCGTGGTTTACTTCATCAACAAGCATTTATTGAACACTTACTACATGCAAGGTACTGGGTTGGGGGTACAAAGACAAAAATGAAACATCTCCAGCTCTCCAAAGAGTTTTATATTCTACTGAGGCAGGCCGGGAGGGGGGAACAGTATGAACAGAGATAAATGAATACAGTATATACAAAGCAATTGTCAGGGTGGGTTAGGGAAAATATTGACAATTAGGAGCAATTTATGGATTTGGAAGAGATAGTAGAGGCTATCTGGTCCAAACCCTTTATTTTACAGATAAGGAATGGAAGGCCAAAGTGGTCTAGCAACTTGTCTAGGGTCTGTTAGGTAGAAATTGGCAAATTTGCTATTTCAGCTGAAATCCACTGATTTTGAACTCAGCATCCTATTCACTTTATTCTCAGATGCCTCCTGCGTCTGAGTCCTAGCTCTGCTAGAGGAGGCAGTGTGGCCCATAGTCAAAGAACCAAGGCTCTCATCTCAACTTGGCTAGTTCCTGCCTGGGTGAACTTGGGGAAGCGTCATAAGCTCTCTGGGTGTTGATTTCTTCATTGCTAAAATGCTAAAACGAGGGTGGTCACTGCTCAGGAAAAGCATCAAGTAAAAGCTGGCCCCCAAACTTACCTTTGAAGGGAGCTAAGGATGCCAAGACAAGGCAATATAATGAAAGAATATGTCAGGCATGGAGCTCAGCCTATGCAAAGGCTTGGAGGTGGGAGATGAAATCTTTCATATGGGCAAACAGCTGACAGCAAAGTCTGACCAGGACATTAAATGCATGAGGGCGAGTGACATGAAGTCAGCTACCTCTGCCCTCTAAGCTTCAGTTTGCTCATTTGCAAAATGAAAGTGTTGGACTGGCTCATTTGGATCATTGATGTAGAATTTGAGGGGGTCTTACAGGTTCCAACAAGTCATTGAGTCCAGAGGTATAAAACTCACTGCTCCAAACTCCTGAGTGCTGCCTGAACCAGCTTGAAATGTAAGTGGGAAATATTTAACTAAGTAAATAAATATACAACACATCATAGATAATGTTGGTTTGTGGTTTTCTAAGTCAATATTTCTAAGTCAATCTACAGGGATTATATTCTTTTTGAGCTTGATACCACTGACTGACAATCCACCCTATCTGAGCCAGGATGAAATCCCAGGCCTTCTGATTCCTAAAGCATTGCTCTATCCATTGAATTCCTCCAATTTCCTATGAATCTGTCAACAGGGTACAAACCACCTTGATGTAATAAAGTCTGGTGCCTCCCACCCTTCCCTCCTCTCCCAAGGTTTGTATTTTCCAGGATCCTCAGCTCTCCACACTTCCAATTTTTCTGGAACCTCAATAAATTCCATTGATGCTCTTGGGTCAAAACCTCTCTCACCCTCCTTCTACCAACCCTATGTACTTTGTTCCGGACTCTGCCAGCTCAGCCTTCCTCTGAGAGTTAAGGGGGAATCAGGAGATTGTGATCCTGTTGTCTCTAGGGGGTCCCTCTTCTCCTCCTCTGTTAGGTAGATGAACTAACCCCAGAGTGGCTGATGGATGACAGACACTCCTGGGGGTGTTTGGTTCTTCCTGACCCTTACTAGAGGCCATGGGAGAATGAATGAAGCTGATCTGTCTGCTCCTCTGTCTGCAAAAGGATTTCCCCAGGGGTTATAGGTGAAAGAAGCTGCTTAAGGGGTAAGATGTGAGGGGAAAGGAAAGATCCAACCATTCAATATTATTGCTCCACGGCTTCTGAAAGGTCCTGAAATATCTATTATTCTTGTCATGGACTAAGGCACTGTCTCCAGAAGGCCCCTATTTCAGGGCAAATATGTTACCTGGATGAAATAATGAAAACATCATTATAGGATTTAATCATCAATTCTCTCTGAAACATCAGGCAGGGCCTTGGACCTTTGTACTTTTCAAAGGACTTCCACATGTATCATTCTCCAGGAGTTTGCTAGCTCCAGCTCAAACTATGTGGAGAGAGCCAGTTGTTAAATTTTCACTGTGAGCATTTATACCTCGGAAATAGACAAATGTTACAAATCAGGACTTGATTTATTATTTTGTTGATAATTTAGACTTAAGGAAATATTAATAATTAAGATTAAACTTAAAAGTATGTCCTGTGTGCATTTTTCCCTAGGGAAACTGTCAAACATACACCAGTACACCACAGCATTTGATTCTCCCAATATCCCTATAAAGGGGAACAGGTGAGATTACTATCCCCACTTCATAGGTGAGGAAAACTGAGGATGAAATGAAGTGAGCAAGGGAACAAGCTGGCAAATCCAGGACTGGAAGGAAGATCTCTTGACCCTTGGGCCTAGGGTTCTCCCCTTTATATCACAATCCCTTTGATTGGAGGGAGTGAAGGTGTAGGAGAGGGGTGCTGGTGTGAGAAGGCTTCGATGAGAGGTAACAGCCAGGTAGGGAAGGCGTAGGGGAGGTGTCCATGGTACTCGGAGTCTCTCCCCTTCCTTCCTGCAGGCAATGGGGGTGGAAAATGGGAATGGAGAAGAGCCTGGGGGGGATTATTAATAATGACATTAATAAGAGAGAGAAAACAAAGCAGGCAGGGGCCGGTGCATTTTTTAAATAAAGAAATTTCCCTCGTCTCGTGGTTAATTTAAAAGGTTTATTTCTTGAAATGAATCCTCTTCATCAAACCCCCGATCCTTGAAGATCGGTGGCCACTGCGAGTGCCAGTAATGAATTGATTTGTAAAGTGAGCGACGAAGACACCCTAGCTACCTCCCAGCCCGCCCACAACGGGGCCTTCCCCTGCAGTGTCTGTGAGCCGGGCTTTGCTGCTGGAAGCTCTACTCCAAGCAGAAGGCTGAAAAGAGCCTCGCTGGGCTGGATCTGCACCCAGTCACTGCCCAGAGGATTCCTCCCCCATCTCTCCTCAGAGATCAGCCGCACACGCCCTCTAACTTCACAATTGCATCTGCACACATAGACATTCACCAAAGGCCCCTGCTCACACAGAGAGATACATAGTTCTATAAGTCAGCTAAGTTGCGTCCATTCATCAATGAACAAACCTTGAATGCCAGTTTTCTATCCCGTCTTCTGCTCGGTGGTTCTGTGGGGAGGCAGAAGAGCAGGGAAGCAGTCCTTACAGCTCCCAGCCTCTGGGAAGAGAGAGGAGCCAACACATAGAACTAACAGAAGGAGAAGAGAGATAGCAAAGTCTACATACAGAGTCAAAGGACCTGGCTTCTAATCCCAGGGGGGACCAAACCACTTTAACTTTCTAGCCTTTGGTTTCTTCATTTATAAAATGAGATGGTGGAATGAAATGACATTCATCTTATGAATAAATTCAGTATCAAACTGCAAAGGAGCAACTACAAGGAAAGGGATTGTCTCTTGTGGGCTCAGGAGGTATTAATATTGGGATGATTAGAAAAACTCCCCATCCTGCTATTTAAGGTTATTCACAATATGGCGCTGGAGGCAGCTCGGTGGTATAGCGGATAGATTGCTGAGCCTGGAGTCAGCAAGACTCATCTTCCTGAGTTCAAATTTGACCTCAGACACTTTCTAGCTGAGTGACCCCGGCAAGTCATTGAACCCTGTTTGCCTCAGTTTCCTCATCTGTAAAATGAACTGGAGCAGAAAATGGCAAACCACTCCAGTATCTTTGCCAAGAAAACCCCAAATGGGGTCCCGAAGAGTTGGACATGACTGAAACAACTGAACAATAATAAACAACCTGTCAGACACCATGCTGAGCACTTAGAGATAATGGAAAATAGTCCCTTCATTTTAAGGGTGATAAAATTGAAGCTCTTGGTGGTAAAGTAACTTGTTCAAAGTTATACAGAGCTCTTAAGTAACAGAGACAGGACAGGAAGCCAGGTCCTCTGGTTCCGAAGTTAGTGTTTCTTCTGTTACACCCCAGCACAAGGCAGAATGTGAAAATTGCCATGAGAGAAGTACAAAGTACAAAAATTATTAACCTAATAATTAAGGATGATCCTGGCAGGGATCCTTACGGAACCCACTGTTTGTACTTCTCCGTCCAGAGAGGAGCCTGCTCATCCAAGCACTTTGTTTTCTGCTAATTAGCGAGTTCCTTATTCAAAAGGACTAATCTCCCTTCTCCCCTTCCTAGTCCTGACTCCACAGTGCCATTTGTTTACATGTACGTGCACATGCAACCATGCACGTCGTCTTGCCAAAAATTTTTGAAAATAACTCACATCCTTTGGTTGCTCTCTGTCCTAGTGCTCATTTATTCCTGTGAAGAACTTGACCTAGTAGTTGCTGAAGGCAAGTAGTGGTGAAGTGGATAGAGCGCTGGACTGAGAGTCAGGAAGACCTGAGTTCAAATCCAGCCGCAGGTACTTACTAGTTATGTGACCTTGGACTAGTCGAGTAACCTTGGTCTGCCCTCAGTTTCCTAATCTGTAAAATGGGTATAATAATAGCATCCCCCTCAGTGAGTTGTTCTGAGGATCGAATGAAATAATAATTGCAAAGCCCTTATCACAGTGCCTGCACAGAGTAAGTGATTAAAATGCTCGTTTCCTTTCTCCTTTTTTGTCATGAATGATAGGAAATGAGAATTCACCCTCTCTCTCCCTCTTCATTTTATACATAAGGAAACTGGGGTCCTAAGAAGCTACACACACACACACACACACACACACACACACACACATACATATATATATATATATATGTACACATAAACACACATATGCATGTAATCCCTATCCTAAAGCCCATTACTCTCTTCTTATTGGTGGAAATAAATGCTCTGGAACCAACAAAAGCCAGGTTTAGGTTCTGCCTCTTATTATGTGACCTTGGGGACAAAACCACACACACACACACACACACACACACACACAACGCATACCATCATCATCGTCGTCATCATTGTCATCATCATGCACCCACAGACCAGTATTTCATCTGCACAGGTACAATTGTTTTTAACTGCTAATAAACCAATGGAAAACATTTCCTCTCACAGCGCTTTTTTTTTTTGAGGGTAATTGCCCTCAAAATTGTGACTTGCGCAAGGTCACACAGCTAGTGTCAAGCGTCTGAGGTTGGATTTGAACTCAGGTCCTCCTGACTCCAGGGCCGGCGCTCTATTCACTGCACCACCCAGGTGCCCCTCTCATAGGCTTTTGTATTGGTACTTAGCACCAGTGCCTGCACAAAGAAGGTACTTAATAAATGTTTACTGATTGATTGACCAGTGGGGAAAAAGCGAACAAATCTTGGAGGCTCATGCTTCAAAGATACTAAAATAGGGGGTCTAAACAATTGTTTTTAAGGATCCTTTTGGCAGTCTGCTGAGGTTTATGGACCCCTTCTCCAAATAATGGGGTTGATGGTTTGGTTGTTTGTTTTTTTTTTTATCTTAACTGAAGGAAACCCTAAATTTCAGTTAGAATTTTTTCCCTTTCAAATTCATGGACCCCCTGAAATATATCCATGGACCCTTCAGAGTTAACTCTACAATAAAATCAAATTAGGTGTTTATTTCAAAATCACAAAAATTTGAAAGCAACTCAAATTCTACTCTTCACATCAAGTTACTTTACAAAAGTAAAAAAAAGAATCTCAAGAGATTAAGAATCATGTCAAGGATTACTAGATGAATATGAAGGGGATTGGGACCATGGACTCCAGGTTAAAAACCCCTACACTAAAGGAAAACTTATCTTGAAAATGATACCGGAGGGGGGGCGGAGCCAAGATGGCGGCGTAGAAGCAGCAACACATCGCAGCTCTCACATAGCCACCCCAAAATACCCATAAAATAGGACTCTAAACCAATCCTGGAACTCCAAAACACACACAAAGATACTTCCCACTAAAGTCA